>JANIVN010000005.1:255000-770820 GCA_030555885.1 Ogataea paradorogensis
TGTTGAGTCAAATTAAGCCGCAGGCTCCACTCCTGGTGGTGCCCTTCCGTCAATTCCTTTAAGTTTCAGCCTTGCGACCATACTCCCCCCAGAACCCAAAAACTTTGATTTCTCGTAAGGTGCCGAGTGGGTCAAAAAAGAAACACCACCCGATCCCTAGTCGGCATAGTTTATGGTTAAGACTACGACGGTATCTGATCATCTTCGATCCCCTAACTTTCGTTCTTGATTAATGAAAACGTCCTTGGCAAATGCTTTCGCAGTAGTTAGTCTTCAGTAAATCCAAGAATTTCACCTCTGACAACTGAATACTGATGCCCCCGACCGTCCCTATTAATCATTACGATGGTCCTAGAAACCAACAAAATAGAACCATAACGTCCTATTCTATTATTCCATGCTAATATATTCGAGCAAAGGCCTGCTTTGAACACTCTAATTTTTTCAAAGTAAAAGTCCTGGTTTGCCAACACAGAGTGATGGTTAGCCAGAAGGAAAGGCCCGGTTAAATCCAGTACGTGCCAAAAAAGGCAGACCGGCTAACCAGACCCAAGGTTCAACTACGAGCTTTTTAACTGCAACAACTTTAATATACGCTATTGGAGCTGGAATTACCGCGGCTGCTGGCACCAGACTTGCCCTCCAATTGTTCCTCGTTAAGGTATTTACATTGTACTCATTCCAATTACAAGACCCGAAAGGGCCCTGTATCGTTATATATTGTCACTACCTCCCTGTATCAGGATTGGGTAATTTGCGCGCCTGCTGCCTTCCTTGGATGTGGTAGCCGTTTCTCAGGCTCCCTCTCCGGAATCGAACCCTTATTCCCCGTTACCCGTGAAAACCATGGTAGGCCACTATCCTACCATCGAAAGTTGATAGGGCAGAAATTTGAATGAACCAGCTCCAGCACAAGGCCATGAGCTTCGAAAAGTTATTATGAATCATCAAAAAGCCCGAAGGCATTGATTTTTTATCTAATAAATACACCCCTTCCAGAAGTCGGGGCTTTAAGCATGTATTAGCTCTAGAATTACCACGGTTATCCATGTAGTAAAGGAACTATCAAATAAACGATAACTGATTTAATGAGCCATTCGCAGTTTCACTGTATAAATTGCTTATACTTAGACATGCATGGCTTAATCTTTGAGACAAGCATATGACTACTGGCAGGATCAACCAGATAACTATCTGATGTTAGGCCGAAACCTAACAAGCACTCCCCGTCAGAAAGCCCGAAAGCAATCTGACAGTGAAGCAGCAGATATTATTATCAGTTCACAATTAAGATTTTACAAGAAAAACTTAACCGGTAGAAGTCCACCGCTACAGTTGTTTTACCAACCGTACCAGAAACTATCTACATCCATATAGCCCTCTTTGAGTTCTCCCGAATAATTTCCGCAAAATCACTTCAGCAACTGAACGTTACCAAAGGTTTTTACATCATTATCCTGGAAGGAAGTTACAAGCAGAAAAATCACGTAGTAAATACGGCTATTCTTCGCTGCAGACTTCCAAATTCGTCTTTAGTAAAATTCTTGCCATAGGCTAGTAATCCACTAAATCCATCAGTGCTCACACACAAAAATAGTTAGAAATTTGGTATGAAACTGTTCAGGCTACTTGAGCCACCAAAAAAATTTCGGCCGCCCAAGATCACCCATGTTGAATTAGCCTTGAGAGAAAATTGATCTGACGATAACAACTTTACTCTCTCCACTAATCAACGAGGCCTTGGAAAGCTCCTTTCAGAGCTTCCTTTGAAAATTGAATCCAACAATGCTCAGAAGTTTTCACTTCATCACATCTGTTTTCAATTTTCTTTTATGCTTTCGCATGAAAGACCTTTGGCATCTCCCACTCAGATTTATCTCTCTAAATTGCATTTTCAAAACTTATCCATACTTTTGAAATATTTTTATCTCTTGCAATTTTATCAGACGTTTTTTATTTTTCATTTCGAATTTATTGTTTTCCCGGCTCCAAATCTTATCCCCCATAATATTTTCTTTGTACCAGGCAGTCTAACTTCATCTCCAAATATTCGATTTTCTCTCCGCCAACTTCCTAACACTACTCAAAAATCTCATTCTGCCTACTCACTGTTCTACTCTTGTACTTCTATGTATACACCCCCATCTGCAAATCAGTCCATTTATTCATTCTTTCAACTTCCTCAAATCCCAATTCTTTATCACCTCAAACCATCAATAACTACATGTTTTTAAATCTACTCCATCACACTTCATTGACATTTCTCTCCCCCGATTCACACTCTCATAATTTTCCTACACTCGTCTCTTTGAATCAACTCCAAAATTTACTTTGCAAAAATCCCGGGGGGCAGGTTGTCTCAAAATAATTTCGACTTTCTTCCTCTCACCTTTTTGTCTCCCATTCCATATACACATCTACTTTTCATACTCTATCGGTTGCGGCCATATCTAGCAGAAAGCACCGTTTCCCGTCCGATCAACTGTAGTTAAGCTGCTAAGAGCCTGACCGAGTAGTGTAGTGGGAGACCATACGCGAAACTCAGGTGCTGCAATCTTTTTTTTTTTTTTTCTTCCCCTAACATTCGCGAAATTTCCCCCATGAGAAATGGCACCAGATTATTTTGATGTAAAAAAATTAAAAATGCATACAGCAGGGTTCGAACCTGCGTCCCATCACTGAGAATAGAACTTGAGTCTACCGCCTTGGACCACTCGGCCATGTATGCTTTTCGTTTTGGATCTGCCACAATTATTGCTGTGACATTAAAAGACTGTAGGGGAAACAAATCAGAGGATAAGGCTTTGAAATTTTGAAGCGAGAGTCACTTACTTGATAGGTTTTACTAAGCCTGCATCTTGCTTTTGGTAATCAAACTTATTTATTGTTCTACGTAAATTCTATGAAATTCAAAAATTGCAATTTTTAAAAATGCAATGCATTCTTCCAAAATTCATCGATCATCGGAAGATGAACTACGAAAGAGAATACCACATTTTTGAAGCATTAAACCTGGTATTTTTAAGCTATGCTTCTTAGAGGACGACTAATCAACTATATGCAACTTTGATTACCATGTTCTGCGATGATACTAGTTTAAGGAGAGAGAGAATCAGAAAAAGACATGATGGAGGCCAATAAAGGTGTACTAGATAGTTTAATTTTTTAAGTATGACCTTATAGTCCATTTTAGGCCTAACGTTGCTGAACTTTTCATCAAATTCAATGAGGGTTAAGCAAGTACTTTGTGTAATCAATTTATGATGAGAAGAAACATTAACAAAACTGGAACATGTCAGGTAATATTAAATGTTGAATTCATTCTTTGAGGCTTTTTTCATTTTCATTTAGGGACATCTCTTAATATTTATTTAGAGTGACGTAATCTTATACTTGAGCTCAAAATTACACAATTGTTCAGCCTCAACATGGAGATAGTTTCAGATATATATACTGATATCTGAAATTACTTGATACATTTCTTCGGATATGATTGTTTCAAATTCTGCTCGATATACTGGACTTGCATATACATGCATCTCTTGCATATATCATGTGACCTAAAATATAGACTACCTTATCTCAGCAAAACCCTAGGCGTACTGCTGTAAATATGGCTTATGTGCATATTGGAGCTGCGAATGATTAAGTAGCAATGAGGATTAATCAACTTTAACTTTGATAAGTTTGATGAGGAGAATTTACATAGCTACCTCGACTATTTGTGTGGGCATGTGGACTTCTTCTGGCTAAAAAGCGTATCACATCATGTTAATGCTCCCTATAGGCAGCATATTCGCTGAATAGATTCGTGCTTGTGTTGCGTTGTCTTGGTATTGTAAAATTCTCTTCTTTAGAAGCTCTTCAATACCACCTGAAGGCATTTCTTAAGTGTCCATTGGGGATAAAGTAGTTTGTATCAAAAGTTCTAACCACATGATGTAATGCTCAGCTTCAAGATGAACATACTCATTAGTACACTTAGAGAATCCTGGAAGCTACCTGGACGATTTCGTTAGGCTCTATTGTTTCAAGTGCTCTACCAGGCTTGTATATGTGCATCTCTCGCATGTTCCATGTGTCCCAAGGTACTTGATACCGTATCTTAATAGAAATTCTCGTCTTGTGATTCTGTCTGTTAGCTGATATTTCATAAATTTAGAAATAACCCCTATTCTGCAAAGGAGCAGTGCGGAATGTTAAGATCATGTCTCATGGTCTTATATGCTGGGTGCTGAGATTGATTATTTAATAATTTGCGGGGCGGATATGTATGCTCCGATTATCACCAGTCACTCTGTCAACTAAGATGTAGCTTTTGTATCTGCTCACAGGAAGGTCACTCACTTGGTTTCTGTTAGTTCAACGGAATGACACATTCATTTCTGTTAAAATATGGACAGATACAGACTCGGTCAAGTGATGATTTTCCTGATGGGAAGGGAATGATGTCGGTTGACGCCAGAGGAAAATGTTCTAGTTCACATCTTTATGTTATTTTGAACTCACATATTGCTAATGCCAATTACATGGAACAACTCCAACAATCTTGAAAACCTAATTTGCCGAAAGCTGGTCATAGATATCCAATATCTGCGTACCGGAATGTATTTTTGTAGAGCTAACGATGACGCGTGTATAGATCTGACCACATTCAATATGATTAGAAGCTGTTGAAGCCTATTGAGATAAGGTGGTGTTGAGTCAAGGCAATCTATATATTAGGTCATGTGACTATTGTGGAGTGCATGAATATGCAAGCCGGATGTTAGAGGTAGATCTCAACATAATGATAACTATGATAGTTAGTATTCATAACCCAAGTTCCAGATTTGGCATGAATTCCTGTGGTTCTGTCCATGTTGAACCTAAACAATTGAATAGTTGTTATACATGGTATTAGTAGTGACATTCAACATTAGTAACAATGAGAAGCTCCTAAAGGGAATAATTTTTCCAGTAAGCCTTGCTTTAGGATCTTTCTCACCATCACTTAGGGAATCTCTTAATTATATATAGAGAAGTATTCTTGTACTGGGATTTTTAATTACAGAAATGTTTGAGTGCAGCATAGACAGATCCACCTGTAATTATGCCAAAACTTGAAGTAATCCGAAAAGCTGCCTTATATCTTATCTAGGTGACTATCGGAGGTCTCTGAATGAGATAACTCCAATATATCACCTGTGTAAACTATGTAGCCTCAGATATAGACCATCTTATCCCAACAGAAGCATGTCCAATTATCCGTGTTCACACCGAAACTCACATAAGTAAATAAACGCATCCTAGTGGAATGGAGGCTAACTGTAAATTCATGTGTATGCATTAGAAACAGATCGAATTACATTAGGACTAATACAAACTTTATATGAAAATTAAGGAAGTTTTCTACTAATTATATATGTATTGGGGGCTACTTACGCGTGCCTGAATGTAGCACTAATATATTAGACCATCCCGTTCTTTAAAACTGCGGTACAGAAAGCAGTCAGGGCACATCTCGCTTCGATTTTGGTAGATTACTTAAAGTTAGTTACCTGATTTCTTGTGATGAGATGGATTACTGAGTATGACATTACTTTAATGGAGGCACAAATATGGAAAGAGTTTTGGTCAATTGCTAATGGCTAGATATTTATCAATAGTCGTTCAGTCTTCTTATCTTGTCTAATTCAAAAGCGTTCTCATAAAATTTCTAGGAATTGGGGATGGAGGTGATTGGGGGTACATTCAGTTGCATAGACAAAATACTATGCAATTACTTGGTCAGTCATGTAAGATTTTATTTGCTATATAACTGGTACGGATGCAAGTAAGATAAATCTGAGAAAGTGTCCTCTTAAGTGGAGCAAGTGACATAGCTCACTACAAGATAGGTAAGAATGGAAGCTTTGTTCTCTTAAAGGGTGACTTGATATTAGTGTAGAGAATTAGAAAATCTTTTCGATGGGACCAACTGCCGTGTAAGCCTCTCTCATTATCACTTAGAGACATCTGTTATTGTTCATCAAGAGTGATATGATCTTATAGTAGGATATTTCACCACATAGTTGTTTAGGCACAACATGGAGATAGTCTCAGATACATATGTTAATTCATATCTGAAATTACTTGATACATTTCTTCAGATATGATTGTTTCAAATTCTGCTCAATATACTAGACTTGCATATACCATGTGGCCTAAGATATGGACTATTTTATCTCAACCGATGGTAGTTTTTTTCTCTGACGAGCTTACTGAGTTGTTTCAAAAGCTGAAGATATCTGAATTTGCTACTCTCTAACAGAAGTTGTGTATCTCTCCAGAAAACTCGTAAGAGAAGTAGCCCTAATCAACTAATCTCTTGCTGTTTTTTAATTTGATCTGCAAGCGTTCTGGTAATTACCTGGCGTGACATTAGCAAAACCATTCGGTGTCCAGAATATAAAGTCACCTGCCGCAAGACGGTGGTGCATCGGATCGCATATTATTATCTCTGGTAGGTGGTTATTGTGTCACATCAGGTTTTCGTGATTCATCTAGTAGTGTGAACTGTCAAAATGCTGACCAAAATCATTATACTCAAGGTGGCAAGCACATACCCTAAAGGAGATTTGAAGAAGAAATTACATTTTTTTGTCACGTCATACACGCCAGCCTTACAGTTCCATGCAAATATTGGAATGTTTGAGTTTTTTGAGATGAGGTACTTTGAGTGACATTCAGAAGCTCCTTAAGCAGAGACTTACAACATCTGGAACGCCATTTGATTTTCGGGTTTTGTGGACCGTTTGATCTTCGCTTCAGTCGTGATCTCAGATTATTTCATATTATTGCGAGTTTAAGGCGACCCATACTTCATGGCTGTTTCGCGAATAATATTAACTAGCATTAAGCTTATTAAAAGACTTTTGAAAAAACATAATCCTTTTGAGAACTAGCTTCCTAAACTCGATCAAATAGGGCATCCAAAGACCGACGCTTTCTACTTGCATGTTTATGAGCTCGTAAAATTGATCATGTGGAAGACTCTCAGATGTTGGCAGGCAATTTATAGCAAAGTTCATCGGCCTGGCTCTATCAATATATATAAAAATCAAGCTCTTCACAAATCTTTGCTGCTACCTCGTCAACTACTTACATGATTTACGAGCTGCTTGTTATATAGATATAAGGACTGAGTGAATAGAAAGATACAGACCTGCTTAGATTGCTCTTTCTTTGGTCGCGTGACTACCAAACCAGTACGTCAGCACACTATGAACCTACTACCTAGATTGCATATATTTCTGAAATCCAAACCCCCACTTCAAAAAAAAATATTTTGAAATATAAAATGGGCTACTTTAATACATCAAGTAGCTCAACTAGATGTTTGGAGTGGACAAAGCTATTGGTCTTAAAATATGGGAGTACATCCATACTGAAGTTGAATAATGTTGAGGTAAGGTAATCTATATTTTATGTCACGTGACCGATATGAGAGGCAGATCAGATATTGTTATAAGATCATATCACTATTGATGAACAATTAGTGATCTCCCCAAGTCATAATGAGAGAGCTAGGTAAAAGACTTGAACATTAAGATTATTTTCAAGTTGATGCTGAAAACTTTGCCATTAGAACATCTGATAGGGAATATACTATACCCTGAACAAAATATTGAAAGATATCTCGAAGTGGTATTCGGAATATTCTAAAAGAGAACCTTTTACAGCTGCTATGGAGATAAGACAGTTCATATACTAGGCCACATGACATATACAAGAGGTGCATGTATATGCAAGGTTCAGTATACTCTACGGATGTTGAAACATTTGGACCCACTGGGATGTCTGGAAAAAGTCACGGTGGATACTGCTACTCAAGGGATTTTCCATGGCTTGCTGACGTTGACAAACGCGTGCTCACTATACTAAATGTTGAGATTTCCTCAAAATTAAACATCACAATGAAAAGCTTCTCAAGCCCAAGGTCTCTACCTGCCCTGGAAATCCAGCCCAGATTCTTTGGCGAGCTGGCATATCATCTTTTGACCCTGGTATTGCTAACATGGCCTGTATGAGCACACTCCCGGTAAACCTTGGCCAGGATGGCGAGTTTCGTCCATGCTAAATATCCTGCATTGCAAAGCTATGACTCTGCGATCTTGTTCAAAGGCAGTAAGTGAATCATAACGTATATAGTCTAAAAACCTTTTTCGAAGAAGCAGTGCATAAGTGTTGGAGTCTGAAAACACTCTCTACTCTCTGTTGAGAGTGTTAATTGAAATGAAATGTTGCAACCACATAAATGATTGCCTCTGACACAGACATGGCTATTGGGAATTATAGTAATATCTAAAATCCGAAATCATTCTAGAAAGCTTCAGTAAACCAATTTTAAAGGAATTGCTTGATATAATTAAATTAAGTGACATATTTTGAAGCATTTTTTCGAGTGTCTTTCAATTTGTAAATAAGTCGTCTGAGAAATTTTCAATATAAATGAGAGTGACATCATAAACAGTTCATATCATACACACACAATAGTTCTGCTGGAGCGTGGACATATATGTAGGCTCCTTTCTTCAAAACCTTTTTCATTGTCACTTAGGGACATCTCTTATTATTTGTTTAGACTGGTATAATTTTACACTAGAGTCTGTAATAACACAACTGTTTTGCCTCAATGTGGAGATAATCTCTGATGTATTAATTAATCTTTGAAATTACTTGTTATATTTCTTCAGATATGATTTTTTTCAAGTTCTGCTCGATTTACTATACTTTCATATGTCATGTGACCTGAGATATAGACTACTTTATCTCCACACACGTAATCTCAGCTGCCTAAATGAATCCTTGTACAAAGCGAGGCACTTCTGATTTTTGACTGAGGAGATAAATTCGACTCATACGGGTGAATCGATCAACAATAATCAAGAAATATTGTTTTCCGTAAATATCTTAGACGGGGAATGGTCCACAAACTTCCAAGGGAAACTTGACAACTGTAGCTGATGATTTGGAAATATTCTTGGTAGATCGTCCAAAGATACAGGCCGTACAGGCCTCTTCGGAAGAAGGAATTTTGAATTACCGGGCAACACAGTTTGATGGATGCTGTTGAGATAAGACAGTCTATATCTCAGGTCACATGACATATGAAAGTATAGTAAATCGAGCAGAACTTGAAAAAAATCATATCTGAAGAAATATAACAAGTAATTTCAAAGATTAATTAATGCAACAGAGATTATCTCCACATTGAGGCGAAACAGTTGTGTTATTACAGACTAGTATAAGATTACATCACTTTAAAAAAAAAAATAAAAGATGTCCCTAAGTGGCAATGAGAAAACCTTTGAAGAAAGGATTCAACAAATGCCCATATCTTACATGATGGTCAACCTGTTAAACTAAATTAACTGAGAGATTGGAAGAAGGAACATAAATTGATTTGTATAGCATATTTGAACTGAAAGTACCAAATATCGTACCTTTGATAAACAATCCATTTGCAGACACGATAACAGTATCTTTCTCGGATGTATAACCCACGGCAATCAGACTCCTAGCTGCGTCCGGAACATGATATACTTTGTTGAGGACCCATTGTTTCGTTTCATTGTGGAGAATAATTGTACCTTCAATCTTAATTCCACCCGTAAGTCCATGAACGATACCAGAGTACTTTCGAATCTACTTGAAATGACTCTTGTTATTTGATGCATGGATCATAGATCCAGAAACAAACCAGTACTCACCACCGTTACAAGTGTAATCGGCTGTGTATTTGATCTGACCTTCACAAGAGAATTTATCAGTCATATTGTATAGAGGCTTGTCATCCCCTGATGAAGAAGAGGGTGAAGAAAGTGAGGAAACGGGAGCGAGAGCCGTGCACCTGTTAGTACTATGTCCTTTTTCTTTGCATCTTCCACAGACATTCTTGGATCTGTTCTTCTTTCCTCTTTTCTTCTCCATATTAGTGGAATAAGCAATTGATTTGAACTTGTTTTCTTTTTCATCAATTGCTTCAAATAAATCAAGGAAAGTGAGTGTTTCTGGCCCATTAGCAAACATCTTATTCTCATGACTTTCATCATTAAGTACAGCTAATTGGAAAAGAACACATGTGGTTTGAAGATCAGGAATAACATATGAAATATCATTCGTTAGATCTTCCATCCACTAAGTATGCACGCTAGGTAACTCTGAAGATTTGTTAATCTCCTTTAGTCTAGCACAAAAATCCTGAAGTCTTACTTTACCATAGGTGTTAGTCACTTTCTCCAGCAAGCTTCTTCCAGTTTCTTGATAACTGAACTTTCTCATAATCTTTGGATGTAAAGTGTTAAGAAGAAGCTTTTTCAATATTAAATCATTTATCTCAACATCTTTCCTGGTTTCTTGTCCAAGTTGGCAAAATAAGCATTTGGCTTAAGCTTGTTCTCAATTTCCTTTTCCTTTTTCTTTGTGCCTTAAATAGGTCCACAAAATTAAGCGTTGAAGGATTATTGGCAAATATCTTATTTTCAATGAACCCATCATCCAGCATTATCAAACGAGACGTGATAAATTGAGTTTCTGGGTCTGGGATCAGACACAGACAGTCAGTTGTTAAATCTCGCATCAGCTGGTTACGAACCATGATTGACTTTGAAGATCTATAGAGCTGTTTCCACCTAGTATAAAGATCTTGAGTTGTCACATCACCATAAGCGTTGACCACTTTTTCTAGCCGGGTTCTATCTCCTTCAAGAATCTCAAAGTTTCTGCTGACACTGGGATGTAGGGTGTGTCCAAGAAGGACTTTCAATATTGAATCATATAGTTCATATAATTTTTGATTATGAATAGGTCCCCCTAGAACAGCTATGCGGTCAAGGCAATATGATTCGTGAAGGTCATCAATCTGATTGTGTAGCTCAGAATCTTCCTGATTTTATAATCAGATATATAGATGGTGGCTGTTAATGTGTTTTTGTCTGAGTGGGAATCGTAGAGAATCTTGTTGAAGTCTTTCTTTAAGGCTTTTCTCGTCATCACTTAGGGGCATCTCCTATCATTTATTTAGAGTGATATAATCTTATATTTAGATCTGTAACCACACAAATTGCCCAGTCTCGATATAGAGATGGGTCTCAGATATATACAGGAATATCTGAAACCTACTTGAAACATTTCCTTAGATATGACTGTTTCAAGTTCTGTTTGATATACTAGACTTGCATGTTCATGCATCTCTTGCATATGTCATGTGATCTAATGTATAGACTACCTTATCTCAACAAATCTACTACAAGTAAAAAAAAAAGGGTAAAGGTCGTGTCATCAGTACAATATCTAAAGATGAGAAAACTAAAAAAAATCTCCGAAACCGGGAATTGAACCCGGGTCTCCCGCGTGACAAGCGAGAATTCTAACCACTAAACTATCTCGGAATTTGTTGATAATATTAGTAATCAGATCTACTTGATCTTAACAATATAGTTAAATGACTGACCAGAGAACTTTCCTAACATCATTGTGGATCATTTTCTTCGCCCTTTTTCTCACCAATCATAAATACTCATCACACCCCTTCAGTGACGGTTTTGATTGTTTGGTAATCGATTTATAAAGTGACCGGTCACCTCATTCGCTGATATCCAGTGGTCAGAATTTATATATGAGCCAATTGATTACGACGCCGTAAAGTAATATACGAGCTTCATTAAATAAGGGAATTCAGAATTTTTGCTTTTGTTTCATAGCAGCTTTCCACATACTCACAACATGCTGATTGGTATACAGCCCATGTGCACACACCACAGTCATTATCTCATAAAATAATCTTCAGACTTTTAATTTATGTATGCCTGTCTGTCTGTACCATACATACTACATGTACTACTGTAAATTAATTATCTTGCATCCTTAAATTTATATTGCTTTTAAAGAAGTTTTTTGAGCTAATAGTCTCAGGTAATTACAGAGTTGTCGCATGAGTTTGAATGAGAATTCAGCCGAGAAGTATCACCCATAATTGTCAAGGAAACACATCCTCTCTTTATACACCTGAATTCTAAGGAGTTAACGGTATAGTTTTTGCGAAATTTCTTGTTTCCACAATCTTTTATCATCTTTTCTCTCATCACAATGAATCGAGCTTATGGCCCACTTGCGGTGAAGAGTAAGGAATACACAATTGCAAATTTCATTGCTTTCCTCTGTGCTAGTTTCATTTCTGTTGCACTTGCCGTGTTTCTCGCTACAACTCAATCCTATTTTATAACTGACGTTCTCCAAATCGGTGACAATATTGGTAATTATATTGGAACATTGGGTTTGTTTGATGAACTACTTTCTATGATACTTGTGCCATTTATAGGTGCTGCTGTGGACAGAGTTGGATCAAGAATTATTGTCTCCTCCGGGTTCTTCATTTGTGGCTGTAGTCTACTCGGGTTTGCTCACTTCGTGAGAGATAATGTGATTCCTCAGATGCTTATCTGCCGGCTTATATTCTCTGTTGGGTTAACATCATCTTTGGGAATTTTAACTGTCATGGTCTTCGAAATGAACCACTCTTACTTCGATCCAAAAAGCATCTTTGACAGGTTTCGCAAAAAGCATTCCTCAACTGATGAAGTATCCACTCTTTTAGACGCTAGCAGTGAGTTTCACAACTCTGTTGAGGATCATGACTCACAAGCAATGTTGAAGAGCATTGATGAGCTCAACCGTGGACGTAAGGATGGTAGAAAGGTTTCTTACATGGGAACAATGAGCGGTCTCGGTGCTGTTTTTGCTGTCACAGTTTTGCTTCGTCTCCCAGTTTACTACGGCAGGTCCCGACCTGCTGGAGCTGCTTTGAAGAGCTCTTATAATACGGTTGGAATTGCGGCTATAATCTCCTCGATTTTCATGTTCCTTTTTGCATTTAGGGGCGATAATGATATAAGCTGGAGATACCAGGATGCGATTTTTTATCAAGTAACGGACTACCACCCGGACACTCAAAATGAGGCTGACTCAACTGAAGGACACAATGTGGAGTTGCATGAGATGCAGGAAAATGAGAATTATTTTCGGTCTCTCAAAACCGGTTTTGAATTATCAATGAGGGACCCTGCCATACTAGTTGCTTATTTGAGTGGTTTTATGTCGCGCTGTATTACTATATCAGTGACTTTGTATGTTCCCTTTTACGTCAATAGGTATTTCAAGAGTTCAGGAAAGTGTACTACTGGCCTGAGTGACAAAATCGACTGTCCGGAATCATACATCCTTTCTTCGATCCTGACAGGTATCGCCAACTTATGTGGACTTCTCCTGGCCCCAGTCTCAGGAATCCTGGTAGACAGAGTCAACAACTATGCCCAGTTACTCGGCTTTGCCACTGCTTTATCAGGAACAGGGTTTTTGTCAATTTGTGCAGTTTCTACACCTGATCGAAGCGCACTCATATATTTATCCGTGGCTTTAATGGGAAGCTCACAAATCATGTTCATCATCATCTCGATGTCAATGCTCTCCAACATTACTTCTCAAGAGAAGTATATCCATCGCAAGGGCTCGATCTCTGGTGTGTTCGCTTTTGTTGGTGGAATAGGAATACTTTTCACTTCATATTTTGGGGGGCTGCTTGGAGACTTGAATGCCAAATTTCCTTTCGCGTTGAACGTTGTCCTTAGCATTGCTAACGGATCATTACTTTTGCTTACTGCCATTGACAGAGCAAAGCTAGTTTCTGGCTTGAAGCGATTATCTGTCCGTGTTAAATTAAAGGTCGGGAGATTTTTCTATCGGGAATATGACTCCGTCACTATGTAGCTCAAATAAAAGTTTAATGTCGCGTGTGATTAATATATTTAGCTGTCAAATGTGATCATGTAGCTGAAACAACTGATGTGCCTTCTTGGAACCTGACTTTGAATAGCCTATTGGCATTGGTGAACATACCTTCTTTCAATGACACGACAATAAACTGCGAGCCTTTGAATCTCGTTTTAATCAAGTGTCCAATATTTTGTGTATGACTTAAATCGAGTGCAGCGTCCACTTCGTCTAATATGTACATTGGAGCTGGCTTGAATTGAAGCAGTGACAAAATAAGCGAGAGAGCAACCAAAGATCTTTGTCCTCCTGACAATTCAACTAGAGATTCTTTCCACACGTTTCCTAACTTGACACGAACTTCTAATCCTTTCATGATATTTTGAGGATCGGTAAGAACTAATTTAGCATATGCCTGCGGAAGGAGATCAGCAAAAATCTGGCCGAAGTCTTCGGAGACTTTTTGGTAGGTCTTAAGCAGCTCTGTCTTTTTGTAGTTATCAAGTTTGAGTATGGTTTCCTCTATCTTGGCTTTGTCCTTGTTGATCTGCTTGATTTTTGTTTTCAAGGAGTTCTCATGCTTCTCATGCTGTTCAATCTGTGCCATGATATTAATGTTGATTCCTTTCTTCTTCATGGAGTGAAGGCGAACTTTCAACTGCTCAATTCTTTTATGGCAGTCCTCCAAGTTTATATTAGGGTACTGCTCTAAAACTTGATTTAAAAGCTTATTGTCGGTAACCCAATCCAGTTCCCTCACAATATCTTCAACAGTCTGTTTATAATGCTTCAAAATCTCTGTCTGGGATGAAAGAATATCTTGTTGCTTTCTCATAGCCAAGTCTTGACTATTAAATTCGCGCCTTTTCTCATTTAATGTCTGCGTCATCTCTTGTAATTCTTCATTTATTCCCAGCATTTTGGACTTTTCCTTTTCTATCGTGTCCCTTGTATTGTTGAGATCATCTTCCAACTGTCTGAGCTCAAGATCTAATGTTTCTATCTCTTCTTCCAAGCTCCTTTGTACAATTTCCGCATCTTCGATTTGTTGCGCAATTAATTCAAAATCAGTCTCTCTCTCATCTTTTTCTATCTGAAATTGTTGCAAGCGTTTGCGGTCGATCTTAAGAAGCATCTCATTTTCTTTGATCTCAACATTAAGGCCTTCAATTTCTTTTTTAAGCTCATTCAATTTGGCCTCTCCATTCACACCGAAATCTTTGAGGTCATTCCCAAGGTGGTCAATCTCAGATTGAATACGTTGGCCCTCCAATTTCCATTCATCAATGGAATTTTTTAGTTCCAAAATTTCTGATTTGTCTTTCTCGACTCTCTGAAGCAATTTTGCAGACTCAGATTGCTCCAGCTGCCTGAGAATCATTGATTTTTGGTGAGTTTCAAGATTTAATTTATGCTGAATGGATTCCGTTTCCTTGCTGATAGATTCTTGCTGAGTTATCTCTTCTCGAAGTTGATTCAATTTCGATTCAAGTTTGGCCTTGGTAGCTTTCATATCCTCTAGTTGAGTGAATGCAGCTAATAGAGAATTTGAATTTTTGCGAGAGCCACCCGAGAGTCTTCCCTCCGGATCATAGTAATCCCCATCCAATGTAATAGATGCTGCCCGTACATTTGGATCAAAAGTAACTCTTTTGGCTGTCTCAGGATCTTCACAAACCAAACGGCTTCCAAAAACAAATTCCATTGCTTTGATAAATTGACTATCATATTTAATGAGATTGAGTGCAAGTTCGACTTTCCCAGGGGCTAGAGATTTTGCTGCATCCAAAGATCTGTCATCTATAGTACGGGGTTGAATTCGATTAAGGGGTATAATTGTGACACGCTTTCTTAACTTCCCCTTCTCCAGCAATTCTGAGCCGGCTTTTTCCGTGTCAACCACAACATTGTAAATTCTACCACCTGCACAGACTTCTATAGCATCCGATGATTTCAAATTGGTTTGGGGCAAAGAAAATAATTCTCCTATGAGGCCCTTAATTGAAGATGGCGATATGGATAAGCTCGAGGTATCGAACTCAAAACAGAGATTAGGGTAATCTCGGTAAAACTCAGATATACGGCGACGGAGCTGTCCCAGGGTTTGCTGTACATCGCGCTCCTGAGATTTTGACTCCTTAAGCTTTATAGCACTGAATCCCATCCTCTCAAGCTCCGACTTCAATGCCGAACAAAGCTTTGTTTTATCATCCAAAGTTGCTTGTAGTGTTTTACAGGCGTCTTCGGCGGAACTGATTTGCAAACCTTTTGATCTTACTCCATTTTCTAAGTGCTGAATCTTCAATCTGTTTTTTTCAATTGATACGTTGATTGTAGAAAGTTTTTGTTTTGAGTTTTGGAGCTGCATCACATATGCTCCATTAGAAGACCCCCCTGAAGATACACCGATTGAAAAGTCCGACAGAAGTTCTTCTTTTTGCCTAAGTTTTTCTGATAAAGCATCAAGTGTATGTTTTCTCTTGTTGAATGCACTTTCTAGTGAAGTCAGTTGACCAGCTTCCTCCTTTGAGGGTCTGGTTCGGTTCGCAATACGCCGCTTAAGATCCATCAATTTCTCTCGCTCACTGTTGAGAATCTGTGCCTTGAGGTCTTTAGCTGTTGTGGCTCTTGTTAAGGAGTTCGTTAAATCGGTTTCGGATGTTTCTAATTCTTTCAAAACATTTCCTTTCCCTATCTCATTTTGTTTTCGGTTTCGCATCAGTTTCAGGTCTTTGTCGAGATTGTGGATTTCACTCTCCAGCAATTGTAGTTTGTCCACTAGTGCAACGTACTTGACATGCTCTTCTTCAGCCAGAATCTCTTGTGCCTTCAATTTTTGATGGTACAACTTGTAATCGTGTGCTGCGACAGCCTTGGATAATGTTTCCAGCTCAATTGTGATGTCTTGGTATTCAATAACAATACGCTTTTGCTCACGAAGCTGCCGAAGTTTGGGTTCCACTTCTTCGATTAGCAAGTTTTCAGTGGAATCTAACTTAACATTTTTCTTTGACATCACCCTCTCTGCCTTTTCACGCTGTCCTTCGTACATTTTTGTTCCAGCAGCCTCTTCTATGAGTCCTAAGATCTCTGTAGGCTTCATGTTAAGCATTTTGGTGATTTTGCCCTGCATGATTAAAAAGTTAGGGTTGTTGATATTGAGCTGGACGGACTGAAATAGATTCAGTATTTGCACTTGCTGAACTTTATGGCCATTTATGAGATATTTGGAGGTACCGCCTAACATTACTTGACGTGAGATACTGATTTTTGGATACTGTTCAAAACCAATTGGAGATTTTGACTTGTCAGTGTTGTCAAAGGTGATAGTTACTGATGCTTTTGAAACACCTGCTTGTCCACGTTTATATATGAGATCTTGCAGATTTGCAGCTCTCACTGTATGCATACTTGATATACCAAGAACAAAGCAAATTGCATCCAAAATATTTGATTTACCAGATCCGTTCAGTCCTGTGATTGCATTAAACTGAGGGTCCCATAAGGAGATAACAGTTCTCACGGCATATGATTTAAATCCATCCAAAACCAGTTCTTCTACTCTCATTGTCTATTAAAGCGCCTAAAGAGTGTGTGCAATGAGTTGTAGGGCAGCTGAATTTAAGTTTGACGCGTATATCTTGAGAGCGGATTTGTTTATGTTTTGAATCTATTTTTTTGGCAAGTACACACCAGGCAGGATTTAGAGCATATTATCAAATCCCCTCCCCACTGAAGCCTCTTTGAAAGTTTTATGTGAGAAAGGGGGAGATCAGTTGAAAGCTGGACTTCCTATATATTGCGAGGATAGGAGAGGGGGCTACGTACCTCAAATAATCCTGAACGCCCAAAAGGGGTTGACAGAATGCAGACTCCATCGTCACTCTCGATCAGATGAGATACAGACTCTTCCATGTAGCAAGGAATCAAAATTTCTCTCAAAGAGATCACAAATTCATATTACCTATTTCCTCGAATTGACGAGATGCAAATAAACCTAATTTTACCAAAACGTAGTTAAAATAACTCTACCCGCAAACAAAAAATAATTCTTACCAATTCCGTTGGTGAAATGGCCCGAAGACATTCAGAACCTGAGAGTATCACCCCCACCTATTTCAAAGTCGATGTTGTTCTAGCGATTCAACAGTCCTTAAATAGGCAGAGACCACTTTTAATACTTATTGAGGATCGCAGTAGTCGGGCGAGGGTTTGGGAGGCGGAAATGTTTGGATCGAATTTATCTCTGGTCGATCGCAAGCTACTCGAAGAGGAAACTATCGGTTTACGCATCTGTAAACCGTCTACAGAGTTTGATTTATTTGTCGGAGCATTCCCTCAAGAAGCCGATATTCGCCCGCCCTCTCTTTTAGCTATATTTCAAGGTGTTATAACTCACAAAATCACGGAGTTTACCACTAATCTCGCCATTACTCAATTACTTGAGGAAATACATCTGAAAAAGACCCCCCAACGCAGTACAGATACACCACAGTCAAGTAACGAGACTGATCAGTCGACAAAAGATAGATCGAATTTGAATTCTTCAAAGAATGAAGAAATAGCAAGTGATACGAATAAAGCAGCAGAGGAGAGATCCGCAGCGGATTACAAATCTAACCTCATTTGGCACAAGCGTAGGGCCGAAAAGGAAAAGCAAAGAATTCTGAACTTAGCAAAGCTGGACAGGGAAGAGAAGAAGATTGAGCTTGCTTCAAGAATATCAAACTCGCGAACGAAAACTACCAAGACGGAGAACTGCCACTTACAAGGAAGTCAATTTGACTGCTTGGTTCAGGTGAAGCTCATAGACGGTGATTTGAAGCGTTTGAAATTTCCTAAAGGTTACAGGCTATCAGCAATTCGCCACTACATCCTTGAAAATTATAAGGAGTACCAGCAAATACCTTTTCACTTTTACAGGGCAACAGATCGAGTCACATTTTCACATGGAGATGAGAATTCAACTTTGGAATCTCTTCAATTAAACAGATGCACGTTGATCATCAAACCTGTTGACCCAACTGAAATCTATCATGAGTTTGACAACACAGGTGGAAATTCAATGTTCAAATGGATAAAAAACAAGATAGGATCAGTATTATGGGGGAACACTCAAGACCAGGAAGCTAAAGAAGTACACGCAACCAGCTTAGATACCGTTGGGTCCACTTTTGGTGAGCACGTAGTGTCTCGGACCACGAATATACATTCGCCACATTCAGAACCTGAATCTGATGTCGACACAGAATATCATTCACCAGAATCGAGATCTTTGGTATCAAGGTCTTCTTCACCGTTTGAACCGTCTCTCAATATTTCGTCTTCAGATTCTCATTTTGATATCCATGGCACGAACAATGCGAACTTCATTTCCAGCCCTCATATTATTACAGCGAATGTACAAAGGCAACCACACCCTCGATTGAATTCCATTGGAACGAATACTTCGGCTTCATCATCCAAGAATAAGCTTGTTGAAACTCAAGATCGCAAAAGAGAGGTCTCCAATGGCAACTTCATCAACATCGAGGATAGTAATGAGGAGGTTAATAAATTTATTGGGTAAAAAATACACGCTTTTTATTAAGAAGTCAGTAGAAACAATACAAAAGTGACAGCAAATAGCATGCTTATTAAGATTTCTATGGTGGTCCGCAACACTCTTCCAGACAAAAGCAGGCAAGAAGAGCTGCTAGACATCCTCCATAACACCCATAACCACCACCACCACTTTTAGGAGGTTGTTGTTGTTGGACATACATTGGCTGTTGTTGTTGTTGGTAGTAACCTCCTTGTTGAGGTGGATAACCTCCTTGTTGGGGCGGGTAACCTCCCTGCTGTTGATAGTATCCCTCGTGAAGTTAGTATTTAGTGCTGTGAAAGGAGCATAGTGGCTGAGCCAGTGGGAATGGCTTACAATTTGTCATTTCTATATTTATACTTCTTCTAAAAAGATAAATTCTGAAGGACAGGACACTTGCTAAACTGCGCTTATTTCGGGGTAATGAAATGACTTACCTGATTGTTCATCGTTGTTTGTAGTCAAGCTATCGAAGAGTGCTAAAAAGATGACTGCGAGATACGAAAGAAAATTTTATGGAACGAGGTGCACAAATTTCATCTTAAATGGCTGATCATAGAGAACCCTGGCTGTGCTGCAGAAAATACTTGGTTTTTAAACCAGAAAATAACTTCATTAAGTATTCACAAGCATCTTGCAGGTTTGGTATAATGCGCTTGTCAGGCTCATTTGTGATTCCTCTTATCGATTAGGACGATGACAACGTCATTTGGAGAAAAGTTGTGTTCTTCACATCTAAAGGTAAATATCGGAGCTCATAAATTTAGTGTGCGGCTGTGTGCAACTATTGTAGCAACTGATCCCTGTAATGAGCTTGTTGATTGATGAATTTAGCAGCTCTCCTATCATTCTGGTCTTTGGATTTTTCCTGCCTTGCCCAAACTCTCTTTTGAGTTTGTAGTTCTTTACGGTCAATCGTTTGAACAAGATGTCGAGTTTCGGCTGCCACCAACGTTCCTTGACCTTCCGTGAGCTCTCTCTCTGGTTTCAGGTTTTGTCTATAATACCTCATCAAGGATCTGTGCCCCGCAATTTGTCCACCTGGTAAGTGTAACTCAAATCCATTAGTATACAACTGATCCTGATCAACGAGAGAATCATCATCACCGTCACTATTCTCAGTCCCAGAAACATCTTCCCAATCATCATCACTACCACCTGTAGGAGACGAATCGGCATAAGACGACTCAAAGTTGTAAAATTGAGAAATCTCGAGCTTTTCATCAATAGTTTCATATGGAATCTTACAATGACCTTTAGCAACCATATGTTGACGAACGCTTTCTATGTTGCGACCCTGGAAATTACATGATAAGCATAAGTTCCCTAACCCAATTTTTTCAGACAGGTAACCGATCAAACCAGCTTTGTTGACGAGATATGCAATTTCTGGGATATAAAGGCCATGTTGTTTGAACATGTGGGCCGTGTTATCATCCAGCGATAAGGAGGAGGTGTGGCAAAACATACATGTATCAAGAGGTATTTCAACTTTGTTTTTTAACTTTTCTTGCATTAATTGCTCAAGTTGTTCAGATTCATCGAGCTCTTCGAAAGGATGCTCTTCGATAATTTCACTTGACTCGACTTTGTTTAAGACTCTTCGAATAGAAGAGGTCTCCAAATCATGATCTTCGGATTCTACATCTGTCACTAACGATTTAATGGATCCTCCCAATCTTTGCCTTGCGAGCTCAAGTAATTGTCTTTTCTTCTCCAGCAAAGCTTCCTTTTCCCTTCTTCGTTGTTCTTTCTTCGTCAGCTGCTTGACTGGATTAGTTTTCATAGGCTGATCTTTATCTTGGACATCATTATCGATGGAAAGGCTCGATACTTTGTCATTAAAAAGTTGTTCGGTTATAGGAGGTAGTTGCGAGACTCTTCTTTTCAAATTGTACCTGTGCCAATCAGACTTCATATGAGATCTCTGAGCGTCAGACTCAGAAAATGCTAAAGAGCATGAGTTACATGTATACAACGGCTTTGACATATAACAGATTTCCTATTAATAAAGATTTCGAGTGAATTGAATCAGACTTTAATAAATTTTTTTAAAATTTTTTTGTGACATATTTATATAATCATAAAATGGAGCTAGACCAATATATTCATCTTATTGTTTGAAGTTAAAGTTACGTAGGTACCGACCTACCAATTATCAGACCACAACATAGAATTATCCAGGGACATATCAGCTAAGTTGCACCAATATCCAAACAGGCTCCAAGCAAAGTTGAAAGGACCCTAAATACTTGTAATGGAAGCTGGTTTGTCTGAGATTTGAGTAATTTGAAAATCGTGAATTTGACGTAGGACTTTATGCAGTCAGGTATTGAAAACTAAATTCGATGGAGACTAATGAAATTGAAGATTCATGATGTAATATTTGTGCACAATCAAACAGACTCTTTGAACCAGCCATCCATTAACACCCTTACACCAATACACATTTATAGCCCCGCTTTTTTATGGTGGGAGACAGTGGGAAGAGAGGGGTACCACTTGTGCTAAAACCAACAGTCTAAGTGGTTTAAACTATCAGATTACTATTGATAGTCATTAATAGTATCTGCAAGGCTTATCAACCAGGGAATCTTCCGAATTATTTACATGTAGCTAGCCTTAAATCATGTTTTTCCGATAAGTGCTGATATAAACACATGAGCACGGCCACGATTTCATCTGAACGGAACTCTGATCTTCAGAAAAATGACTTAGGTTCATCTTTTAAAACGGGGTCTGCTAAGCAAAGACTTAGTCCACATGTCTCTACCCCACTCAGAGTTCTGGACTTGAGTAACCCCGCTCGCAGTTTCTATTTATCCCTCAGATAATAGAATCCCGCCAGATCTCTTCGAGGTATGCTTCTGAAATGCATATATAATCTTTACTTGATGCAGGTCTATGGCTTTTCTCAACAAAAAAGAAATAAATGAGGAGTAACTGAGTATTTCGGACTAATCGATGCATCCTTAAGTTTTGATTTGTCGGAATCTTACTCCGACGTGCGAAAAAATTAACCCAGAAATCTCGCTTTAATTGGTTTGCTCTTCAGTTGTATCATGTATGAGTACATTAGAGCTAAGCGTAACGTATATGTTAAATCAGAAGGGTCATGATTACACAATTATACATTATACTTCTTAAGGAGCGCGTCAAATTACTGGTTATCGGACTTTGAAAAACTCCACTTAGTGGTCACCGAACGAGGCACAAAAAAAAATCTTATTGTTGGGAATAATAGGAGAAATAAAAAGGTGGTCAGCGCAGATAAATAGCCCAAACCTGCCCATTAATCTCCGTTATATGAATAGTTGAGTCACCACTAAGTATACGGTTTGCTTGACATTGTATATACCTTCACATTTATAGGTGGAGTTTGTATCTTTAACAAAAGCACCATTCGATTATTCCTACAAAATTGCGAATCAGCGCATTGGACAGTTTAGTCACCCCACTCTTTGTATAAATCGCCAAAATTGAATATTTTACTCTCCAGCACAGATACAATTGCACAAGGCTTCAATAATTATCATAGATGAATATCAAACAAGAGCTCTCTGATGAGGAGTTGGCGTTCAATCCAAAGCAAAAATCAATCGACGCTCGGGGCATGTTAAATACAAGCAAGTCTTCCTCACCAAGTGATGCGTCAAATAGCTTTGCTCAAAGATTCTCTGGCTCACATGGGACATCTTCATCAAGCTCCTATGTCCACCGCCGACACACTCCATCTTTCGGACATGGTTCACAGCACCTTATCCACCATCATCACAACAACGAAGTTTTTCCTTCTAAGTCTTCTCTTAATTTAGAACAGCGCGGCAGCTTCGATGATGAAGTTCGAAGTTTAGACCCAGATGGGCTTAGTCATGCCACTCAAGATAAGCCTACGATTGAGCAAGCTTGCGATTCTTGTCGCAGGAGAAAGCTTCGATGCACCAAAGAATACCCCAAATGTTCAAAGTGTACGGATCATGGATGGGACTGTGTATATTCGCCAAGAGCAATCAGATCACCTTTGACAAGGGCTTATCTCACCAAAGTTGAAAATAAAGTTAAGCGGTTGGAAACATTTTTGCTGAAGAGCTTTCCTGGGGAGGATCTCGATCAATTAGTTGGGGGACTCACTCCACTCGACTCCACAAACCCGTCTATGGACAGCTCTCCTAAATTTGAAACGCTTCCAAGTTTTCATTCCTCAAACGGAACGTCCGGCACCATTTCAAGTTTGCAGCCTGTACCTGTTCCGCTTCATAACGAGACCTCACAGACCATATTAACAAGGTTACCCGATGAGTTTATGGTGTCTGATCTTTCCAAGAACACCAACTTTGATTGGTCCGAGGATGACGAAGAAACAGAAAAGGGATTTGTGTTCAACGGTTCTCCCCCATCACCAGCTTCGACCTCATCTCTTCACGAAACCAAAAGTTCAATTATGTCGCTTAATTCTTTGGAACCAATCAATAGCTTGCACTGCCAAACTTCTACATTTACCACAAAGACCAGCAACTCTTCTCTCTGCACTTCACCGTATTTAAGGGCGGTGGCTCCGTCATTTATTACCGATGGAATGGGAGTCAACCCTAATAACAAGTCTGGGTTCCTTGGCGCTGGATCTTCATCATCTTTCTTGCGAGTATTAAAGATAGATAAAATTGATGAAGAGGAATCGTTAGATGATGGCCTGCCCATTGAGGAACTGGACTTATCTTACTCTGATCATAACTCACAGAGATATCAGCGCTCTAGCTCTTATCCTCGTGATACAATGAACCCTCAGGTGAAAAAACAGATTGTTGACGGCTTAAAGAAAGGATTGGATATCATGGAACAAACCAAAAGGGACGAGGAAATGGAAAGCTTCATGAATACCAAACAAACCCAAGAGCAGTTCCTGGTCAGTTATTTTCGCTACTATCATACCTCTTATCCGTTCATTCACAAAGAGACTTTTATGAAGCACTACAACAAGGAAATTCCTACTAAGAATGAAAATCACTGGCAAGCTCTTCTTAATACAGTGTTGGCTTTAGGATGCTGGTGTACCTATGGGGAGTACTCAATGATTGATCTTTCTTACTATCAGCGCGCCAAAAAGGCTTTGAATTCAGGCGGAAATGTGTTTGAGTGTGGAAACATAATGCTCTTGAGTGCTCTGGTGTTGCTTAGCAATTATACACAAAAGAGAAATAAACCCAATACAGGCTGGAACTATCTTGGTCTCGCCGTTAGAATGGCAATGTCTTTGGGAATGCATAAAGAGTTTGACGAAGAGTCCAAGCGCAGTCGTTTTAGCAAGGAAGATATTATAGATTTGGAAATCAAAAGACGATTATGGTGGGGCATGTATATTTTTGATGCGGGTGCATCCATCACATTTGGAAGACCAATCAATCTACCACCATTAGAAGTGGTTCAGGTGAAGCTGATGAGCAATATCAACGATGATGAACTCTCACAATTGACTGATAGCCAAGAACTACCAGGGTGCTTGGGTAAGGATATTAATAAACCGTATCCTACACTTTACTCCGCGATGATAGCACAGACCAAGCTGACAATTCTCACTACTCCATTTTATTCCAAGCTCATATCAAACCCTCCACCTACACTTCAAGAATGCTTTGACATGAACTTGGGCCTCGAAAATTTCATTGCCAAGCTTCCCGGGTATTTTCACGAAGACGATTCCGTCGCCAGATCGGAGTTCTCCAAATTTCTTCCAAGGGAATTTGCTAGATCGTTAGACGACTCTTCTCTACCCGAGTGGTTTTTGCTTTCCAGAAATAGACTAATCTGGAGATATAAAAACATGCAAATATTTCTTTTCAGACCTTTTATTTGGCAGAGGATTGTTGCAGTGTCTGATCCAGGAATGATGGAGAATTGCAAGAGTGAGGAAGCTAAAGAGGGAAGGAGAATTTGCTTGAATGCTGCCTCTGGAAGTATCAAGTCAATTGGTATATTTGTCAAGGAAAATGAGTCTAACCTGTCCACTATTGCTGTCTGGTACGCAACATACTTTCTGTTTCAAGCGGTGCTAATACCAATTGCTTGTCTTTGCTCTGATTCGTCCTCTTCGCATTCAGTGTCCTGGATGAGCGACATAGATTGTGCGAAAAATACTTTGGTTATAATGTCCAGATACAATTCAATGGGTACGAAGTTGATCAAGGTAATTGAGAAGCTTTTGAATAATAATCATGGAACATCGTCAAATTTCACTGGAAACCATGATCTACCAGCAAGTGCCACATTGCAAACCACAAGCTGTCGTCCTACGTATGGAAGCAGCAGCCTTTTTAGGAATGAATCTCTCAATGTTCCACCTGCAAAAAGTTCTCGCACACAGAGATTCACCGCAACCGTTCCGGCTGAAAGAATAAACCGGGAGACCACAAATCGCCAGCGGTCATCCTTTTCAATGACTAACGAGTACTCAGATGCAGGCATTGATTTACCATCAGATTCTTATTCGGAAATAGACGCTTTTCTGAATCTTGGTCCGGAAAATAGTTGTGAGTCTTTGACAACGGATCTACAGAAGAAACGGAAGCTTTCAATGTCTGATCCAAAGACGCAGATTCTCGATTCAGATACCCAACGGCAAAACAGTCCTGGTTTCAATGCTGAATACGCAGATGGTCACAAAATGCTCAATATTCCTGCCAATAAAAGCGAAGATCCGCATGATCTACATATGAGGGGTGAGGAAAGTCAAATTGAGAATAAAGAGTTGCTCAGCGACATCTACTCTATGATCTTTGACGAATTTACTGACCCGATGGCCTTTAGTGTTTAATGATTACTCCTTATGTCTAATGATAACAGTCGAAATTTAAAGTATATTGGATGAATGGAAGGCGCGAGTAGCAATCTCTCTATCATCATTAACAAGTCTAAGTGAATTGCATCAATCATAGGGATAAATAAATAGAGCATTTTATGGCGTCTGGCACCATAACAAATGAATTTAATCGAGCTGCAAGCCCTGGATCGAATCAAGAGGTGGTAGTTTGAACCCCCAAACCTCTTCACCCTTCCTGACTTCGTAATACCTTTTCAAGTCTATACCGTGGTTTTGATGGTGAGCGAAATTGAACCATGGGATGAAACCCAGCATGTAGTGACTGTTTCTTGAATTTCTAGAAGCCATATCTTGCAGATAAGGAGAAAGAGTTGACTTCCCATACGGGTTTTTCCCCTGGCTAAGGAGTTTCTTGACCTCGTAACGGTCTTTATCAACTTCTTTCAGATTTTCGGATCGTCCCTGAAAACGACTGACAGATCTCTTGTATGCAAGGATGAAGCCGCCAAAAAGACCCAATAGGCCAGCAGCTCTTAAGTAAGTTGGAGGTGGGCTTTTGAAGGTATTCCCCACAGCTGGCTCGTACTTTTCAAGCGCAAATAGACCTAAAGGAAAGGCAGCCGTACTTGAGATCCACGCAGCATAATCAGAGAGCCTGAAATATCTGATCACCTTCGTATATTCAGGGTCTTCATCAATGATCTGTTTGTTAGCTGTCACAGTATATGATTGCCAAAGTGCTTACTTCAAATGTAACTTTGCTCATGATTATCAAAACTGGTAGCAAAAAGTGGAGTAATACAGGCTTTAATAAAAATAGTGACCCATAAAATGGCAGATAGTCAACTGGGACTCAATAAGTTTTTCCGCTAGTTAGGTACCAAGAGATCGTTCATTCCTTCACGACAAGAGAAATCGTGTTTAATTTGTATTCCTCCAAGATATCTTTGCTTTCAATAAGGGAGTCATTTCTTGAAAGCAAGAGTCACTCAAGATGGTCACCAAAAGAAAGCCAGGAATCATTCTTACTCTCAACAACAAAAAACAAAAACCGTCAAAAGATGCTCTCAAGCTCTCTAGCCTTACTCACGAAGCAATGCTAAATATGGTAGATGGTCTCAATGATCTTATTGATGAAGAGTATGGAACTGCCATTGTATCCGACTTTTTGAAGCTTCCACCGAAAAAGGTGTATCCAGATTATTATAAGTTGATTAAAATGCCAATTTCTGTTGGTGAAATAAAGGCAAAGCTAAGGAAGGCAGAGCCTTACACCAGTGAAGAATTTCTTGCGGATTTCAAACTAATGGCTGAAAATGCTTATACATACAACGATTCAGAGAGTTACATTGCCCAAAATGCAACCAAGATCTTCGAATTCATTCAGTTGGAGGTAGAATCTGCTCTCAGTGAGTTGAATAATAAAAGCGTTAGGCATGCTAAACAGGGCAAGGGAACTGTCTCCTTTGCGGAAGACCATATTTCGGAAATGAAGAATATTCTTAAATACCTAGTCAATTTCAAGCTTTCATCGAGAGGCAAAATATCCCTGCCATTCATGGACTTGGTTGATGGGGATATAGTTCCTGATTACTATGATATCATTGATGAGGGAATGTCTTTTAATCTGATAAAAGAAAGACTGGAGAGCAACTATTATACAAATGACCGTGATGGAGTTGAAGATTTCGCCCATGATGTTTTGCTCATATTTCAAAATGCTCAAACTTATAACACTGAAGACAGTCTGCTTCATCATGATGCCGGTGTACTACATGATCAGTTCATAGCAAAGCTTCAAGAACTACGGGCCTCGCATTCAGATATGGTACACGCCAACGAGTTTGGCGCTCCGGATTCCGATGACGAGATCAAAAATCTGAAAAGAGATAGGAAGTCCAAGGTGGTTTTTAAAAAAGACGAACCCAAAAAGAAGAGTTTGAAGACAAAAAAGAAAATCGTTTTGGGAGAAGAAGATGAGGAGGAAGAGGAAGATGACCACGAGACCGGTGATAAGGAAGCTGAGGACGAAGAGCAGTTAGTCACAGACAACGGTGCTTCAACGGAGAGAAGCGTTGCTACAATGGAACAAGAAGTTCCGGGTCAGTACTTGAATTCTGCGCCTGCCTATACTCGACTTTCTAAAGTTACTAATGGGTCAAATGCGTTTATTACCCAGTTCACCATCAGCTCCAGCTACAAACAGTACACTCAATCTGACCAAAATGATCTTTATGAATTTAGCTTACAGAATCCAGGAACGATGAACGCATTTACCTTACCAGCGGAGATCGTTGGACAGCCCCTCGTCGTATTTGTCTCATTGGTCAACAGGATTGTCAATGAAAGATATTTGTCAGAACTAAAGGTTAACAGCGAAATCATCAATCCATCTCCAATCTCATTATCTTACGATGATCAGATCAAAGAGAACGGGTTTTTAGCCTCTCGGTATGAACTTAAAGTTGGACATGGAATGAACTTGATAGAATTCGTCCTCAAAATTCCCTTGTCGATGAGTAATACGAGAAGGGATACTAGCGTTGATGACGATTACAAGTTGCGTCGCAGAGCTGCCGCATTGAGTTCGAACACCTCCAATGGAGGTGACAGATCCTATGATATCCAAAAAGTCAAAATATGGATTAATGTGTCCCAGTGAGGCAGTTTAACTTTGTACATTATCTAGCTTTGTGTGGTGATGAAGTGTAAATTTGTATGCATATTACCACGATTGAAAAATATGTTTACCTGGCATATCTCCTCTTTCGCTGACTCTGTCATGACAAGATGAAGAACCAATTGGCACGTATCGCACGGTCATAACTTTATATCGCAGCACTAATAATAATCCAAACCAATACGAATAACATTGAAAAGTTCCACGAAACCTTACCAACATAAAATAATTACGGTTGTAGTTCTCACCTGAATTCAATTTTAAGGGGGCCTACGTTGGTTGTATCGAGAGAAACGCAATTTTTGAACGGCACCTTGAGTTTTTCTTCAAGTAGAGCCAATTCCTTGTCCATTTCTTGACTGATCATAACATTGTCCAAAATTTCTATTTGAGTTTGTCCATTTGTAGTCATGTGCAATTCATTGATACCAATTGCCTGCAATTGGGGGGTTGTTTGTTGGTCGAGAGCGAGTGACGCTATTCCTTGAGTCTCTTGATGCTTCGGAACATTTTGATTTTGCAATGAAGGGGAACTTGGTTCCCCATACACCGACTGTGATTGAGACTGTATAAAGCTTGCCAAGTCTATAAGATGATCATTAGTTGCGTTTAAAATGTTATTCAACTCCTTGTTTCTGCGTTCTAAAATCTGCTCTTCTTGTTGTTGTCGTAGAACGGAAGCTGATGCATTTTCCCCAAGAAGTGGTGAGGTTTCATCGTAATCGTCATCTGGTGACTCCCGTAGACAAGAAAGACAAATACCCATTGAGAAAAGTGTATGAGGAATGGCCTAAAATTACTTTTTAGATAAATTCGTGGTCTGTTTCTAGGAATCGGTGTTGAGATGTAATTTTCTAAAATCTTAAAATTTCGGTTAAGGTGGCGAATCCTAACAATTCTCATTTGTTTTTACGATTACAATAAGGACAAATACGCAATGGTTGGACTTAGCTTTGATAACTACCAAAGAAATCAGTTTCTTACGAGCACAGGTGTTAAAGCGCCCCAAGCCATTTCAACAGGGACCACAATTGTGGGATGCAAATTTAAAGATGGCGTCGTAATCGCGGCCGACACAAGAGCCACTGCGGGCCCAATAGTGGCAGACAAGAACTGTGAGAAGTTACATCGATTAGCTCCAAAAATTTGGTGTGCTGGTGCTGGAACAGCTGCAGATACAGAAATGGTCACTCAATTAATTCAGTCTAATTTAGAACTGCATTCAATGTCACTTAATAGGGAGCCACGAGTGGCCTCAGCCTTGCAGATGCTGAAGCAACATCTTTTCAAATACCAAGGCCACATTGGTGCATATTTGATCGTCGCAGGAGTAGATCCTAAGGGCGCGCATTTATTCTCCATACATGCTCATGGATCGACTGATGTAGGATTTTATCAGTCTCTTGGTTCCGGATCTCTTGCGGCAATGGCTGTGCTTGAGCGTGACTGGAAGGAAGATTTGTCTAGGGAAGAAGCCATGAAACTTTGTACAGAGGCAATCGAAGCGGGAATATGGAATGATTTGGGATCTGGATCCAATGTCGACTTGTGTGTAATGGAGGTTGGGAAAAACGCTCAATTATACAGGAACTATTTGACTCCCAACGTGAGAGAAAGCAAAGCTAGAAACTATAAATTTGAAAGAGGAACCACAGCTATTTTAAAAGAGAGCATCTATTCATTATGTGATGTGCATGAAATCGAAGTTGCTAGCGGAGACGCCATGGAGGTGGATGCCTAAGTTGAATTCAAGTAAGTTATACATATTAACTACCCATTAAGTTGTTCCAACACTTTGATTGTACCCTCTACTATTGCTTCGTGCTCCAAAGAATGTATTCTGGCTTCCCAATCTTCTAAGGATTCCCCTTTAATCACGTCAACTTCACTGACCACTAACGGAGTTCCCTTATCAACTTCTTCAATGACATAATGTATCATGCACCCTCCTTTTTTAATCATGCCATCTTGACCTGCCTTCCAAGAACGTTCAATGGCACAAGTTCCCTCAAATTGGTTAGGAAGTGCAGGATGAAGATTTATTATTGGGATGTTAGCTTTTCTTAAAGGCTCGAGCAAATCAGCCGAAAGAATGAGCATCCATCCAGCGCAAACAATTAGGTCAGGTTTGATATGTTTAAGTATTATCTCAACCAAGTCTTTGTTGAACAGGGCACGTGCATCGCGTCTCCGGATTTGGTCTTCTTTTGGAATTCCTTTGTAGTAAGATTTAAGCTCGTGAATTGTAGTAGGGATGAGGGCTTTAGCAGCTCTCTCCAGCCCGTAGGCTTTTGCCGAGGATGAGATAACATGAACTATTCTTCCTGGAATTCTTCCGCTTTCACAAGAGTCAATTAGCGCTTGCAAGTTCGTTCCGAATCCGGACACCAAAACCAAGATTGACGGAGCCATCATTAAACTTAAATTATACGAAATAAATAATTTGAATTTCCTGTATTTTTTTCACAGGAATTTCTTCGATTCTTTGAATTCAGATTTTGCTGTCATACACTTGACTACCAATTGAAGACCTGCTCTTTTTCTGTCAACTAGGCTTCGTAATCCACCATGTTTTCAAATCTTTGTAGGACTTATGACTGACTTTGAACAGCTGTTTTTCAAAAGTGTCTAGATTATTCATAAATTCGAGGTTTCTACCACTAAAGTGATCATTCATTTTAAAACTTAGATCATTCAGCTCACAGGCTCGCTGTACAAGTGCTTGATTAATTAAGCTCACAAGCTCGGCATCCACAAACATGTTGGACCACTTTGTAACTATTCGATAATAGAACATGTAAGGACTAAGGTTGAGTCTAAGAGCATCAGATTTGATGAAATTAAGAAAGGCGGATGAGAAAAATTCGGGCTCAAGGAGTTTCAAAAACGTATCTTCCTTATCATCACCATCCTCATCGAAATCCGAATTATTAGATATTGGACAGATTGCCAGAATCTCGGCGAGCCATATTGGCAATTCAAGTTTAACATTCTCCTTCACTGGCTGTCCTGGTTCGCCATTAAGGTACCCTAGACCGGGGATGGTAATCGAAAACTTGCAAGGTAATTTCTTGTCTTGTTAGTATCTAAGCCGAGTTCACCATCTGTACCTACCTGACTTTCAGAAAGTATGTCATCTATATCGTAATATGACATTCCCAATATCAAGGTCCTCTCTATACTATACTGACTCTCTTCTGGCAGCGATCCATCAAGAGAGCTGTTAGTCTGTTTTTTTATGAATATATTTCAGGACGTGTATTTTTGTTTAGAGTTTCTTAAATGATTACTTAAGCCCATATGAGTAGAAATTGATAATAACCCAAGTTGACCATCCGCTGGGTAAGAGAAACCAAGTACGGTCCAACTCAATTGGATCACTTGTAATCTCAGATCCCAAGTGTCGCTGATGCCATGCGTAAAGTATGCTTGGTAATGATTCCAGAACTCGGGAACATCACGCAAGCACCGACGAATGTGAGCGATAGTGACTAGAACTCCTAGGGTGATGGCAGTGAAGCGGGATAAGGAGCTAGCCCAATATTTTGAGGTTTGGTAGCTAGGGCTTTTAATGTTGATTTTCCAATTGGTAGTACGATCTACATGAAGTATTGTTCAGAAAATTTTAGATGATTATTAAAGCCTGGATATCTGGAAACTCACTAGCGATAGAGGGAGAAACGCCCCAACGTGTAAGCTCAGGAGATTCCCTCAGGTCTGTCGCAAATAGATTTCAGAAAAGCTTCAAAACTCTGTTGCAAGACGCGTTATATATTTTTTGGGGAGCAAAATTTACCGTAACTATTAGAACTTTATAAAAGCTTGAAAAGCGTTTGATGCTATTTATCTTCACTAACTTTCAGATCACCTGAATTGATTTTCTTCTTCATCCATTCCTCAATATTTTCCTCCAAGTCAGTGTCTAAACTTTCAACGGTTAAGCTCTCCAATGACGAATAGATGCCTTGTTCGAAAGTGCTTAGACTCTCGAGACACAGCTGCTTGTCAAGCCGTACATCAAATTTATGATGGAGTTGCTTGAAAAGTACATCAGTACGTCGTTGACCAGCTAAAGATCCTTTGATATGTCGTAGGTAAATAAATACCAGGATATGAGAAATCCAAAGACCTTGTGATGAATTGAATGACTTCAAAATATATTTTATCACCATGTCACTAGCTGCCAGACTTCTGAGATCATATTCTTGGGACATTGTGTTCAGCACTCGAATCATGCACATCAAATTATCTTGACCTTTGAAATGATTCAAAAAGATTGTGAGCGTTGAATTGCGGGGACTCATTTTGCGTATTGTCCTTTGTTGGATCATAAACTTCCAAGCTCCTTTAAAATCATTATTGGTTAGTAGGTACTTGAATATCACTGTGTTCATGCAATTGACATCAATGCTTGCGCGCGTGTTATGATAGTAATCTAAAATTTCGTAAAGCGTGGCTCCATCATTAAGCATATCATTGAGGTGAATATCTTGAAACTGACTGACCTTTTGGTAGAGATTATGAAATATCATAAAGTCCTTCAGTTGTTTCTTTGCAGGGGATGAAGAGGGAAGTAAGCTTAAAGAAAGGTAATATGAGCAAAGGTCAGCTCTAATTCCCAGGCTTTTCATTCTTAGAAGAGTGTGCTCCCAAATTTCCAAGCGCTCAACAACCACATTTGTATCAGACAAGTAATGCTTTGCCAGAAGATTGAATGTCATTGCGTTTGGCCGCTTGTTGTTTTGCTCCATCCTGCGAAATATACGTTTGATCATGACCTCGTCATCCTGTTCCAAAAAGAAATCAACCAGTTTATTGCTGTACTTGACAGAATGTGTAAATTTGTGTTTAACACTGCTGAATATAATTCGCAGCTCTTTAGCAGCCTTATGTGAATTGTTAAGATACTTATATGTTGTTAGTTGATGAACAAAATTTCGAAATTCCTTTTCTGGGGCATGCTTCACTGGTCTTGAAGGGAACTCAGCAACCAGCCAGTCAACCTTGAACATCCTGTGAAAATATGATCGATTATACTTCAGCTTCGAGGGATCATCAGTGAGATCCATTAGTAGCTTGAAAATCTTGCTAGATTTGAGGTCTATAACAGTCTCAATTCGTCCTCGTGGCACCATTTTCTGAGTCAATTCTTGTAATCTGGAGGATATTGTATTAGAGGGATTGTTATGCGATGAATACTGCCTGATTAGTGAGATTTTGCTCCAGGCAAAATTATGAGTATCATTTATTTCTTTTATACTCAAACCAGTCGGTCGCACAAGACACCCGGAATTCAACTTTTGGATAACCGCTAACTTTGAGATCATAGTTTTGTCATTTTTCTGGTAGCCTGTGTACTTAACTGTAATAAGAATTCTAATTTTTCAGTTGGTTTTAGCAATATTTTCACCGGGAAATATGAATAATTAGTGGACGTGATAATTTTGATAGAGAATTTTACAAGCTGAGAATTTGAATTCTAAAAATTTTCAAACTTGAAAGACGAACAGCAAGTGGTGTTTTAGGAAAAGCGTTGATCAGTTTTCATTGAATTTTTTTGCAACAGAGATGAGTAGAGAAGGTTTTGTCCCCCCAACGACTGCAAACTTGGGTAATGCCGCATCCGGAATTCAAACAATCAAAGATTATGGTGTTAAGTACATCTGTGCTCAATGTGCGGTCAATTTCTCGCTATCTCCAAAAGAGCCGGTTAGATGCAAGGAGTGTGGTCACAGAGTGTTATATAAGGCGAGAACAAAACGTATGGTTCAGTTTGAGGCAAGATGAAGAGGAAGAGAGATGAGAAAACAAGTCATTTTGCGAGGACCGTCATGATAGAATATTGTATATTAGAACAAAGCTGAGTCACAAGCCACATTTGGGCTTCAGGGATCATTGTAGACACAAAGTAGAAACCCTTATGAAATAATATTGCAACCGCAAATCTTTGCTTTACGGATGTCAGTGTCGATTGATCTGATCCAATTTTTAAAACTTAAATTATGTACTTCAATGTTTAATTATGTGGGACATCACGGGCCGCACTTCAAATTATACTATAAGCTAGTTTTGGGTTTAACCAAGCTACGTTGTTTACACGGAAAGAGAAATCTAGATTTGAATTCTCAACTATACTTACAGACGATTGAAAATTCACCGCAAAAAAACCCCAACTCACCCGAACAACAGATTTCCCCTTCGCTCGCTCTTCGACCAAGTGTAATTGAGCAAGAAGGCGAGATTGTAAGCACATTGATCAATACGGGTACATTCTCATATCCTCAGGAGTTTGAGGACTGGAACATTTTAACGCATCAACGTGCAGTACAACGAAAGAAGTTAATTAGTCTTCCTTCCCGACTAACTCCTCAAAACTTGCAAACTTATGTGAAAGCTTTATCAATGTGGCATTATCCCAAGCATGCTGATGTCCTTAAACAAGTGGTTGATCGAATTCTCTCCAACAAAGAATATAGGCTGAATTCACAAACGAAGTTCCACCTTGCTGAGATATGCCTTCTACATGGCAACCGGGAAAAAGCTTTTGAAATCTACAAAGAGCTTATCAAGCGTCCGGGCAAGGGTCAGCTGAAAAGCAAAATGCTCAACCTCATCTTTTACAACGAGATGAAAAGGCTTTCAAATGCCAACCATGCTTCAAGTCTAGTAACCCTCCAAACTTTCATCAGCTTTCTCTCTAGGCATTCCATCAAGCCAAACTACTCAACATTCATGATAGTTTTGCAGAATCTCAGTTCACGCGAACCTCGAATGCGTCTCGCTGAATTTCTTCGGCAAGCGTATGGCGATAAAGAATCAACTTCTTTCTTGCGGTTCTTTTACAAGGACTTTTTGCTCAGCGGCGAGGTTGAGCCCAAACTCATCATTACTAGGGCCAAAGAATTTGATGTTGCTACCTCAAATGAGATTCTGTCCTACCTTGTAGACATTGATATATGCCATGCGATCGATTTTTTCAATCGCAGGTTCACAGAAGGATCCGATGCAAGACCAAATCAGGATACAGCGAAGGTATTCATGAATCACTTCATTCATCGAAGGGAATTCCAAGCTCTGCTCAGCGTATTTTTAATTATGGAACAAAAATGGGAAGAGAACATGGTGCCCTTACTATGGTATACTCTATCGGGGATGGTAATGGAATGGTCGTCGTATCCCGGAAATCAGACACAAGAAAGTAATGACATTGAACTCTATTATGCTTACCTACTTGCGAAACCACAACATGCGTTCCCGGAAGCATTTGAAACGAAGATAAGAACGAAAATCGGGTATGACGATTCAAAAGGCATTAGTTGCGAAACCACAGCACTGTTGAAGAAAATCGCAGTCTGCAATACAAGGCTTCTTAACTTAGCACATTGATTATATAATTACAGGTCGATTGTCGCGTCGGTTTAAAAATTATTTAACCAAGTGTATAACCAACAAGGTAGATTAGCAGAATTCATTACGGTGACCGTAACAAGTACGACTAAAAACATTCCTGCAGATTTTCAATAAATGTACCAAAAACCTAAGGTCGAGAGTACGATTTTGTCAAGTTATGTCTTCATCTTCATCTTCTGCTATCTTTGATTTTCAGGAGAAGCTAGAGAAGCCAAAATGTCCCATATACCCAGATCCTGACAACCTAAATGAACTCCTCAAGTGTTGTTATGACCCAACTCATCTAATAGATCAAGAAGGCTGCAAGGATACGGAAGATGACCAGTCTGAATGCTGCTTTGATTATTGTTGCTTTGATAATTGTGTTGATGTTCCAGCAGTCGAGAAGCCTCAACTGGAGGGCATCAACGAAAGCATTCCTGTTGATGTGCCGATAAAATTTGAGTTCAACCCCACAGAACTTAATTTTTACAATAAGGAGCGAAGGCTTGCGATCGACCCGGTTATCAATGACCCAGTCGATAAAAATTTCAGTTGGGATACCGTTTCGGGAAAACTATCATGCTCTAAACAAGTCCCGGACCCGCTAATTAGGACAAACAGCTTTTGTGGCGAAGGTACTGGGCAGTCTCATGCACACCACCATCATGTTCAGTTCGAAGATCAATTTAACGGAAACGTCGTTCGTCATGAGATCATTATTCCCCCAAATATACACTCTCACATTCACAATCATCATGTGCATCATCACAGACCTCGAACGAGTGACTCTACCTTTGAAATCAATGCTTCAAAGAGGATGAAGTTAGAAAATGGAGGTGCCATAAGTCATATTTCATGCAAATGGGATGGCTGTAAGAACGAGCTAGAAACCACCAAATTCAATAATCATCTTTTGGAATCGCATTTGGACAGCAAGACAAATCAGTACAATTGCGGATGGCAAGATTGTTTGTTTACTGCTACTAACCTAGACGATTTACTAACACATGCCGGTATACACCTTGATGAGCCACACCCATCATCCCAGCCTTTTCAAGATAGTGCTCTATGTCAGGAGCACATTTGTCAGTGGGAGTTGGGAAATGGAGGGACTTGTTCACAGGAATTTATGACGACAACTGATTTAACAGATCATGTGATAAATGTTCATATTCAGTCCAAAAAATCGGAATATACCTGTTGTTGGAAAGGCTGTAGCAGGGACCACAAACCGTTCGCGCAGAGGCAAAAAATCATCAGGCATCTCAACACTCATACGAAGCATAAACCGTTTGTGTGCCATTATTGTATGAAAAGTTTCTCATTAGAGCTAATGCTTGAACAACATTTAAGAACCCATACAGGAGAAACACCATTCAAGTGTGAGACGTGCGGCAAGGAGTTTAAAACTTCATCATCATACACAATTCACCAACGTATTCATACTGGCGAAAAGCCTCTTGAGTGCCAAGTTTGTGGAAAAAAGTTTAGGGAGTCTTCCAATCTGAACAAGCATATGAAAACTCATACTCGTAAATATAGATGCGAATGTTGCATGAGGAGTTTTGACACACAAATAAAATACGACAAACACACGGAACTCTGCCAAAAGGAGGATTTGCATAATGACAGTTGTTACTGCGTAGAAGATAAGGACGATAGTGCGAGAAATAGTGACTAGTTTCATGTCATTGGCGAATTTATGTAGACCTATTATATATTGACTTAAATTTTGGTCTGTCCAACCACTCCAATCTTAAGAAAGAAGCTGAGAATAAGTGCGAGACCCGACATTCCAATACCAAAGTAGTAAGCATATTTCATTGCTTCAAACAATTCTTCCTTATGCTCGTTTTGGTTGTTTTGCCCATAGTAAGGATCCCTTGAAGCAAGAATAGTGGTGGATATTCCAAGACCAACGGACGCACTTAACTGAATCACGGTGTTGAAGGTTCCAGCCGCACGACTCTGAAGCTTGCGTTCCACAGCGGACAGCGAACAGCGATTCGCGACGTTATAAATTAGATCAACGCCCAGGACTGTGAAGCAGAAAGCCCAGAAAGGACCCAAGAAGTAGTTTCTATCAATGCCGTTTGTTGCCCAAATAATACTGGCTACCACAAACCCACCACAGCCAATACTGACCAAGTATTTACCAGGAATGATGTGCATCGTGAGTCCCGCAAATATGTTAATAAGGACTCCCGCGATAGGCTGGGGAAGAAAGCAGCATGCAGTAATGATCACTGGGTATTCTCGAATTTGTTCAAAATATAAAACCGCATTATAATTGAAAATACCGAAAAAGAGCATCCAGACGCAACTAACAATGCAAATACATAAGACAAAATTGTAACTTTTGAACATTTGCATGGGCATTAAAGGGTTAGCTGGAATATATGTCTCATAGAGCCCAAAAGAAATCAACAAGGCTATGCCAATGATAAGCAAAGCAATTATGTATGGAGTTCTCCATCTTTTCTCTGTGGCATCAACCTGGGTCAGAGAGAAGCAAATTAGCGTGAACCCGGCTAAGGACATCAAAGCTCCCAGATAGTCTAAGCTTTTGAAAATTTCCCTCGCATGTTTCCAGTCAATCTTTTGATCGTTTGGCACATTGAAAAACACCCCAAGAGAGATGATACAAAAGAGTATTGCTAAGAAAAAGTGAACAGCGCGCCAGTTCAAAATTGAAACACAAACACCTGCCACAAAGTACCCAGAGGCTCCTCCGATCGGAGCACCAATGCCAAAACAACTCATAACAAAATTCTTTCGCTTAGAGTCTTTGTAAGTTGCCCCTAGAAATCCTGCTGCAGCAGGAGTACCACATGCAACCATTGCACCTTGTAGAGCCCGAAAGATACAAAGTAAAATGAAACTGTCCATGAATCCCCCTATCAGTGCAAAAATCGAAAACCCAGTGAAACCGATAAGAAGAGCTTTCTTGCGGCCAAAAGCATCAGCAATGCTTCCTGTGAGTAATAGCATACCCCCATTTGCAAGCATAACACCAGAAACACACCATGTCAACTTACCACCAGTTATATTAAAATATTCGGAAGTGGCCGTCAAGCTGGTCTGATAAGCGGCGGCAGACATTGTTGCAGCACAAGGTGCAAATGTGAGAAGTAAACAACAGACAACTTCATGAATCCAAGATCTAAATATTGGGGGTCTTTGTTCGGGGTCCAAATAGTCACCGTTCGTAGATTTGGTGTTGACGGGCTGAATCTGGGTTTCCTCCTTATCAGGTTCTATGGGAACCACTTTTTCTGATTGAAATTCTAAATCTGAACTAAGCGATCTTGCAGTTATAGAATCGCTATTACTCATCTATATCAAATGGCAGTAAATCTTCCTTACCGTTTGCAGACTTCAGCGAAAATATAAACCAGTTTAAGCCACTGCTTATATGCTTTTAGAAAACTTGTTTGAACTTGGTTGATAAATAATGCCGCTTTCATGTAACAATCACACGCACCTTCAGTACTCGCGCCAAATTTGCACTTTTAAAAAAAACATATATTAGTTACTATTCAGGAAATAATGAAGAGCAGGATTTTGAACTCTGTACGAACAATTTCCCGATCTTCAACAGTAAAGACGAATCTTAGTCCACACAAGATCAGGCTGCTATTAAATAGTGGGGAGGAAGGTTCTCCGAGTTCAAAAAAAATTTTGGGATCTTGGCAAAGTGATTTCCAGGCACCCAAGGTAAAAGTCGATGGACCTTACTTGAATCAGTATTTTGCAACCAAAAGCTTACTATCGACCAAGAGACTAGAAACGTCAGATAAGGCACGTATCTCAGGGATAATTAATGAGTCCGAAGTGAAACTTGATTGGAGCATATATGAATTAGAGAAGCTTCCTGGGGAGAGCAAGATTGTAACAAATTCAAAGGGATTAGAGGCCGACACGAACAGCTCGGAAAATTTAGACACTATCCTACCAGAAATCATATTTTTGGGGCGTTGTAATGTGGGGAAATCCTCACTTGTTAATGCTGTGATAAATCCAAACCATAAACAAATTGTCAAATATGCCAAAGTCAAACAAAGTGCAGGATATACACCCTGCCTTAACTTTTACAATGTAGGCGGCTTGTTTAGGCTTGTGGATAGTCCAGGGTATGGTGTGAAAGGAAAACCATGGCAGGGGCAATTGGCTATGCGATATTTGCAAGAGCGCAGATTTCTCCGAAACTGTTATCTTCTCTTAAACGGAGATGTGGGTTTAAATCATTACGATGAAGCAATTCTAGCTGCGCTCACAGGATTGGGCATATCTTTTGACGTTATTTTCAACAAGATTGATAAAGTTAAAAGTAAAGATAGGATCACTCATTTTGAACGAATAATATCAGAGTCCATGCTGGGTGAGCTCAAAATGCAACCGCGATACTATTTTGTCAACTCGGTTGATGGAGTGTCAAAAGATCTCAACAGAAGAACAGGAATGGACGAAATTCGTTTTGGCATATTAGAATCATGCGGCTATACCTCCTTCAATGAGATAAAGCCAAAATTTAGAAAACGAACGATTAGCGAAACTACTGAGAAGATCAAAGAAAGAAATGCACGCAAGGGGGAAAGGCGCTTGGAACGAATCAGGCAAAAAACATAATGTAAGTGATATCAGAAACTCTAAAAAACTTTTGTACCGACATGACCCATGCCAAGATGAAATGACCAATTAATTTTGAAGCTATCGTGTATATTCAGTCTGTAAAATAGGATTTCACAGAAGCACCCAGGTAAAGAGAGAGCTGACTTTTGGTGCATGGGAGTATCTTGCATTTCACCATTGGCGTTCCACTCTTCTCGTATGCTTGGAATCGATGACAGCCTCCAAATGCAAAATATTTCTTTTCCCCGTTATGAGAGACAACCAACACGTCAATAGGAGGAAGCTCGCCAGACCTGATGTCTTCGATCTTGCAAGTAGATGAAGCCATCGGCGCTCCTTGCAATGTCGAAACCATAGTGTCAATTTTTACATAGTCAAGGACAGGGGGGATAGGCCTTATGATTTGGTCAAGCGGGAGGTAATCAACTTTTTTGATCGAATTGCTTTGCACGGACATGATAATATTGTTTCACGGAAAACCAAAGACACTCTTGCTTATATAGTCGTTTTACACCGTTTTGTCCGATCATGAATTAGTAACATTGTGCACAGCCCGGATTTAGTCAACATATGGCATAAATCTAGATCAAAATATTGAAAACTCCTCGCGTCGATAGTCCTAGTCGATGTATTAGTATTTTGTGTATCACACATCTTTATGGTTTGTTTACTTTATTTCTAAACAGAGTTCAATTTAATGGGAAATAATTAAAGAGAGATTGGTTTTGACAAGTTGTTTTCCTTATTATAATAGCTGACAATATGGAAGGAGGAGAGGAAATTGATTACAAGTCTCTCCCACTTGATGTCCGTTTACAGCACAAAGTAAGTGATTTAGAGTTTTAAGTTTTTGAACGCGTTTCTAACAAAATTTATAGGTGTGGAAAGCAAGGCTTGAAGCATATGATGAAGTGAACAACAAATTCAAAAATTCGGCAAGTGAAGCAGATGAGTGTTTTGAGAGATTTCTAAAGAATCCAGATTTGCTCAAGAAAATGGTACTAGATAGCAATGTTGTTGCTCAAGAGGCAGGTATCGGGGCTGTTTGTTCCTTTTTGGAGTTTGGAGGACCCAACGCATGTACTCGAACTAGAGGTCTAGTTGTGGGTACAATTTGTGAAAAGGGTTTGAGCTCGTCCAGAACAGGGACCAAGCAAAAGGCGGTTGCCGCGCTGTTGTGGTACGTCGAGCTTGCAACGCCAGATTTTGTTATAGAGGCACTTCTTCCTTCACTTTCAGCTAAACTGCCAAAACTCGTCGCTGGGGCTGTGTCCGCTTTGAACGAAATCTACAAATGTTTTGGCTGCAGAGTCTGTACTCCAAAACTCGTCATGGATTCTCTGCCTCAACTTTTTGGACATGCTGATAGGAATGTGAGACAGGAAACAACCCAGTTATCTATTACATTAAGATCCTATATGGGAGAAGTGTTTGATACAATAATTTTCGACAAACTGAAGCCTATACAACAAAAAGAGCTTTCCAAGGCGTTTGAAAAAATAGAGTATACGCCTACACCTACGCGTATTCTAAAGTCAGAACAAGCTAAAGTGTCGAACACGGTTGATAATCTTGAGGACATTTCCATGGCTGATGCTCAGGATGAAAGCGTTAGTCAATTTGATGCATTTGATCTAGTAACCCCCACAGAAATTCTCTCAAAAATTCCGGGAGATTTTCACTCAAGAATTGAATCTGCCAAATGGAAAGATAGAGTGGAAGTTTTGGAGGAACTGCTCAACGAATTCAAGGCGCCTAGGTTCAAAAATGATGACTACACTGATCTGATAAGAGTCCTCAGTAAATGTCTGAAAGATGCAAATGTTCAAGTTGTTACTTTGGCTTCCAATATTATCGAGAAGCTTGGAACAGGACTGCAGGCAGATTTCCACAGGTATATTTTCCTAATTATCTCGCCACTCTTGGAGAGAACTAAGGAGAAAAAGCAGTCAGTTTTAGACGCGCTTTCGGCTGCATTAGATGTTTGTTTCAAATATTCATCTTTAACTGATATTCTTGAGCCCATAATCCAATCAATGATGCACAAGACTCCACAGATAAAGATTGAAAGTTCGAAGTTTTTGATTAGATGTTTGAAGGAGATAGATGTGGTGCCAAAGAAGCCCGAGATTGAGTCGATCATGAAAGTTTGTCTCAAACTTCTTTCAGACTCCTTGGCGCCTGTACGGGACCTCTCGTGTGAAATCACTGCAATTCTTATGAAAATTGTTGGTGAAAGACAGTTTAGACCATATTTGGAAGGAATCGATGCTAGAAGAAGCAAGAAAATAGACGAGCTCTTTGATTCTTGTGAGGTGAAAATTAAAGTCGGTATATCGAACAACAAGGCGATTTCCAAGACAGCCAAGGCTTTACCCTCAGCAAGTGCGAGTAAATTATCTCCCTCTGATCCAGCGGTTTCACCAGGTTTTTCACGTTCAAAGGCCACAAGTTTGGGCCGACCTACAGAGGCTGCTACCTTGACCTCCAGAAAGCTGTCTACTACTTCATCAACGATTCCATCGAAACGTGGACCATCTTCTCCACTTAAAACAATCAGCAGTTCCGGTAAGATGAATTTGACTTCGAGAACCCTGAGGCCTACAAATTCACCAAGTCTTAATAAGACTTCAAATATGCAGGCTTCAGCATTGAATTCTGCTGACAAACAGATGTTTGAAGCATTGAGGGCTGAAAAACTTAAGTGGAACCAGGAAAAGGTGGACCTTCAATCCCAGGTGCAAATGAAAACAGAGGAGATAACTTCTATGAGCCAGAAAATAAAAGAGTACCAAGATAAACTCACTGAAGTAACAATGGCTGTGAAATCAAAAGACCGGCAATTATCAAGACTGGAGAGCGACTTGGATCAAAGTGAGTCGAAAATCAGAGAATTGCAATACCAATTGCAACAATCTCAGTCCGAGAAGGTGACTGTCAAGGAGGAACCGCCGGATAGTATTGAATATACCATACCGAAATTTGATTCCATCGACTCAAAAACAGACTTAAATAGGAGAATTTCCGATCTAAGTATCCACTCGACCATTGAAAAAGAGAATTATTTTGGAGGCAACACATTAGGTACGGCGAGTACACGAAGCAAATTTAGCTCTGGACTCTACGATGTGGATGCAAACGATGACAGTTGGAGAAAAGCAGCAGAGGTCACCAACCAGCTAAAAGCCAGAATCGAAATGATGAAATCGAAATCGAGGACGTTTAACCAATTGTAATGATTTGTGTGTTTTATACTTTGTGCAATAATATTTTCCTATACCCCTTAAACAATTCAAGGTAGAGATTGAATCCTATAGAGCGACTTTTCCGAGACTTCGGAAAAATTCCTTTTTTTTACCACTCTAGGGATTTTTGAAGAAATATATTGATATTTACTTATATACTCTGAATTAGTTAGTTTTATTTTTTGCTAGTGATTGAGAGCCATGTCATCATCTAAAGTCAGAATCTTGCTCCCGATCAAGCGGGTGATTGATGCCGCCTTGAAACCAAGGATCAACAAGGCTCAAACTGGCGTTGAGTCATCAGGTGTGAAATATAGTATCAATCCGTTCGACGATATTGCCGTTGAAGAGGCAATCAAGATCAAAGATAGTCTGAAAGATAAAGTGGAATCGATCCATGCAGTTTCTGTGGGACCTACTAAAGCTCAAGACGTACTAAGGATTGCTCTTGCTAAGGGTGCCGACAAATCCACCTTAGTGGATGTGAAGGACCAAGAAATCGAGCCACTTCAAGTCTCCAAGATTCTCAAAAAAATCCAAGAATCTCAGAATTCCAACCTGATTATTTTGGGTAAGCAAGCCATTGATGATGATTCCAACCAAACCGGTCAAATGCTTGCTGGACTTCTTAACTGGCCACAAGCCACGAACGCTTCCAAAGTTAAGATTCACGATGACATGACTGTGGAGGTTGAGAGAGAAATTGACGGGGGTGTGGAAGTTATCAAAGCTTCATTGCCTATAATAATAACCACCGATTTGAGATTGAATGAACCAAAGTTTGTCACTCTTCCAAAAATGATGAAAGCTAAGAAAAAACCATTAGAGATCGTGACTGTCGCGGACCTCGGCCTTACAATAGAAAATAGATTAGAGGTTGTGAAGCTTGAAGATCCACCTGCAAGAAAGGGTGGTTTGAAAGTGAGTTCTGTCGACGAATTGATTGCGAAGCTTAAGGACGTGAAAGCAATCTGAAGAAACTGTTGTACATCGATTGGTAAAGCGAAATGTAGATTTTAGTACATTTATTGTCAAATACGATTTTTGATCCAGATTAGTTAGTTATACTGCCCCACAATTAATCTACCAGATATTTTTTATCTTTAAAATAATGACCGTCTTAGAACAATCCATTGAACATTTGGAAGCCCAGATCGCAAACTGGAAATTTGACAAACCCTTTATAGTAGGATTTGAAGGGCCCCAGGGCTCTGGCAAAACCTACGTAACTACAAAGCTCGTGATAGAACTTTCCGCAAGGTTTCCGAGACTGAATGTCGTTAGTTTTTCAATTGATGATTTTTACCTTACTTACGAAGAGCAACTCCAGGTCAATTTGCAGAACCCTGATAACATGATGTTGCAAGGTCGAGGACTTCCGGGCACTCATGATCTTGAGCTTCTGTTTTCGTGTTTCCAAAAGATAGAGTTAGGAGACACCAATGTGTCAATACCTCAATATGATAAGTCTTTGCACAATGGCAAAGGCGATCGTGCTCCGAAAGAGGAGTGGATTCACACAAATGGGAAGAAGATTGATGTAGTGATATTTGAAGGTTGGTTCAATGGGTACATAAGTGATGAAAATGAACAAGAGTTGCTATTTAGATGGAGTCAAATCCAGAGACATCGACGTCCCAAATTTGATTCACTGAAACCTAATCAAATTCTAAAATTGAACAGTGACCTCCGGAAATACCAATTGGTCTGGCAAAAGTTTGATTGCTTTATATATGTTACAACGACTGATTTGTCAAACGTGTATACCTGGAGATTGCAACAGGAGCACTTATTGATCCAATTGAAGGGAACCGGAATGTCAGACAAAGAAGTGGAACATTTTGTTGACAGGTACATGCCTGCATATCATTTGTATTACAAATCTCTATCTGAGATGAAAAGGATTGTACCAAAGTGCATAAACTTTGAAATAGATCTGGGCAGAATTATCATCAACACAACAGTATTGTTAGAGCAAGTGACGGTTTCTTGAGCGAGTTTTTATAGAGGATCCCGACTGAGCATTCTCTGAATCTGCGAATGCCCTGGTGGCTTCTAAAGTTTTGCTGGGCCTTGATGGCTTCTTGATCTTTCCAGGGCTTATGATCTTTCGAGAGTTTGTGTTTTTGTCAGCGGAGATAGTGGAAGCTTCCTCCAACATCTGAAGCAAACTTTTATTAAACAGATCCTGCTTTTCTATCAGTTCGAACAATTGAACCTGATTTTGAAGAATTATGTCTGTGTTTGTTTCGATTTGATTGTTTGAACTCTCCTCGAGAGATTGGCTCCTGTGGCCGAATAATTTCAATTTTGTATCCATTTCTCGTATTAGATTCTTGGATTGAGTGGCTATATTTTGGAATTGTCTCACTCCTTTCTTCATATCCTCAGACATGACTCGTAGCTCTTTGATCAGTTTCCTAGATAGAGTCCGCATTTCTACACTTTCCAGCTCTAGTTTGTTTGCCCACATAATAAGGTCTTTATGATCATTACTGTAATCTCCGTGATTGAAAAAGTCGTCTTCTTTGTCTGTCAGTGATACATCCTCATCATCTGAATGATCAGTCAAAGACTGTTCTTCAGTTGGGACCTCCTGTCTGTAAAGTTGTAAAGTTCTTGTAGGATCATGAGAGTTAATCTTCTTCTTTCTAATGTGAGACTTTTCGACGTCCGTCAATTGAGTTTGATTATTTGCAGCCAATGAAAAGTTGCTGATATTTGTTGACTGGTTACTAGATATTGGGGAGTAGTTCATTTTGATGAAATTTCTTGTTTGTTTACCACAATATAGGAACATTTGTGCCCCCTTTTTCAGATATTACCCACCCTCGCACCGTAGACAAAATATTACTTTGAATTTATTTGTGATCTTGCAATTCAATGGCATCTAACATTTGAAATGTCAGCTTTGAAGTCATTCCTTGAGGGTATGTAGGACAGGGAATTTGGGTTACTAATTTTCTAGAGAAAGTCAATGTGGTAACTTCCGATGGGAGACTATTCGTTGGAAAGTTAGAGGGATTTGACCAGACAGCGAATGTCGTACTTTCCAACAGCTTAGAAAGAGTATTTTCGCCGACTGATCCAACCAAAGAACTCAGCTTAGGGACTTATATTATACGAGGAGACCAGATTGTTTGTGTGGGGATGGTGGACGAACAAGAGGAAGACCAGACAGACTATAGTTTAATTCATGGTGATCACTTAAGGGACACCAAGAACGCGCTCGCATGAGAATGCTGTACAATAGACCACAGTGACCTTATTCAATGGTGTCAAATACGAGATACAACTTTTAACACACAACATCTTTATTCTTTAACAGTAGGTATTCCAAACTGTTTCATTTTGATTGCAAGCTCCATCAGATAATCTAATGCTTCATTGTAGACTTTGGCTTTCCAAATTGTTTCCCCCCACACAAATATCCCATGTCTTCTAACAAGAATTGCGGTAGTTCCAGGATTTTCCTTGATGCATTGTTGTAGAGTATCCGTCAAGTCTTCTTCTCTTTCTGTATTTTCAATAATTGGAATTACCAATTTATCTGAGTACCATAAGTTTCCAGCCTCTGTTAATTTGGGAATAGCTTTGATCTGTTCGATGCATGAAATCTCGAATTTCTTGTCGAAGAGTAAAGTACACATCACCGCGTTTTGAGAATGAGTGTGAATACATGCTCCCGCATCTCTAATTCTGTACATCTCCAGAAATAATGGAGTGCAAGCAGATGTCTTATAATTTTCTGGTTTTCTAAGGTATTCCTTAGTATCTCCGTTTAGCACAAACATATCTGTGGGAACCATTCGCTCTTTGTGTACTCCGCTTGGGGCAATGTAGATTTTATTGCCTTCCCTGATCGATACTCCACCCCCTGTCCCTGTACACCAACCACTTGTGTAAAACAAACGACAAAGTTCGCATATCAGATTTGCAGGGTGTTTAGGATCGCTTGAAGCAATAAGATCATTGTTCTTGATCTTGGTATCGATGTTGAGGTGCTCATTGTGGCAATTGCAGCTAGACATGATTGATCAATTAAATTGTCAAAAAAAATTAAAGGCACATGCTAAAAAAATCGTCACAGACAGGATTCGAACCTGCGCATGCAGAGCACACCGCCTTAGCAGGGCGGCTCCTTAACCACTCGGACACTGGGACAATACAGTGAATTTATTGGCTTACAACATGTGTTAAGTTGTTGACTTAGAGCTATATTAAACTTCTACTTTAAATGTGAAGCTCTTTGTTACCACGAAACTAAAATCAATTCCTCGTCAAATCAGCACGTCAATCCATTTCTTTCAACTGCTGCCCAAAGTGTTCTTTTTACTTGTAATAAGAATCCCTCAACTATTATACTAATTAGAAATAATCAATGGTAGCTGTCAGTTCTCCAGCTGATTGCTCGCATTTAAGAATTGGGGGCTCATTTGTACTTTTCTGAGTACTTTGCAAAAAGGGCACAAAGAAGACAGCTGTTCCCACTAATGCTTTGGTCCTCAGATTAGCGTCATCTAGATGCTCCAGTGATGCGCAGCAGGCTTATTAAAACCGAAAAAATTCAATACACCTTTCAGAGTACAACAAACGATGCACAGTCTGAGAGATTCTTGAAATGGGAACTCGGGCAAGGATGACTTTTACAGCTTACATGGGCGTGCATTATATCCGTGAAATGAGTTTGGTCTTCTATTTCTGACACTATCTTTAAGTTTTATGATGATCTATTTTTAGAATTCTCTTTTCTCTATTGACGAAGGACCACTATTTCACTGAAATGTGGGGTTTTGACTCTGAAATCATCGCACATGTTCCAACAGCAGCTGATTCTTAAGCCAGCCTCATCAAAAGTTTGCGCCTCATTGCGTCGATCGACGCATCAGGGCGCAGCATAAACGTCGAAAACGATAAATTTGTTACAATCAGCACCGACGCGCTTTTAGTGCTTAAATTAAAACCCGACCACACAAGCTAGGCAGTGCGCATGACAGTACTTGGAAACACTCTACTTAATTACCACAAAAACCCAAACTCATACTTATATTACTTTTGCAAATTATGAGCCACCCATATAGCAGCCGAGCACAATTACGTGCTAATCTACTTAATGACAATCCGTACGCTTTCAATTCAAAGTCAACTTCCCAACCACAGCCGCCGCAAGTAAGCCAACAACGGCCTCTTGGCAGACCATATCCCCAGCCTCAAGCCCATGGTCAACAACCAGCTTCGTATATTGTTCATCCGTTGCAACAGAATAATTCATACGGTGCTGACTCCCAACAGCCTACTTATCAAAACGGCCTGCAGTATCCACGTCCATTACCCTCAAATGGCCATCAACCACACTTGCAGGGTCCTAGACCACACCCAGGTGAGTTAATTGATCACTATCAACAGAGCATGCCACCATCGCGCTCTTACACTCATCAACACCATCACTCATTGCCTCAAGCAGACTACCCTTTGCAGCGGCCTCCACATCAAGCGAGGGCTGCTTTATCCACCGATCAATTCAATGGACGAGAGTATTCAATTTTCAACCAGAGCCAAATTCCTCTTGAACAACAATATACCCCTAATGAATATCAGCGATCAATTGCACCAACAGAACCATTGAGATTGAATCCGCCTGCTAACTCTTCCATCCGAAGTGTTTCAGGAGGAAGTTTACCAGAGCAATTAGGAAAGGCCTCGCCATTGGATTTCGATCGTATTAATCAACTTGAAGACAAAATTCAACAACTAGAGAAGATGCTGTCTTTACAGGAACTGAGCTCAAAAAATAATTCTTTGACCTCTGTGTCGAGCAGTGCGAGTAGTACGAATACGAAAGATCATTTCAATTTTACAGCACCAGTGATGGGAACCAGCAGACTAAGCTTGCCGGTTAGCTCTGGCAATTTGGGTAGGTCTTCGCATGATAATGGTGATTCAAGTTCTGCACCTCCTCTTCCTCCTCCTCCCCCTGTGGAGCAACGATCAGTTGCGAATAGTCCAGTTGCAAATGCATTCTTATCATCAGGCTTTAGTGAGAATAGCCATTTGCGGGACAGTACAGGTTCTCTAACTTCCGCAGAGAAAGAGCTGTGTGAGGAATATACTTTACACTCGCCCCAAAACACTGAGGAACCGGACTTAGACTTGCCTCCTTCCTATGAAGAGCTAGAGAAGTCTGGAACGCTGACATATGCACAATCAATCTATCGTACTGGTTTTGAGAAAGCTGGAATAAAAATGGATCATTTTGAGACCCCGAAAAGACAGCCTACCGCAACAAGCTCAGCACAGAACCAATCTTCGCCTTTGTTAAAATATAAGAGAAAACTGCCTCCACCAGCCTCCGAGCCTGTTGATCAATCTACAGAAGATCAACAACAAAATTCACTATTTCCACCCACACGACCTCCAAGACTTGCGAGCGACAATAGTATGGGGTCAAGCATTTACAGTGAAAGGGTGGCCCCGACCAGACAAGGGACTGGCCCAACTCTTCCCAAGACTCTTACAGAGGGATCTGACAGCTTGAGAGGCACAGCCAAATTTGTCAAATCATTCTCTTACAAGAAGCATGCAAATGGCATTATTGAGCCAGTCTTGCCCTCCAAATCTGAAGAGAGCTTGGATAGTTTAATCAATGGATTTGCAATGATTAGAAACAAAGCACTAAAGGATTACAAAGATTTCACTCCTTTGGTCCAGTTCGAATGGGCTATCACTATTCTTGAAGCTATCTCTAGATCTGATCTCATTTCCAAAATGGCCATTGATGGGAAGATCCGAAAGTCTGTCCTCCCTTTAAAGTCGTTAAATGTTCAACGAGAACAGTTCTTGAATACTGCTGTCAAGGTTCTTGAAAAGATCATTCAAATTTCTCCTAACTCTACGAGAGCTCGATTGTACCTTGGAGACATATATTCAGGAGGAATTCATCCGGGTGTTATGACAAAAGATGAGGAGAGAGGATACAAACTGTTTTATGATGCTGCTACGAAGCAGAAAGACCCTGTAGCCTGTTACAGAGTCGCATGCTGCTTGGAATCGGGAGTTGGATGCACAAAGGATGTCGAGGAAAGTTGTAGGTTTTTTCAGCTGGGTGCAGACTTGGGTGATCCCTCTTCGATGTGTCAACTTGGTATGCTTTATTTTGCTGGTGTCAGTGGTTTCGCTTTGGATATACCTAAATCAATATACTGGCATGAACTAGCTACAGGCGCTTTGAGAAATCCAGAATTGATGGGGTCTGATCCTCTGATTTCAGCTAGATCATTCAGTGATTCTAGAGGCGCCCTTTACACCCTGGCTAAACTCCACCAAACTGATCTTAACATTTTGTGTCTTGTCAAGGATACGCCAAAATCCAAGGCAACAGTGACCCAGATGAGACAAAGCGGAGTTTTCGGGAATTCTGGGAAGACCTTGAATTACTATCTTGAGGCAGCTAAACTTGATCATTTAGAATCTCAAGCTTGTCTTGGTTTTTACTATGCCCAAGGATTCTTCCCTACTAGCAATTTTAAATCCGACAAACAATCGAATGGCGGTTCTGCTGCTCCCGTTGACGCAAAACGGTCGATATATTGGCTCTCCAAAGCTGCTGCTGATAACCATCCTTACGCCTCACTTGGATTGGCTAAATGGTATGGATCTGGAGCTAGCGGTGTCTTGAAAATGGACGAACAACAAGCTTTCCTATGGGGGAGGAAAGCTGCAGATGAAGGTCAACTTGCAGAAGCTGAGTTCATGATTGGATTATGCTACGAACAAGGGTTTGGCGTTCAAAAGAATATGAAATCTGCACTTGATTATTACAAGCGAAGCGGATCCAAGGGCTACAAGAAGGCTTTGAGTAAACTAAAGCAATTCAGAGATCAAGCACCTCATTCAAGAAGAGACGTTTATTGAGCAATATGATGTTCTTTATAGAGCAAGTAGAATGCATGACAGATGCATCCCTAATAATACAAACATTTGGTAATTTCGGTACACTTTTTTGCTACCAGAAAATAATTTGCTGCCAATTTGTGGTGCGGGCATCATTTTGATAAATTTTCCTGCGGTCATTTGTCCAGTTTGCTTTATCAATAATTAGCTTGATCTAAAGGGGACCGTTTCAAAAGAAAGTGGTAGAAAATTTAAATTTCTATAGTATAAACTCAATTCAATTGGTCCAATTGTCCATTTAAACTACCAGATCAAACAACAAACAACAAATATCAAATGTCTGAAAGCAAAACCTGTTGTGGTGGTGCCTGTGTGACCAAGTCTAGCACTGATTTGCTGACTTGGAAAAATCCAATTGCTTCCGGTAAAGTGTTCGGAGGTATCATTGGATCTCTATTGCTACTTAAATATGTGAACTTGCTTAACGTTGTGTTCTACGCTTCAGCCTTTGTTTTAGCAGGTAAGTGGGATGACTTGGGTTTGAAACCTTCCAAACATTTCGCCAAGTCACGCGATCAACTTTTACTAACACTTTCTAGTTTCTGCTGTAGGTGAATATGCTGGTAAGATTGCAACTGGTCAAGGTTTCGTGACTCGATTCAAACCAGCTTACAAGAACGTTGTTGGCAAATATGCTGATGAGTACTCGGTCCATGCGGCTAGTTTCCTCAAAAAGACAGAGATCGAAGTTCAGGAAGTCCTCTACTCCAAGGACATCGAGACAACTTTCAAAGCCGCGGGTGCTGCTTATGTGTTGTACAAATTGACTGCTTGGTTCAGTCTGTGGACTTTGCTATTTATTTCCACCTTGGTTTCTTTTGCTGTCCCGCCTGTTTATCTGAAAAATCAGACACAAATCGATGATGCTATCGTTAAGTTCACCAAAGTTGCTAAGGACAAATTAGCTGAATTGCTTAAGTTATTGAAAGAAAAAGCTGGTCCTGCTTTGGAGAATGCTGAGAAAAAACTTGGCCCTGTTGGAGGCTTTATCAGATCTAAGATTCCGGTTAGAACTGCTGGTTCCACAGTTGGAGAAAGTCCAGCTGTTACTAGTGCTACAACCTCCGCTTCTGTTCCAAGTGCCACTCCTGCAGTGACCAAGATTGAAGTCAACGCTCCAATCAGCAATCCATTGGCTGCTAAAGAGGAGGTGAAGAAACAAGCTGAAGCTGTTTTATAAGTGAATAAGAGCTTTCTCTAGTCTTTGTTTTCGTATTTGCTTTTGTACATGAATAACAAAATCATTTTATCTAAATTTAATTTTTTACACTTATTGAATCTGCGTATACTTGCTTGACTGACATACTTACATGACAATGCAACACCCCCCCGAACCGCTCTTGCCTTCTTTCGGTTCTCTGCCGACGCCAGCACCGGACGCTTTCGCAGAACTCTTTGGATTGGCTAGATCATTGGCCCCAGCCGATCCTGCCACCAGCCCGGCAGCTGAGTTATCACCGACTCCATCTTGAGCCTCTTTCTTATTCTTTTTCGAGCCAGTCCCTTGTTTTTGCCTCTCTCTAGCCTCCTCAGACGGATCTGGGAAAAGGGTACCGACTAAGCCTGCATGCTCAAATCCACTGTTAATTATAATCTTCACCAAGTTATGAAATGCCTCTGTCACATTCATACCAGTTTTTGCAGACGTCTCAATGTAAGCGCATCCCATCTTTGACGCCAGATTAGCAGCCTCATCTTTGGAAACCTGTCTTTCGTCAATTAGATCGGATTTGTTTCCAACGAGAATCATCGGAGCAAAGGAAACCTGCTCCTCCTTGACTCTCATAATCTGGTTATAGAACGAGCTGATTTCCTCAAAAGTTTTGCGGTCAGTCAAACTAAAAACAAGTAAAAAACCCTCACCTGTTTTCATGTATAGATCTCTCATCGAAGAGTACTCTTCCTGGCCAGCAGTATCCAAGATATCCAAAGACGACGGAATTCCATTAATTTCACAATAATGTCTGTAAGAATCCTCAATGGTGGGGTCATACTCATTAGCAAACTCAGATTGGGTCAACCTGATAGTAAGAGCCGACTTTCCAACCACAGGAGGTCCCACAACGACAAGTCTGTATTCTTTTGACTTGAGATGTTAGTAATTCTAGTACATTGTAGACTGATACTCACTACTGAAGTCATACTTAACGGGAATAGTTGAAGTACTAGGAATTGTTGATCACTGCAAGTGTTTAAGGTCTTTTCTTTGTGAAGTCTCTTTCCTAGCAATAATCAGTTAAGCTACTTTGCTTCAATCAAGTTATCACAATCAGAAAGCTAGGGAATTCGAAATTATACCTAGAAATCTTGCCAATTGCAATAGTTCTAGAATTTGGCAACTTATCAGAAAGATGGAACGAAGCCGTGCAATGAAAATTGATCCTTTTTGACACTTTGCTTCCTAAATATTTTTGGAATTTTTCTTCTCCAGCCTCATTTTCTTGGAATTGCGCTGTTTCTCTTCTCCTTACAAAATTTCCATCCTTGCACCATAACAATTATCTGTACTTGTTTCTCGTTAAAGTAAACTATATACTCAATCATGCTTCAAAGGTTTTTAAATCAGAACTTTAGCTCAATTCAAGATTTGGCCTACATCGATCAAAAGATATCTCATATAGAGACATCGAGATCCGAATTGAAAGAACAATTTTCCACTAAATCCTCTGATTCTTATTTAGGAAGACAATTGATTCAAGAATTGGACTCAATCGTTCAGAAAGATGATATAAACGCAATCGATCAACTTATTGAGAAATACGGGAATCTTGAGATATTAATTTGCTCCAAACAGGAATTGAACAAGAAACTTGTGCTGAAGAATATCAAAGAACTCTACGATCAGTATCTGGATCTAAACGATCAATTGAATGACTTCGAACTTTTAGAGCTTCCCAAGCTTGGCCATGATGAGGCGTTAACTAGTCTCGAGGTATTATGCGATCAAATCAAGGAATTTGAGTCTATTGAGGTGGAAAATCCAAGCTCAAAAGCCAGTCATACTGAATACATATCTCTTCTTCATGAACGATATGAAAGTATAGTGGTTGGAGATCTCAGAGACCGATTGTTCAGAGAATGTCGTAAAGAAACCATCCAATGGGATGACGACAAGAATCTGAAGGCTGGTGAGATTGGAACGATCAAATCATCCTTTGGGCGTTTGCTACGTTTGCAATCCAGTTCCACTAAATTAAAGAAATCTCAAATAGAGACTATATGGGCATTTGATTGTTTGGCAGACAATTTCAAAGTCAAGTTTGTTTATCATTTTGAAGGTTCAACCGAAACGAACAGACTGGATAGACCTGAATACGCATTGGATTATCTACTAGGATATTTGCATAAGACCGTCTTGGGTGTTGAAAGATTGTTTCTTAACGAATTTACGAGATATTTCAAGGACGAAAACTTGACAGAATGGTATGTAATATCTCTTCTAGTACCTGTTAGAGAAAAGTTTGACCATGAGATGACCGATATTGTGAAAAATGAAGGTTTGTTGAGTCATTTGATCATTGAGTTACAGAGATTTGATCAAATCTTGGTTAAAAACTACAAATTCAAGCAGATGGAAGACGAACAATCAAAACTGTTGACATATCAATTAATTCTGTCAAATGACGAGATTTTTCTTTGCTGGCTCAATAATGAAAAGAGTTTTGTGAACCATAGATACGAGGAAATTATAAATTCCAAAAATGCGTTTGTGATAGACATGGACTTTGTTGAAGATGGGAAAACTAAGCCAACTCAGTCGGCAATCAATTTGAAAAATCTACTGGAAGGAATTAGCAATAATTATGCTATGCTACCAACGAAGTATCAAGTTAAATTTTTGAGCGAGGTTCAGTTGCGTCTTTTGAACTTATACTTCTCACATCTGAAGCAAGGACTCAACGCGTTGGATGCAACTATTCATGGGAGAGTTAGTGATGATTTATCACCACTAGAGCGTATCTGTCGCGTTTGGTGCTCTTCAAAATATACAATCGAGACGATGGCTAACTGGGGAGAGTCTGTGCTTTTCATTGAACTGTGGAGTTCAATAAACGGAAGCAATCGCTTAGAGACTACATTTTTCAACTCGGTCATCAATGGTTACAACAAAGATATCATGGCCCAACTTCCTAGGAAACTTCACGCTTATTTCGAACGCGAACTGAACAGGACACTAAAATCATATTTTCTTTTGAATAATGCCTGGGGTTCAATGGACCTGAACGAGGCTATAGGGGCACGTGAACTGGATACAGCAATTTCAACCTTGCGGAATGATTTTGAATATTTACGAAAGGTTGTTTCGTACAGCGATTATCTACAGATAGAGGTGACTCTCTCAGAAGTTATCACTGGATATTTTGAGAGAAATGTCATCTATTGCAATAAGTTTAGTGTTGGAGGAGCTAAACAATTGGAAGCCGACTACATGAAAATGTATCAGTCCTTAAAGTTGTTGAGAGACAATTCGAACTTTGGTCGAATCCAGGAAGTCTTGGCAATTCTGAAAAGCGAAGATACCTCTTTGCTTTCATATCCCGATTTTCCCTCGCTCAAAGATTATCAGATTAATGAATTGATCTCACGCAAAAATTGAGCCTGTTTATGAATAATTTTCTATTGAAACAAATATAAGTAAGCCTTGTGTGTCTGTTAATTATTCAGATCAAATATATAATTAAGCATTTGTATTTTTTATTGATTGCGAGCGCCTCATCGGTGAAGTGGCGTATTGTTTGGAATGAAATCAACCTGGATTGTATCCCCGGAACCTGAATCTACGGATTCACAAGTCATCGGAGATGAGACTCCCCCCACCTCATCCGCAACCACTCCGCCAGAAATGGCAAATGAGATTCCTCAAAGAAAACAAGTGAAATCCGAAGCAGAGAATTCTGACAGCTTTGATCAAAAGGATGAGTATCCTGCCGCCTCTATATCCAAGCCCGACTTCAATATACAAGCGTGCTCTGAAATAAATTGCAAGCCCAAGGAAAACCAGAAACGATCATCTTCGAAGAAGAACGATAACTACTTCAAAGGAAGCGAGCTAAACTCATTATTGAAGGCAACAGAATATTTTGCTGGAAGTTTGGATTTTAAGAGAAGACGCCATACAGTAATTGAGAAGAAGGACGTTCAAAATGGCTCTGAAAACCAGAAGGTAAAAGTAACATCCAAAGATAAATCAGCTCCCAAGAAGAGGCGAGAAGATAAGAAGAAACAAACAGCAAAGTGTGTGGAGAGTGAGGCTCCCTGGTTCCTTGGCCACGAGGACTCATTTGATATTTCAATTAATTGGCCATTTTTTGATACAAATGCAAGCAATACGCCGAAATATATTAAAACTACTTCTGGATATCAATTGGTCACGGACAGGCTGGCCCGATATGTGACCAAAGAATGCAGATTGACTGCTTGTGAGGTAACTGTTCTGTATCCACTATTTGACCACAAGGAACACTATCTTTTAGCTCAATGCAAAAACAGTGCATGGTTTAATCCTGTTGCTGATGTTGCTCGCCTGATGGAATTAATTGCAACTGTTTATATGCCGGATACCGCAAGATTGAAAGTGATCAACTTAAAAAAGCCTGGCAGGTGTATTATTAAACGTTGGGACGATGCGATAAACAGGTCTGATTCGGACACAATGGTCAAACTCGTCGATGAGTTCAATAATTTAATCTTGGAGTTACGTGAATCCGGAGCGATGATCAGACACATTAAAAATCGCACGACGTTTCCCCGGCTGTTTGTTCATGAGATCTTGAATCAATGCTATTTACGCTCCGTTTTACCGGACTACAAACGACTAAAAGGTTACAAAGCTTTCTCCAATTATGTTTATGGAGAATTGATGCCTTCTTTCCTAAGTTTGGCATACAACCAATGTGAACTTTCTCCTGAAAAGGTTTTCATTGATTTGGGATCGGGAGTGGGAAATTGTACAATACAGTCGGCCTTAGAGTTTGGTTGTGAAAGCTATGGTGTGGAGATCATGGACCATGCTTCACGACTTTGTGAGCTGCAGAATGAAGAGTTTGAGAAACGTTGCACTCTTTGGGGAGTGAAACATGGTCCCACAAAGTTCTTCTTGAACCAGTCCTTCATTGATAATATTGAAGTTCAGAGAGTAATTGATCGAAGCGATGTCATTTTGGTGAACAATTACTTGTTTGATGCCTTACTATCTGCAAAGTTGATCAAGATCTTTGGCAACTTGAAACCTTGTACTAAAATTATTAGCCTCAAACCTATCGTTCCACCAAGATACTCAATTGCTGGTGAAAGTGATGCTAATTCAATCCTCAGCAGAATGAAATCCACCAGATACATTTACGGTGAAAATAGTGTGAGTTGGACACCTAAGGGTGGATTCTATTATATTACAGAAGTTTTGGAAGGAGTGAATGAGGATTATTTAAAGCCAATCCCATTCAGGTCCCAGAAGACACGGACCCGGGCTGAAGGATTAAACATATATACGACCAATTGATTTCAACAAGATAGTATCTGACCATGAATATATTGAGTCCCGTATAAATAATTTATGGGTTTTGCTTGACGAAGTTAACACCCTTCTCAATGTTCTTAATCAAGGTCTCCTTAGCAGTAGCAATCATCTCTTGTTCGGCATTGGACAAAGAACCAAGATCATGGATCTGTTTGATACCATCAACACCTAAAGTCACCTTGGAAGAGAAGAATTCGACACCCTCGGATTTGAACAATGGAGAGTCAACAAAAGCTGGCTCAATAACATCCTTTTCACCAGCAAGACCGTTCAAAACAGCAGAGGCAAATCTAGCACCGGCTTGGGCCATGGATAAGGTAGCGGAACCGGCACCACCCTTGGCTTGGACGACCTCATCACCACCAAATTGGATTCTGTGGACCAATGAGTCGTAAGTTTCCTTTGGCAGATCCTTGTGGTTAGTTTGGGATATAAGAGGAACAATGGTGATACCAGAGTGACCTCCAACCACGGTGACAGGCTCGTGAACAGGGTTGGTTCCAGCAACCTCAGACAAAAATCTGGAGGATCTAAGGACATCCAAGGTGGTGACACCGAACAATTTCTTTGGGTTGTAAGCACCCTTGGATTTCAACACTTCGGCAACAATTGGGACAGTGGAGTTGACTGGGTTAGCAATAACCAGGATAGCAGCATCAGGACAGTTCTCTGCACAAGCCTTGGCCAAATCTCTAACAATAGAGGCATTGGTGTTGAAAAGATCATCTCTGGTCATACCTGGCTTTCTTGGCACACCAGCTGGGATCAACACAACGTCGGCACCTTTCAGAGCAGTAGCCAATCCATTGTCCTCTGGACCATAACCAGAAACCTTAGAGTTGGTTGGAATGTGCGAGATATCAGTGGCAACACCAGCACCCAATCTAAGATCGTACAAGCTCAAGTCAGTAACTTTAGGGTTGAGCTTCATCAGCAAGGACAATGGTTGTCCAATACCACCAGCAGCACCAAGAACGGACACCTTGTAAGCGGTGGAGACGGTAGAAGAGAAGTGTCTAGATGCGAATTTGGTCAACATGGAGAGTATTGAGGAAAAGAGTGAGAATAAAATTCAGACAAGATAATTTCCAATGCCCGGTAGCCAGGAAAAACCCGGGACGCTGTGGGGGAGAGGAATCAGGAGCAAGCGGTTTGAAAAATTTAGGCTGCGGTTGGCCATGGAAAAATCATGACTACAGTAGGAGATCCGGAGACGAGGTCGGACGAGAGGTTACGGCTTTTACGGAATCAAACACAATTCAATTGAGGTTTGGAGAACAAAAATATGAAGCGTAGCTAAATTTGATGTGTAATGGTTACAGCCAATCACCAGTATTTTACCCCTCATCAATAGCCTGTTGCGATTATAAATGGCTATGATTAAGTGAATTAATTATCAGACGATTATGGTATATCCGGGTAACTTAAATTATTTTAAGTGTAGAGATGTGGAGCTGCAAAAATTTTCAAATGTGGCTGATGATGGCTTGTGACGCGTCAAATATGCGGAGGTAAACAAATCAGGGAAAGACGCGAAAAATTCAATAGTTTACCCAATTAGGCAAAAATCAGATCGATAACCTAAATTGCTGGAAATCTGAATCAAGGCCGACCGAGGACTGTGAGACATGGTGTGGTTCATTTAGTCATGATCATTCCGTGGACGATGTGACTGGTAGCAAATGTGTGTATTGAGTTCAAGAAAATCTCATGTGGGAATGTGCAGCTTGGAATTTAAGCAGTGTACGGATGTGTGATAATTAAAGAAGCATGACTTTGAAGAAGGGGGCTACAGAGGTGGTGGTTCAGATCAAGGTAGTTAACCATCATGGGAGACTCTGGTGTATTGGTACTGTACAGTGTTAAAAGATTCTTCAAGAAACTGAAAATCTACATGTTGCATGTCGTCTGCAACTGAGATTTGAGAATTTTGTAAAAAATATAGCTATACCGCAGTTAACTAAGTCGGGTTAATTATTCAAGAAAAACACCAAACCCATTTTATTTGATCTGTTGATCATCGTATAAGTGACCAGAATCGTTGCTATAGTTCCCCACTGGTATCTAGCACTTTAAAGACAATTTTGTGGACTTTCACTTCCATTTTCACGCCAAATATCTCGGTTCCACTTTTTCGTGCTTGGCCAACGATATTGTTGCGAAATCTAGTATGATGTCCTCATCTCCGCCGCTGTCAAACCAAACATCATTCAAAGACCAGAACATTACTATTTCGTCTTCTCCTTTGCTCAATGAGACACTGTCCCTTCAAGCTATGAACGAATATGGCTTTCTTCAGCATACACATTCAGGGTCGGACGAAAATCTTGCTCAAGGCCAAACACATGTTTCTGAAACTCATTTATCCCAAGAAGAGCTTCTGGACTTTGTTCCCATCTCTAACCAGGATGATCCCTCTCTGCAATATCCCTCTTACATTCATCCACTAACTGAATCTTATTCGAGTTCCACCATTTCTAGCTTGCACACTGACAACCCAATTTCTTCTAGTGTCAGTACAGGATCTCTTTCGAATATTCATCGGACTCCAATGAGGGCAACAACAGCAACCACTCCAACTATTAAGCGGTCTAATTCTTTGATTACTCCTAGACGGCCAACAAATACGAGAGTTACGGTTGTTGACAAGTCTCCAGGTACAGGGAATCCGTTTTACACTCCTCCTTCATTTTTGACTCCTAAGATCACCAAGCATAGAAAGCAAAAGTCTATTTCGACTTCTATTTCTCTCTCACACCTGGACACTGATCTGCAATTGCAAATGAACCATAACCAACATGGTTCGCCATTGCATACACCTTTACGGACTCCGGGACGTGCAAATATGAACGCTCCAGAAGAAGGGAACCAAGAAGAGGAAGAGGGGGATGATAATGACGGTCATGAAGTTGAAGAGACTGAAGAGGGAACATCCCAATCTTTCTTTATTTCTCCATCCGTCTTAATGAAAAAGAAATTTGGTGGAAAACTCTCAGAGCTACAGCCATTGAGACATGAGACCCAGGATGGAAGCGAGATGTACCATCTAAATCATTTAGGCACATCGAATGATTTCATCAACCCGGAGTATCTCCCAAAAGTTGAAGACATTTCGCTGCTAATTGACTCCAATAATGTCGAAGCCATAGATCAGCAAAAACTCATGCATCCTCCATTGCTCAGAGCAAACACATTGCCTTCCTCGCAAGATAAACCGGGTAGACTGACCCGATCAAGGTCCAGTATGAATTTGAGCGAAATTGCTTCCTACAGAGAGGCCAAAACTGCAGCTTTGAGATCTGCTCACTCGTTCATGGACGATTTAAATTTTTCTATTTCAGAGGTTCCAGAAGCCCCAGCATCTGCTATTGCATACAACTACGAGATGCCCTACACATCACCACAACAGGCAAGACAATATTCTCGGTTCCATTACTTGACGCCGCCAAATTCGTCCTCTTCTTCAACTTCGGGAGTGAACTCATTCTTGAACTCAGACCAGGAATCGCAGGCGATAAAACTCGAGGAGTATAAAAAGAAAATTTCTCTTAGTACTGGTCTCAAAGAACCAGAGAATCTGGATCGACCATTACAATCATCCAGATCGAAATCTCGTTCCAAAAATTCAGAACAGGAAAAAAAGAAGACACACGAATGCCCATTGTGCCATTCAAGATTCCAGAGACCCGAACATGTCAAACGGCACATGCGTTCTCATTCCTCTGAGAAGCCGTTTGTCTGTCCACAAGAAAAATGTGGAAAGCGGTTCAATAGAAATGACAATCTTAAACAGCATCTGCGCAAAATCCACCATCTGGCAATTTGAAATAGAATGTATAAGTCAATGTACACGCAATCATGAATTACAAGGCCTGTCTAATCTGGGCGTCGATTGGGATTTCAGTCACATCCACGCTAGCCACCACGTTGGACTTATGGAAATCTTGTTTCATAATGCCAGCAACTCCGTAACAGATCGCAGCAATCGTTAGTAAAACAGCCAAAGCAATCAATGAGGTTGCCATACACGTAAGACTGAGCCATTGAATCACAGCCATTAACACGTAAAACAAAACTCTGTATATATTTTGGTCCAAAGTCTGGACTCCTCTGATGAACCAATCAGGCACCCTGAATATTTTTAATAAGAAAGGCACTTCCACAAATGCCAACACTAGTCCCTGAATGATTGCCAAGATTGCAAACACAATCACAATGTTAACGTGGAAGATATTAGCAATCCCCAAGGCAATTGATAAAAAGATACAAATGATTCCAATCCATTGTCCATAAAGACTTGTTGTTAGTCATCAAAATCAATTCACCTACCTGAAGTTCATTGACTTCATGTCTTGGGTAAACCCACTGACTTTAATGTAATCAGTAAATGCCATCCTCGGTTATACTTATAACAATTTAAACAGCTAATTTAAACTTCAACATTTTTAAAAGGCAGTGTTAAATCCGGAAACCTTTCCAAATTAATTATATGTCTTTAGGCCCAACAAAGTCGGTATCAAATTTGGATAATGACTCCGACACAGATTCTGATCAAGACTTCATTGCAGAGACTTTAGAACAAGTGGGTAGGCTCTCTTTTCCATCGTTTTCCATAACACCCCATTTGCCATCTATTCCTAAACTAGAAGCTCTTCGTAAGGATTATTTCAAGCGAAAGGATGACTTGACTAAAATCTATATGCAGCTGAGTGAATCGTTAGCAGATGTGATCAACTCCAACATTGACTACCCGATTGAGGATTTACAGGAACCTGCTGGAGTTGAGGTTCTGAGAGAGCCTGAATCAACAGTGGCCCTTATCCAGGACAGATTAGCAAATTATGATCATTTGACCTTTTTGACATTTGAACAATTTAATGACCAGTTATTCCTTAGACAAAGAATCAAACAGATCCTGAATCTGGATCTGTTGCCCTTGGACCAGCGATTTTTAATTCAAAAACTAATGTCCAGGTCTTTTTACGAGAAACAGAAATACGAGCGCGCAGAGATTGATGAAAGTGACGACGATGCTGATGGAGACGAGGTGGTCTTGGTATCCCGAGATTTGGAACCGACATACCACAATCTGGAGGAAAATATTCTTGGTTGTGCACATTATCAAAGAAATTGCAAGATAGAATGTCCGACTTGTAAGAAATGGTACACTTGCCGATTTTGCCATGATCAAGAAATCACAACGCACCAGCTTCAAAGAAACAACATTTTCCATATTCTTTGCATGTTTTGCAACACTCCACAACTTCCTCAACAATTCTGTGTCAATTGCGAAAAACGACTTAGTGAGTATTATTGCGACACATGCAAGTTGTTTGATAATGATCCTAGCAAAAATATCTATCATTGTGATGAATGCGGAATCTGTCGTTTGGGTTTAGGATTGAACCATGATTATTTCCATTGTAAGAATTGCAATGCTTGTATTTCAATTGAATTGCAAGAAGATCATAAATGTATTGAGAATTCGACCCATTCGAACTGTCCCATCTGTGATGAATACATGTTCAACTCAACCAAAAAAGTAGTGTTCATGGTTTGTGGGCATCCAATTCATCAAATTTGTTATGACGAGTTTACCAAACATTCATATAAATGTCCGATTTGCTCACGTACAATCATCAGTATGGAACTTCAATTTCGAGTCCTAGATCAAGAAATAAAAGCCACTAGTATGCCTGATGGAATGGGTTCATGGACGAGCGTTGTTAAATGTGTTGATTGTGGAGGTAAATCACGAGTCGGATATCATTATTTAGGGATGAAATGCGATCATTGTCACAGTTATAATACTATGCAATTGAAGCTGGTCAAAAATGAAAATGACTTGGACAAAACGGAAAACTTTGAGGACAAACGGATAATAATGAATTCATTGGATGAAAATTTCCAATTTGACGATAAGTCGGATACAAAAGGAACACAGCTTAAAGGAACTGCTAATATTGAGGACAATGACGATGACGAGTTTGATTATGTGGATCAATTTGTTAGAGTCATAAACAATTTCGAGAAATACTCCACCATTAGTGAAGCATTCAGGGATTGGATATCTTCTTCAAAGAAAAAGGCTGATAATATTCAATAATATATATAGGTTGCTAGCCTTTTCTAGAACGTAAACTTGCGATTGGTATCGATAATATCCTCGACTTTTTTTGCGTATTGTCAGTGCTTGATTCCGTTTTCGATCTCATAATTCTTGGAGTCGCATGCTCAGTGGATTGGTCCACCAGACTGTCTTGTGATCTCATCATGTTGTCGAGTTTTAGGCCCAACTTAAGACGACTTTCGTTTTGAAGACGGAAGCTGTTCAATTTGGTAGTGGCGTCATCAATCTCTGACGATGATGAGCACGTTCGATTGAGGTCTAATTTGGAGTTCTGTTTGACACTCAAAGTCATCGGTTCTGGTATCACCGGCGAACTTTGCGCATGTGGTCTGGTAAATGCAGGTCTTGGTTGAGGCTTCATCGGGGAGGATTCAGAGGTTTGTGAATTGGAACGGAAATTGCGCATACTCATGGACGACCTTTTGGAACCAGGTGAATGGTTGTTTGTACTTAGGGATGATGTCACAGATGGTGGTGGTGGATTGGATACCCTTCGAGGTGGAGTAGAGTTTCCGTTAGATCCCGGATTCAAGGGTATAACTATTGGAAGAGGCGGGGCTTTCCGTGCAAGCTTGAGACTATTAGTCGAAGTATCAGCCTCTTCAGGAACACTCACCAAGCTGTTTGAGCTTGAAATAGTATTCAGAATCCCGTAGATTGAAGATGCGTTTTGTGCGACTTTTAAAGATGATGAAGTTGAGACAGAATTGCTGTCTTCAATAAATTGTCCTTCAGTCTCATCACCAGACGAGGTATGAGATGAGAAGGAATATTTGCGCGACTGGATGGTTGGTAGTGACACCCTTGTGTTCATGTGACTAGAAAGAGATGATTTTGATTGCGCATATGTTGAAGTTGTTTGAACCGCGGATGGTGGGTTGGCTCGCAAGATTTTGTACTTGGACTGGATATCGAAATCATAGGCCAAATCTTCAGGTTTCCATCCGTCATTGTTTTCTAAATTTCCATCAGCCTTGTAAGCCATCAACAAACCCATACAGTCCAAATGTCCATATTGTAGCGCCAAATGTAGTGGACTGTTTCCTTGGTCATCTTGAATATTTGGATAGGCACCGTTTTCTAGTAGGGTCTGCAAACACAGGGGATAGTCATGTAGACAACACAAATGCGACGGTGTGTAACCATTATTTCCACGTTGATCAATGCAAACGTTAAAGAAGTCCAATAATAACTCTAAAGATCGATACGAGTTATTGGAACATGCGGTATGAATAACGGTATCATGCGTAAATGTTAATTTTATTTCATCTTCAGAGGTGATCTGTGAGTATGACTTAGCTTCTTGCACTAGGAACGAGGTCTTGTAAACACCAGAGTCGGGCGCTAAAGCCCGTTCGCTCACTAGTCTCAATATGAACTCACAGATTTCAACCCGGTCATGATATGCAGCGTAATGAAGGTTTGACCAACCGTTTGACGAGTCAATATTGTCCAGCAAGTCAGGATATCGATTTAACACTCTCGACACGATCATAGCGTGGCCATCCACGATGGCGTTGCGTAATCGTACGCTCGGATCGATCATCGATTGAGAGTGGTGAGAGGAAAGAAGAAGAAACAACAGAAGGGAAAAAATCGTGTTCCCGCGAATTTCAAAAGAAGGAACCGCAGAAGCGAGGTTCTTCTTCCACGCGACATAAAGGGCATTAAAATCGGGTCGTGCAGTTTCTTTGTTTCTCGGGATCCAACGGTGACGGTCATTGTATAATCAACAATCTAGAGTATACGATTTTGAACAATCGTCCTTTGAATTCAATCAGGTTTTAAACAATCATGATAAGCTGAATAGTTGAGTCAATTAGATTGACTCAATTGAGCTAGGTGATGTTTGAGATTACCAAATTGTGAATTTTCACTGGCTATTACTTTATACATATGTTTAAAATGTCAGGTTGAAAATACCTTTAAATATCATTATTCGTAAATCCGAGACTGCATCTACAACCCATAAACCATAGAAACTCGCTCATCTTCTACAGGTCTAGCCATCATAGGGACAAAGTTCTTCTTCAGACACCTGAATTCAGCTTTATTGGTGCTGAGATGGCTTTTGAGTTGGTCCTTTCTGTAAAACCGTTTCCCACAACCCCATGAGGTTCCATCTTGATTGAGCCCCCCACAAATGAACGGTTTTACATTCGCAGAATGTTGTTCTCTGGTGTGTCTAGAAAGATCCGACGATCTGCTAAACTTGACCTTGCATTCCGAACAACTGAAAAGCTTCTCTTTTTCGTGAACGGATAATTTATGTGAGACAAGATTGTGTTTTCTGGTGTATGATTTGTGACATTGATCACATTTGAATCTGTTGTCATGCGGGGCAGATTTGCGAGCTTCATGAGTCGACCCAGAAATCATATGTTGCTGTGGAATAGGCGCATAAATTGGGGAATGTCCGTAAAGAACTGCTTGCGCATTTTCAGGCGCAAGTGGTGGAGAAAGAGAGGCCATCATCGGCTGTGAAGAAGGCGGAGGAAATTGTACAGGGAATGCATGGATGTTGTTTTGTGAAATAATATTGCCCTGGTCTGCAAGCGAAATAGGAGAAGGCTGCGGGTTGACGCGAGGGAAAAGTTTGTCTATGCTTGGAAGTTGCACCTTCTGCGATTTCGTAGAAGAGGGGTTGACGTTTCTGAGCTGCGCATCAGGGGTGCTATAATGTAGTGGATAGTTTAAAAGGTCTGTCGAGAGCGGGCTATGCTGGGACTTGTTCACAGACATCATCAGCATCGTGATGAACGAATGATTAATATTGTGTGACGGAGCAGTACAGCAAACTTCGAAATTTAACTCGAACAGCGATCAGAGGCAAAATAACAGAGCTGAGATGAGAGGACAGGAAATAACGACACATGATACGCTTTATAAACGGACAAACTAAGATAGAACAGGCAAGCATGTGGTGAAATATGCATAGTGCTACGCCTTCTCTATTATGTGCATCACCTTCTCTGTATTGTTATAGACACATATAGAAACTTAGGAATTTCCTAGTTAGGGAATTTGTACCTTCCATCGCAGTAATTTCACTTGCTAACGATTTTCTGGAATTTGTTTTTCCCTACAGAATATGCTCGTTTCTTTTTTCATAATTTGGTTCCTTTGTTTAATGGGCAATAAAACTGTTGTACATTGAATATCTCTAATCATTACTAATGTATCGAATCTCACACTGCCCAGGCATGCATTATGATTCCAATAAACCCGACCAATCAGATGGCAGTTAAACAGTTTTTATTGTTTCACAATCTAGTATTCAGGTGTATCAATTAGGCCGTTTCTTCTAGCTTCGTCATGATGCAATTACCCGTCAAATAAAAGTTCCATACATACAAGTTTTCGTCTAAGATATGCTTGGAAGAGGCTTTCGGAAATTTGTCATTTCAAACCTAATACAATCTTACTTACCTTGCCTCACTTACACTGAGGAATTTGAGGATAACCCGATGATCACAATAAGACCATGGGTGTCATTTAACTGAAGCGTATAACGTCCGCTCCTCCCCATCAACTGGTATTGTGGAAAATCTTGGCGATCTATAAATACTCCTCACGCGATACCGAAGTACGATTTATAGTAAACTTTGCTTTTACTTAGTGCAACAATCTTTTTCAACGCAATTAATACTTAAGCCAGTACGCATATACTCTTATCTACAACTTTTTAAAAAACAACCCAGTAATTAATTAGTTAAATGAATCACTTGATATATGCTTATATAATCAGCGATAACAAAAAAAAAAACACATATAATCTCAATGATCACGGGAGTTGACGAGCAAAATAAAAAGAAGATTATAACGTACCGTTGCTAGTTTCAACCACCTTCTCAACAATTCCATTAGCTTCGGGCTTGGTTCCAATGAAACGGTCAACAGTTGGTTTGATCGCAGCAGCATAAGCTTCACTAGAAAGTCTTCTGGAGGTTTTTGCGATAGCGACTGGGGTTGATGCAGATGCTTTTTCGTCCGTGTACACTGTAGTAACATAGGTAGGAAGCGAAGAAACCTGGGCGACATATGGCAAGGCTCTATCGTAAGTACTTCTAACTAGCTTTCTGGATCTGGTGAGCTCACCTTGTGCAGCTTCTGCAGTCTCCTGAGCCTTAGTCTCAACTTCCTCTTTGAGAGGAAGTATTCTATCAACTGCTGATTCATAGCGGTCGTTCACTGTCTTAATCACAGAGCTGATACGAGACCGAACGCTGGATGTGGTGTTGGAAAACCTATTTCTCACATTTTTAACAGTATCGCTTGTCCAGTTATTGTACAATCCAGAAACTCTCTTGGAAATATCTTCAACCTTAAGGGAAGCCACTGAAGGAAAAGTATTGTCCAAATATGATAATGTGGCGTCCGTGGACTTGTCAAGTGCGTTTAAGATAGAAACCATTATTGTAATTTCTGAAAGCGTGTTAACTAGTGTTGAAGTAGCGGACTGTGTATATGTCTCAACAACTTTCACCACTGAATATCTCTCAGCAAAGGCGCTAGCTTCTGCCACCAATGGATAGTTCATCACATGAGAGTACGAGTGGTTGGTGATTTTGCTAGGTTTGGTGTTCTCTGAGCTGCTCATGACGGCTTATAATGATTGGTTATGATTGTAAACACAAAGATACAATTACGAGCAATAGAAACAGGTGATCGGCTGATGTCCCTCAAAAAAGCGCAATATTTTCCTTCTAAAATGCCCTTGCACGATTTTGGATCCTTATATAGTAATAATTAATTGTCTGTCAATTTTGATAAGGGTGATGGGGGAGTTGTGGGAGCAGCGATTTCCGCGAGAGGCAATTGGAGTACAATAACCTGGTGGGGTTAAAATATGAATTGCTACAATTCTGAAGGTTCTGCGATGTTTTCACGAGACAAACGCGCTCCGGTAAAGCTTTATAAGCTCGGATTCATACTGAGCTTGTATATAACATGATAGCATGTGAAAATGCTTATTTTTACAAGCCCGGGTAATCTTTTTTTTGAATTTCCGGGTAAGACTTTTTCAAATTCAAATATTTTTCCAATCATCAAAAAAAACCATTACATATGTCGACCAAGAGATATAGAGGGGTATTGGAAAGACTCCCCGTTTTTCTGAGGAGCACATTCTTGGAACGGGCAAACAGGGCCGAGATTCCTGCATTCCGCTCGGACACCCCCCCTCTTCAGGAGAAAGAGCGGTTCGTCAAGCCTGAACAATGGAAGGTTCTCAATGGTGATCGAGTTCTTTTCGTGAAAGGTCCAAATAAGGGAAAAGTTGCTAAGGTCTTGGGTCTACAAGAAGCCTATAATAAAGTCTATACAGACATTGCCCAAACAAGACCACTTTCGATTCCTAAACAATTATGGCAAGCTGATCAAAATTCATACCTGATTGACTATCCAAAAACAGTTTCTGTGGAAGATCTCCGAGTTGTTGCTACTGTCGAGAGAGAAGATGGAACTGAATATGAAATTGCAGCTGAGGATGTGGTTTTCAAGGGAAAATACTTCGATGAGGACTATAAAAAGATGATGCCAATTAGAAGAGTCAAATATCATGAACATATCATTATTCCTTGGCCAAGGCCGGATTCCATTGAGGATTGTGCGTTTTCCACTCCACCTGAAACTGTTGAGGATAGAACCTTCATTGAAGATTCGATTGTGCGTCTTGAACAGCCAACCGACTTCACAATCGAGTCTCTTAGAGACCCAACAATGAAGAGACCATACAAGTGGAACAAGAGAGCTTTGTCACAACGCGACGTTACAAAATTGACTGGTCCACCAATCATATTCAGCGAGACCCAAAAGGCCATGTTTGAAGAGAGAAAACAGATCAGAGAGTCGCAAATCAAGGAAATCTCGCCAGAAGTGTTGGAATTCATCGGAACCAGAGTTGCCGAGCATCTTAATAAGGTGACCGATCCAAACTTCAAACAGTATGTCGATAAGGTTTCTGGAGTTACCCGTGCTCGTAAGATGGCTAAGAAAGAGGCCGAAATAAAACTCTACGAGGCCCAAATCAAGTTGGCCCAAAAACGCAATAAACAGGCAGCAAAGAAATAGATCGATTATGTATATATCAAATGACCTTTCATAACTTTTCATACTCCAGTTTACCTTCTAGCTTCTTGTTATCAACCATCTTTCTAACTGCTTTCATCAGGTCGCTTTGAACAATATAATCCCTATCTTCTCTAATAGCGAAGAATCCGGCCTCCGTAACAACGTTACGAACATCAGCCCCATTAAATCCGTCACTCATCTTGACTAAAGCTTCAAAATCAAACTCTCCTTGCTTGCTAATCTTCGAGGTATGAATCTTAAAGATTTCCAATCTTCCATTCTCATTAGGTAATGGAATTTCAATTTTTCTGTCCAATCTACCTGCTCTCAGTAAAGCTGGATCTAAAGTATCAGGTCTATTGGTGGCCATAATGACTTTTGTTTGCCCAAGATAATCAAAACCATCCATTTGATTGAGCAGCTCCATCAGCGTTCTTTGAATCTCTCTGTCAGCAGAAGTACCCTCAGAGAATCTACGTCCTCCAATGGCATCGATTTCATCCATGAAAATAATACACGGCTCATGTTCTTTAGCGTAACTGAACATCTCCCTAACCAATCTGGCCGATTCTCCAATATACTTATCCACAATTGCAGATGCAGGAGAGAAAATGAAGTTTGCACCAATTGTGGCAGCAACAGCTTTAGCAAGCAGCGTTTTTCCAGTTCCTGGTGGACCGTACAACAGCACACCTTTAGGGGGTTTAATCCCGACTCTAATGAACAATTCCGGGTTCTTTAATGGTAATTCAATCACTTCTCTCAATTCTCGAACTTGCTCGGTCAATCCTCCAATACCACTGAACGAGATCTCGCCTGGTTCAAAAGTAGTCATATTATAAACCAAAGGATCCACTTCACGTGGTAAAATCCGCATGATTGTCAGAGTAGTCATATCCAATGCCACACGGACTCCCTTTTTGAGCTTTTCCCGCTTGATAGTGGACCGACAGCCCACAATGTACCGTGGACCTGAAGAAGCTTTCACTATGAATCGTTCATCATCCAATTGTTTCAACACTTCTCCAATGATCTGTCCGATCGATTGTAATGCCTTGATGTCTTCTTCTGTCTTTGTGAACTTTTTTTCTAGGTCTCGTATTCCCAGACGAGCTTCCTTTAACCGGGATTCCCATTGACTATGTTCTATGAGTTTGTTTTTTAAGGCAGTGAGTGCCGATTTGCGCATCGTTTCTTCTGATGATTCCGCAGCTGGTGCAGTGGTCTCCTGTTCTGAATTAGCTCCTTGGCCATCCTCATTGAGAGCAGCCAATAACGGATCGTGCTCTTGGCTCATTGCTTGTGAATAAATACCAGTGGCAAAAAGTTCAAGAAATAATCAAAAAAAGCCGGGTAAAGAAGACTAATTTGAAAAAAATACTCAGCATAAAACAATTTAAGTTTATTACATTATGGAGTTCCACGCAGTCATTTTTTGTGGTAAGGGCTCTGATTTGGCCCCGATCTCTGCTGTAAAGGAAACGGGAATACCAAAAGCTCTTTTACCAATTGCAAATAAACCAATGATTCAGTATGTTCTTGAATGGTGTGACAAAGCACCTTTCCGTCAAATCACTATTTTCACCGAAACACAGACTTTAGCCCAGATCTCCAAGTTTGTGGAGACATATAAGGAAACTAGGGATCCAGATTTGGCGCGCACAAGCCCAATAGACTGTATAGGGGATGACGCTTCCAGCACAGGTTTGATTCTTAGTCAACATAAGGATCTCATATTGAAAAATACTCCTAATTTCCTGCTTCTCCCTTGTGATTTTGTCACAGACGTCCCACCACAAGTTCTGGTCGAAATTTATAGAACCCAGGATGACGACAAAATAGGTTTATCGGTGTGCTACAACAACAGTTTTGAAAACATCGACACAAACAAATCATTAAAAAGTAATTACACCATGTATTCCGTTCAAAATGGGAACTCAGTGCTTCTGGATCTTTACTCGAAAACTTCAGTTGCCATTTCGAAATTCTTGAAAATAAGAGCTCACTTACTCTGGAGATATCCAAATTTGCAAGTCTCAACGAACTTGTTGGACTCATTTATCTTTTTCGGAGACGCACGAATCTTTGACCTAATGGAAAGTCAAGATGATAAAGTGGTGGCCAATAAGTCTGCCAGTAAGATCAAAAGAGACCTGGCTAGACGGTCTTGGAAACACGCTTCTGAAAAGGAAACTGTTGGATTATTTATTCTCCCAATCAATTCTACGTTTGCAAGATGCAACAATATGGTCGTGTACATGGAGGCAAACAGATACGTGCTAAAAATGCAAGCTAGAGAGACAAATTTGGTAGCCTCCGTGCAGAAACAAAAAGAAAAGACCGACAAGCCTAAAAATCTTGCAACCGTTGGTGCAGACTCTATAGTTGGATTACTCACCACATTGGGCGAGAGAACCAGTGTAAAAAGGTCGGTTGTTGGGAACAATTGTCAAATCGGGAAAAAATGCAGGATCACGGCATGCATCTTACTCGATGGAGTAGTCTTAGAAGACGACGTGACCATTGAAAATTGCATTTTAGGCGCTGGAGTTCAAGTAGGAAATGGAACCAAGCTGGTGAACTGTAATGTGGAGGGAACATATGTCGTTGGTCCTAAAGTGAATCTTAAAGGTGAAACTCTCACTAATCTAGCCCTTGATTTGGAAGACGAGGATGGATCATTTGTGGCTGTGGAGGATGACCTTGAAGAGTCCAGCTCAGGCTCAGATGGGGATGGTTCTTACGATGATGAAAGTTTTGAGGAGGAACAGTATGATGACGATATTTTCGACAGAGCATGAGCAAATTTTGGTGTGGAATTTAACCGTTAATAGATGAACGCATGATTTGCTTAGATCAGTACTTAAAATGCTTAGACGTATGATTTCTAATTGTCAGCCCCAAATTAAATATCTTGCATATAATTATAAGATGGCTGGTCTTTAGTCGAGGAACATAGTTTTAGCGGCTCAGCGGCTCATTGGATAAGCGAATTGACCGTTTAATCTGCCCGTTCAACAGACTGATTAAATCATTATCATCTCTCTCTAATCAAACTTTCACAAACACAACATCAATATGACAAGTCATATCTTCACTGTTGTCTCAAACTTGTCTCCGCACTTTGTAACAGATCTGAATATTTTTTAGATCCTTTTCTCGAGCCCGCATTCATGGTCGTGTACAGATCTAATGCAAGTATGAAAGAAACGCGCCTCACGTTTAGTCGATACGTAAACCAGCCATTCTGATCTCACTTTGATAGGTTTAATAGATCTCTTGCACTATAAATCATGATCCTCCCAGATCAATATATAAATAGTAAATTCCCATTTCCCCATCTGAATCGTGATTCTACTTCTAAAAGAAATTTTTAATGAGATCGACCCGTTCTCTATTGACCACCTGTGTGGCCTCTCTCTGGGCTTCTCAAGCGTATGCTTCTGGAAACTTCCTTAATATCCAGCCAAGATACTGGAATTCTTCTTCGAATGTCGACATATCATCTTCTTGTTCCACCGACTCTACTATTACTCACACCTCGCAACTTACTTTGACCAGTGGAGCTTCTTCAGGATCTGACTCATATCTTGATGAAACAGTTACTCCTACCGTCACTGACACAAGAAGTATTGGTACTACCGACCTATCATACATCACGATCACCTCTACTTACACAGATTGCAATTATCATGGATCATGCTCCGTCGTCACCACTACTGAGTTGGAAGCTTCTTACACAACAACCATTTCTGGTCATGAAACTGTTGTCACTACTTTCTGTCCACTTACAGATTCTGGCGCATTCACAACGACAGAAACAATAACCAGTTGTTCTGCTGGAAAATGCTCTACTTACACTACTGAAGAGCTGGTTTCCAGTTACACCACCACCATTTCTGGCCATGAAACCGTGGTTACCAGCTTTGAGATTCTTCCAGGATCCTCCACCAATTCTGGTAAAGCCACTGCTACGGCTCTTTCCACAACGACTGAAACTATTACAAGCTGTCACGCAGGCAAGTGTTCTACTTTCACCACTGAGGAGTTGGTGTCCAGTTATACTACCACTATCTCTGGTGTCGAAACTGTCATCACTACATTCTGTCCTTTGACCGGATCAGATGCTGGTAAGGCCACCACCACTGAAGATCAGAAAACTATTACTGAGACTATTACCAGCTGTTCAGCAGGAAAATGCTCCGTCTACACCACTAAAGAACTGGCATCCAGTTACACCACTACAATTTCCGGTGAGGTCACCGTCGTGACCACCCACTGCCCATTGACCACTGAATCGACCGCTGTTTCAAGTTCCAAGGGACAAGCCGGAGGCTACGAAGTCAGTTCGTACACCACTACTGTTTCTGGCGAGGTAACGGTAGTGACCACTACCTGTCCTCTCAGCTCGACAGTGGCCTCCACGGTGATAACTACTAAGGGATCCACTATCACAACTGGTCTCACGACTCAGACTACCGTGATTGGGGGAACAACAACTGTTTTCACAACTTATTGTCCTCTGTCTGACACTTCATCTGTGGCTACCAGCAAACACGCTGGAACCACCAGTACTGTTGCTATTGAATCGACTACTGTTCAACTCGCAGGACAATCGTTAGTGTCTGTTCCAGTGCAAAGTCAGGCTTCTGTCTCCCAGGTTGTCTACACTTCCACCATCTCAGATGTCGCTGTCGAACTCACCACTTACAGTACGGTCTCCAAAACTTTGGCCATCTCCAGCACCACAGGCTCGAACTCAAGTTCAGGCTCACCGCTGTCTATTTCTATTCTTACAGGAGGAGCAGGCAAGCTCAATCTTGGCGTGGGGTTGGTCTCGTTGGTGTACGGTCTGCTATGTATACTATAGGGTTATAAGGAATATAATTAATAATGCGTTGTCGCAGAAACTTAGTAGCCAGACTTGCATAGTAAAGCAAGGCAGTTTATGAGGGTTTCAGCTTTGTTCTGGCAACCTTTTCCCCTCCACTCATCCACGCTGGACGGTGCAGTGAATAGGTTGCGTTCGTATCAGAGAACAAAAATTTTCACTCTCTAGTATTTATAGGGCTGATTACGTTATCATTTTTTTTTTGAAAATGGGGAGACGTTATGACTTAGACCATGTTAATTCTAAAAAGGAGAAAGGCGTGATGAAGAAGAGTTCATTACGAAGACGAGGCGCGATTCGTCGTAAGCGTCGCTCGTTGTATCTGGTTGGCCAGAATCCACCCATTTTGGCAGACAAATTAGATTCAAGTCGAGAGTCTTAAATAACCGCATTTTGGAGCAAATTCACAATTTTGACATATGTTCTTGAACGAGGGACCCATTGGTTCCCGTTTGGCTTGCCACAGAGCCATTCCGGTTGAAACAGCTTCATCAGCAAATTCATGGTGGTATGAATTGGTAGTACTGGAAAACACTTCACCTTCAAAGGAGTAATCTACGTTTGTTTGAGCAATATTGAGGTTCTTCAATGTGCCAAGCAACTGTGCTGTTCTAGCGGCTAGCAATTCATACGTCGGAGGCGTTGACCATGATGAGGTGCTTAGAGATTGTGGAATAGCGGTTTGAATGTAATTTATTCGGATATCTTGGGTTTCCAAATCATATAATGGAAGAAGCTGTTGAAGGGTATAATTTTGCGCTGAGTGAACACGGGAAGAATCGTAGGGTTCGAAACCAATTGGTTCACCCTTCTGCAAGCGGTCTAAGTCGGCTATGAGAAAGTGATTGTTCAGAAGTAAGTAAATCATTAAGGATGGCTCAAGTTTGGACTGAGGATTTATTCCTCGTTTGCGTAAGTTCAGTAACAACATTTGATATGTAGTAGCTGGGTCATGTACCAAAAGTTCAAGAAAACGAGCGTAAATGGCCACTTGCACAAGATTAAGTTGTTGGGTTGATTCTGGTGGTGCTCGTTTGAACGTTCGAGTTTTCAGATCGGTTACGTGCAATGGTAACAAATCGGACCACGAATCCAGAACAAAGGAAGATTTGGAAATCAATTGAGCTAGATCAAGTGGATTCTCAAGTTTTTGTTCAAGTTCGGTCTGGTATTGATAAAATGCCGATTGATCGGCATTAATGTTGAGCTGATCTATGATTCCACTGATTAAAACAAGATGAGGTTCCAGAGAATCCTTGGATGTGACAGAAATGTCTTGAGAGACAAGAACTTCATTGCTCAAGTCGAAATATCCATGAACCAATATTTCACGAGCTTCACCAAAAGTGAGTAATTGGGCCAGCCTCGAGACGTTTCTAGACCATTGATGAGCAATGGATTTCTCATATGAGGGATCAAAGACAAGTTCAAACAACTGTCCGAGTTCTAAGGATACAGGAGCAGATTCCATGCTTATTTCCGTTTCCGACGCTTTCAATCTTACCGTTCTTTCTATTTTGACCACCTTATCCTTCACCTTGACTTCAGAGACCGGGTGTGTTTTGAGTTCTATTCTTTCATGTTCTCTAGATCCACGTTGCATTTCACGCGTCGCTGGAGGCTCAGTTACCCCCATATATAGCTGATACATTTTCTGAAGCTCGCAGTAAGCTCCAGTGAGTATTTTCGTGACTGATAGTCGAGTCTGACCTGGTATTCCAGAACCCAGGCTCTCTAATTGCTCTAGAGGAGTCCCGGCAGCAAAATTACTTCTTGGAAGATATTTCTCAGTGGTCGAACCTGTCAGCTTTAAAATCAATTGATCGTGTTTGGAAGTAGGAAGAACTGTCTCAGGTTTGTATAGCGTCATATCAACCTGTACTTTGGAGGTTTCTGTCCGCTCTATGCCTAAAAACGAATCAATAGATTCAATCGTGGCCATTGAAGGTTCTGATCGCTGATTGTCTGCATTGACTTTTAGCTTTTTCAACGGCTCTTCGAGACCTTCTTCAGATTTACGAATCTCAAGTCTGATTCTTTCTTTGGATCCCAAATCCGATAAAATGGACATATATCGACGACCAGACTGAAATCGGGATCCAGACATCCTCATCAATGCAAATTTATTCATTATATTATATCATTAAAAGGGTCCTCAAATCAGTTTGATACTTTTTGTAAGCAAAATATTTTTACGTCGATCGACGCAGTAATATTGACTTGAACCATGTCTCACTTTTTCTTACCTTTCTTTCTAGACTTTGGAGCAGAAGCATGTCCGGTGGAATTAACATGTTGAAACAACTTGTTCCTGCTCGTAAACTGTTGGTTGCAAACTACACATTTCTCCTGACTCGAGGACACAGGATTGACTGATCCAGCCGATGTGGTAGCACGCCCTTTCTTCTTTTTATCTTTCTTCTTTGTAGACCAATCATCATCACTATCATTCTCTCCAATAATTATTCGCTCAAGTTCAGCCAATCGGTCATCAATGTCATCCATATTGTCGTCAACAAAAGGTGTAGTAGGAACTTGCAATATAGGTTCTGACGACTCGACAACACCAGACTCATCCAAATCTACCACCACTTCTTCTGGATCTTTCAAGGACGGTTGCTGCTCAACTATTACTTCCTCAGAGTCTTCTCCTATGTCTTCCACAGCACTTTCGTATTCATCCTCACTTTTAACAAACGTTCCTTCATCAATCCCTAACTCTATTCCCTCCTTCCGCATCTTCCATTTCAACTGTTTCAACAACTTCAAATGTTTCTTGCTCTTCTCATGTTCCAAAAGCTGCTTCTCATGTTTAAAATGCTTATTGCAAATGATACATTCATAAAGATTTTCATCATCATCTGAACTATCGTCCTTCATTTGTTCCTCAACATAGAACTTATCAAGTTGTTCTTCAATCTCAGCAAGATCCTCTGGGTCAACCATTTGCCACTGTTGTTCAGTATATTCTGATTTGTTGCGTTCCCGTTCTTGCTTGTCCCGTTTGGCCTGTTGTTTCACCTCTAATTGTTGCTTTCTAATTCTTTCCTGTTCATATTGACGTTGAGCATTGCCATTGACCCTAGGATCCTTCTTCTTTAGAAATGCGATCAATTTCCGAACAGTCTCATTATAATCTCTTCGACCCCCATCTCTTAGCTTCTTGTTCTCCTTCTCCATTAACCTTCGAGTACGTCTATCAGGTGCACTAGAATATCTATACTCGTCAAACCAATTAAAGCTTTTGACAGATGAAAAATTTCCCCAGATCTTGTAGAAGATACGAACAGTATCACCATAATCTGATGTAGATTTGCCGAATCTTGGGAAAAGCAAATGTTTAGCATCACAAGCAGTAGCAAACGGAGTATCATCTTTATAATTTTCAAACCCAGAGAGACCTTGTTTTTTCCCAGCAGAAACCTCCTCACTAGCTATCCTATCGAGAATTACCCCAACAACAGAATAAAAGCCATTGATAGAGTCATCGATCTTGGTGTACAGATCAGGATTTATATATTTGGAAATATCATCGCTGGATAATCCAGCGTAATAAACTTCTCCCTCATTGTCTTCAACTTCTCTATCACCATCTTCCATTAAGATCTGATATTTGTGCGAGTCGTACCATGCTCGCTCTTGAGGATCACTTAAAGTATCATATGCAACTTTGACCTCATTAAATTTCCGAGCTGCTTCCTCTGGATTGTCGGGGTTTTTATCTGGATGTAATCTCAACGCAAGTTTTCGATAAGATTTCTTGAGTTCGAGATCAGAAGCGTCAGCAGAAACCGCCAAAAGCTCATAATAATCAGTCTTCATCTATACAAAAATAAATCTTCAACCATACAAATTATTTTCAAGATTTAACAATTGCTTAGCTAAGGAAAGAATTATCAGATAGGTCTGAGGAGTAATTCAGACACGGTAATAGGTGTCGGAACAACGCGATGGTCTCTATACAACCATTAAGGGGTCCTGTATTCCCGACTATCAATTCCCAAAACCAATATGCCACGCTTTTTATTGCTAAAGAGGTATCACTAATTTGATAGATGTTTGTAGGGGCTATTTCACTCAAAAGTGGTATAAACGTATATACATCATCTACACTCTCGGAAAAGCGATCTCTGCTTTTACCGTTCAGAGAGGTTTCCAGCTGACGCAAAACAGACGGCACGTCATTGTTAGAAGTCGTTTCCATGGAAACAGATATGCAACTGGGGAACGGAAACAAACGTCTTGTATCTACGCCTTACACTAAGTGGGATATTACTCCTCAGACCTATCCGGTTATTACATATCCTGTTAACGATAACGTAATACATGACACATTTGGCTTTTCCTCCGCTTAGCTCAGCAAATGTTAAATCTCGACAATTTTTTATCAGTGGTGCACAGATGGGTCAAGCAGCCCTGGACTCGAGATCATAAATTTGAACACATAGACAAATTACCTTATTTAACAAACAAACAAACGCAATGGTGGTTTTAGCAGCTTCGATTTGCACCAGAGGTGGGAAAGCGATTCTCTCTAGACAATTTAAAGATTTGTCTAAGGACAGAGTGACGTCGTTATTAGCCGCCATTCCAACGCTACTACCGGATTCCACAAAGAATCAACACACCACTGTTCAAGGCGAAAATGTCAGATACGTGTATCAATCCTTGGAAGAATTCTATGTGGTGTTGATCACCAACAAGCATTCGAACATTTTGCAGGATATTGATACTTTGCATTTGTTTACACAGACGATCACGTCGATTCTTAGAGTGGTGGACGAGAGAGAAATCTTTGAGAACTGTTTTGAGATTCTCAATGCATTCGATGAGATCATCAACCTGGGTTACAAAGAAAACCTGTCATTGAGCCAAATTATCACGTTTTTGGAAATGGAATCCCACGAGGAAAAGATCCAAGAGATCATCGAAAGAAACAAAGAATTGGAAGCAGTAGAAGAGAGAAAGAGAAAAGCAAAAGAGATACAAAGAAGAGAAATGTCGAAGAAGATGATGGAATCATACGAGTTTCAGCAATCACAAAATTTCGTTCGACCATCTTATCAACCTCCGGCACAGCCTCAACACGAATACACAGAACCTGCATATTCTGCCCCGGAAAAACAGTTCTCGAGGGCTCCCCCAAGAAAAGGAGGGTTACAGTTGGGCAAGAAGTCAGCTCATTTGGGTGGGGAGTCCCAACCGTTATTGATCTCGACTCCTGTTGCTTCCCAAGCGTCCGTGCAATCTACTCCTGCATATGAACCACCTGCCAAAGAAAAGATTGCTAATAATGGTATTTTGATATTGGTCAACGAAAAGTTTACTGGTCAACTCACCAGGGATGGAACCATATCTGCTGCTGAGGTCCAAGGTGATCTCCAACTGAGAATCAATGACGCTTCGCTAGCATTTTCTCTGGTGAATTTGAAATTGGCATCCAATAAAGAACAAACCACTCAATATAAAACCCATCCAAAGGTGGACAAGAACCTGTTCAATTCTGACTCCATTATTGGTATGAAAGATCAAACTAAACCATTTGCTTCTAATGATCAACCATTGGGTGTTCTTAGATGGAGATCCGTTTCCAAATCATCTCTTTCTGGTGATTCTAACACTCTGTTGCCGTTGGTTTTGACCACTTGGGTCAACAATAATGAAGACGGCACTGTCAATTTGACTTTTGAATATGAGACTTTGGCAGATGCTAAATTGGACGAAGCAAGTATTCTTATACCTGTTGGTGAGGCCACAATTGAATCCAGTGATCACGACAACATTTCTCTGCAATATATCGAGGAAGGTTTGACCGTGAAGCTTTCTGATTTAATAGAACATACATCGGGCTCGTTCGAGATCGTTTGTAATGGAGTTGAGGACGAAGAAGTACTATTTCCAATGGAAATTGTGTTCTCTGTTAATCGCTCTGTGGAATCTGGAGAAACTGTGGGTGATGTTGAGATTGTTTCTGTGGTGAGCGCGGAGTCGAAAGAAGAGTTACCATTCGACGTTCATTACAACGCTTCAAATGAAGGCTATTACATTGTTTAGAACAGTAATCATATAAAAAATATCGACGCGTCGATTTCGATTCCGGGGTCGGACATTTCACGGTTTTCAGGAACTGCCCGGGGTCAAAAATAATTAATATATTAACCTTTCGTCCTTGGCCAGCACAAAAAGCGTTTTTTTTGTTCTTGTCAATTGAGAAAATGTTGAGTGCTAGATTAAACGCCAAAAAAATCACCACCAGAGCTTTTTCGGCCACCGCCAAAACCATGAGAACCGAGAAGGATGCCTTTGGAGACATCGAGGTTGCTGATGACAAGTACTGGGGAGCTCAAACCCAACGATCTCTCCAAAATTTCAAGATTGGAGGTGCCAGGGAAAAAATGCCTGCTCCAATTGTCCATGCTTTTGGTGTTTTGAAACAGGCCACTGCTGAAGTGAATTTGGGACTTGGAACCTTAGATCCAAAGCTTGCCGCAGCTATCAAACAGGCTGCCACCGAGGTCGCCGAAGGTAAGTTGATTGACCACTTCCCATTGGTTGTTTTCCAGACCGGATCTGGAACTCAATCCAATATGAATGCCAATGAAGTGATCAGTAATAGAGCTATTGAGATTCTTGGAGGTACTTTGGGATCCAAGAAACCAGTCCATCCAAATGATCATGTCAATATGTCTCAATCTTCGAATGACACCTTCCCAACTGTCATGCACATTGCAGCAGTTACCGAGATTACAAACCATCTTTTGCCAGAGATGAAGGCCTTGAGAGATTCCTTAGACTCTAAGGCTACTGAGTTTGCTGACATAATCAAAATTGGAAGAACTCATTTACAAGATGCCACTCCATTGACTTTGGGTCAGGAATTCAGCGGTTATGTTCAACAATTGACCAATGGAATTGCTAGAGTTGAGCACAGTTTGGAAAACTTGAGATACCTGGCCCAAGGAGGAACTGCTGTTGGAACTGGACTGAATACCAAGAAAGGTTTTGCTGAGAAGGTTGCTGAGGAAGTGACTAAGTTGACTGGCTTAAAATTCTTGACTGCTCCTAACAAGTTTGAAGCTCTTGCAGCTCATGATGCTGTTGTTGAGGCTTCTGGAGCTTTGAACACTGTTGCTACTTCTCTGTTCAAGATTGCCAATGATATCAGATATCTTGGATCAGGTCCAAGATGTGGATATGGCGAACTTGCTTTACCAGAGAACGAGCCAGGATCTTCTATCATGCCAGGAAAGGTTAATCCTACTCAAAACGAAGCAATGACTATGGTCTGTACTCAAGTTTTTGGAAACCATGCTTGTATCACTTTTGCTGGAGCCTCCGGACAATTTGAGTTGAACGTTTTCAAGCCTGTGATGATCTCCAATCTTTTGTCTTCTGTTAGACTGTTGGGAGATGCTTGCTATTCCTTCAGAGTTCACTGTGTTGATGGAATCATTGCTAACAAGGATAGAATTGACCAATTGTTGCACGAGTCCTTGATGTTGGTGACATCTTTGAACCCAAAGATTGGTTACGACAATGCCTCCAAGACTGCCAAGAACGCTCACAAAAAGGGACTTACTCTTAAGCAGAGTGCCTTGGAGTTGGGAATGTTGACCGAGGAGGAGTTTGATGAATGGGTCAGACCAGAGAAGATGATCGGTCCTAAAGATTAGCAATGAATAAATGACTGTGTGCTACCATTTTTCTTAGTAATAATTTTTTATCGTCGATCGGCCTAATATTTTAGAGTGGCAAAAGAAAAAACGTATCGGCCTTTTGTTCTTCCCCATGTTTTCCTACCCAGGACGACAATTAACACGCCGTGTTGTTCATTATGGATCAGCGAGATTTGCTAGTACAGTGAATAGCTCTTATTCTCGTGGACAGGCGGGTATTTATATTAGACCTAATGGATTGGATTATGTTACTCCATCAAATATTGATGGCCTAAAACTTCCAATGAACAGTGGTTTGTCGTTGAGGTCGAAGAAGAACGAGCCGGAAAGCAAGGATGAGCCTAAAAAGAAGGACCAAGATCAAACAAATGACGAGAAAGATAAACCAGACAACAAACCTCTCACTGTGTCAAAGTCTGAGACTCTCTTTTCGTCATCAGGTTCCGGACTTGCAGCTGGATCTTCCGGATCAAATAATCCTCCTTCAGATGACGGATCATCCACTTCCAATCTTCCGGGCTTTGAATTACCCGAAATTTATCCTCCAATAATCGGATTACCTATTTCAAGAAGACCCCTCTTTCCTGGATTTTATAGATCGGTGATCATCACCGACGTGAACGTGATCAAAGCCGTCAAAGAAGCGACTTCCACCCAATATCCCTTCATTGGCTGTTTCCTGTTCAGAGATGAAAACATGGAAGGAGACGTGATCAATTCTAAAGATGAAGTTTACAGTACTGGTGTTTTGGCTCAGATTACTTCTAATGTTTATACTAGGGACACGGAGACCGGAATCGAGACCTTAACGACAGTTTTGTTTCCACATAAGCGGATCAAGATAGATGAATTATTTGTGCCAAACGTTTCCGAGTCGAAACTCACCTTTACGAAAGTCTCGGCCTCCGAAGTGGAGGAGCCATCTAAGAATCAAATAATCGAAGGAATCACGGGTGAAAAAGAAGGTGACGAACCGGCAAAAACTGAGCCAGAATTGGAAATTGTCAAACCCAATATTGAAGAAGCTGTTATTGACGAGGACGATGAATATAATCCTACAGCCTTTTTGAAGAAATATGCGATTAGTTTGGTGAATGTTTCGAATGTTGAAGACGATCCATATCCTGAGAGAGATCCAAGAGTGAACTCGTTGACAGCGATTACGCTGGAGACATTGAGGGAGATTACTAAGCTTAACAAACCGTTCAGCGAGCAATTGTTATATTTCATCAGTGCATTAAAAGGAGATGTTTACAATCATCCAGACAAGTTGGCTGATTATGCGGCTGCTGTTGCGGCTGCTCCTCCTGCCGAGTTACAAGAAGTGATGGATTGCACATCCATTCCTGATCGTTTGGATAAGGCATTGAATTTATTGAGAAAAGAGTTGACCAATAAGGAACTTCAGAAACAAATTGAACGGGACTTGGATGATAGAATGAACAAGAGACATAGAGAATACAATTTAAATGAACAACTGAAATGGATTAAGAAAGAACTGGGAATCGATGATGGCAGAGACAAACTTGTTGCCAAATACAACGACCGTGCTTCGAAATTGAAATTCCCTGAAGAGGCCCAAAAAGTTTTTCAAGAAGAGATCAACAAGCTGCAAACTTTAGAACCTCTTATGGCTGAATATGCTGTCACTAGAAATTATCTTGATTGGTTGACTCAATTGCCTTGGGGAATCGAGTCTCAGGACAATTACAACTTAAAAAATGCTTCCAAGATTCTTGATGAGGACCACTATGGATTGAAGGACGTCAAGGACCGGATCCTAGAGTTCATTGCCGTCGGAAAACTCCTGAATAAAATCAATGGTAAGATCGTTTGTTTTGTTGGTCCACCAGGTGTGGGAAAGACTTCTATTGGAAAGTCTATTGCTAAAGCTTTGGATAGGAAATTCTACAGATTTTCAGTTGGAGGTTTGACGGACGTTGCTGAGATCAAAGGTCATAGAAGAACTTATGTTGGTGCAATTCCAGGTCGGATGGTTCAAGCTTTGAAGAACACTGGTACTGAAAATCCTCTAATTTTGATTGATGAGATTGATAAAATCTCTCATATCCACCATGGAAATGGTGGAGATCCTTCTGCTGCCCTTTTGGAGTTATTGGACCCTGAACAAAATGGAACTTTTATGGATCATTACATGGATGTTCCAATCAATCTGTCTCGTGTTTTATTTATCTGCACTGCAAACACATTAAGTACCATCCCTGCTCCTCTTTTGGATAGAATGGAGGTGATCGAGATTGCTGGATATGTGGATGATGAGAAGATTAAAATTGCCCAAGATTATCTCGTTCCTTCTTCCAAAGCTGCCTCGGGTTTGTCTAACGTTAATGTCACGATTGAAGAGCCTGCTTTGCTACAATTGATAAGAAATTATTGCAGAGAAAACGGAGTTAGAGGTTTGAAAAAACAGGTTGATAAGATTTTCAGGAAGGCTGCCTTGACCGTGGTGAAATATGTTGATGAAGTTGAATCGACTGTGTCCACCGAGGAAAATACCAAGGAGGAACCTGTTGATGTCAAAGAAAAGGAAGAGACCAAGGAAGCTGAAAAGGGCAAAGAAGTTGAAGGAACCGCAAATGAAGCAACCTCGGAGAATGCTACATCTGAGAAGTCCGAAAAGATTCCAGAACCTCCTCAGATTGTTGTTCCCGAGTCTTATCAAATTGCAATCACAGCAGACACCTTAAAAGATTACGTTGGACCACCTGTTTATACTGCTGACCGTCTTTATGAAACCACAGCTCCGGGTGTTGTGATGGGTCTTGCCTGGACTTCGACTGGTGGATCTGCTCTTTATATTGAATCGGTTTTGGAACACGCTATCAATAAGGACGCGACTCCAAAGCTTGAGCGTACCGGACAACTTGGAGATGTCATGAAAGAATCTGTTCGGATTGCTTATTCGTTCTCCAAAATGTTCATTGCCAAAAAATTTGCTGAGAATCGGTTCTTTGATCGTGCCCAAATCCATTTGCACTGTCCAGAAGGTGCTACTCCAAAAGATGGACCTTCTGCTGGTGTTGCAATCACTTCATCGTTCCTTTCTTTGGCTTTGAATAAACCATTGAGACCAGATATTGCTATGACTGGAGAATTGACCTTGACCGGAAGAGTTTTACGGATCGGTGGACTCAAGGAGAAGGTTCTTGCTTCCAGAAGGTCTGGGGTTAAGACGGTAATTTTCCCTAAGGATAACCAAGCTGATTGGATGGAGCTAGCAGACAATGTCAAGGAAGGTATCACTCCTGTGATGGTTGAATGGTATGATGAGGTTTTCAACCAACTTTTTGGTGATATTCCAACCAAACAAGGAAACGAAGTTTGGAAGCACGAGTTTGAACTTATCGACAAAGCTGAAAAGGACAAGAAATGAAGTGCTAGAAATATAATGTTCCATGTATATAATAGGAGGGCTGTGTAGAAGAAGAAAAAAACTAGGTAGTTGAAAATATTTAATATGGCCAAGAAGAAGACGGAAGCGACGACTCCTGAGGAGACTACTGATGAGCAGAAGACTCTAGAAATATACAAACAGGCTCTTAGTTTTAATGTGATAGCCAAATATGATCCATTGGTCGACCAATTAGTCCATTTGACGTCTTACTGTGTGGTATATCAGTTTGACTCTGACCAGAACGATTGGATGAAATTAGAGTACCAAGGACCATTAGCTGTGTATTCTCGAAAATGTGTGGAATCTAAAACAGTTCCAGCACAAGTGGTGGTGGAAAACGACCAATTATACAGCTTTGGAGTGATGGTTCTCAACAGAATCAAACCTGAAAACTTTAGTATTGGATTAATCAACAATAAACAATTGACCGATCCAGCAGATGGGGTGCTTGTGGAAAATACCGACGAACTAATCATTGTGCGAGACTTAAGTCAGAAAACATACGGATTATGGATTTTTGACGAGGCTGATAGAGAATACATTTGCGAGATCTTAAAATATTGTATAGAAGGAGAACGGAAATGAATTAGGAGAGAGCATCATCTTCCTGTTTGCGTTTATATGTGGCTCGTTTTTTCCGTGAAGTTTCTTCTATTGGAAAATAGGTACCAGGGACTTGTTGTTGATAGACAGATGGACTTGGAGACGAAGTTGCACCTGTTGGAGCCTGACGTTTGGTAGGTTTGCGCACCTTTTTGTTTTTCCTATCTCTCCCAGGAGTCATGTCACCTTGATTGGACATTGAACCGGGAACGGATCCTGCTACTGGAGTGGAAGCACCTCTACTCATGAGTCCAGCGTTCATTCCAGCCATTTGCGACGAACCCGATCTCGAATCGGTATGTGGTTTAAGTTGACTTCCAGCAGCAGCAACTGCAGAAGCCATCTGTTCCTTCTGGCGTTGATTCAACATCCGTTCTTGGTTAATTAGTGCTCGTTGTTGTTGGGTTAAACCGCCCAACAACCCATTCATACTTGGATCGTTGACATTCGGATTCATTCCACCAGAAATGGCTGCCTGCTTGATCAGTTCCACCTTTTGTCTCCACATTTCCACGAAACGCAATCTCTGGAACTGTCCTGGCTCATTATTATTGGTCTTAGCGGATTCCGATAACCGATTGTTGTGAGTATATGACTCACTCAAAATAGACATGAGTTGCTCGTATTTCGAATTTGTATGAGGCAAATCCTCATGTAATGGTTTGTATGGATAGTTCTTATACGATAATGGATTCAATTTCGTAGGCTTTCCATCGGCATTTACCTCTCTGGCATCAGCTCTGTGAATAAATTTCATTGTGTCCGTTTCCGGATCGTATTCTGGCTCGATCATGTCATATGGTCTGACGCTTCTGTCGTAGTTGTAAGGATTCAAGATGGGTTGTAAATTGATATTTCTGTTGGTTGCTGTAAGAACCTCGCTCTCGAAAGTTAACGCAAAAGTGTCATGGAATTGTTGACTATCTGCTTGATAAGAAAGGTCGTCATACTGGGCCAATTGAGTGAATCTTAACACTGTGCGGTACTCTTTTGGTTTGATTTTAGGTTCTGATGTGTCTGTCTTTTCCTTCTCGTCCTTGGCTTGTACCAAGTTTCTATGATCATACACTTTTAAAATCAAGCTTCCATCATACAGTTGTACTCCTCCATCTTTAATCACTTCTACTAGTGGTTCGGGAATCACGCCATTTGCAACATACTCTAGGAAATCTTTCACTGTGCCTGAGCTTTTTGGAATGATAGCATCCTGGTTTCCAAACCGATAATGGTTCTCATGGATATGGAACTCCAAAGAGGCAGGATATGTCTCGAACTTTTTCAAAATCTCCTCACTACTTTCATAAAACCGTTGAGTTTTAGCACGTCTTCGAAGTTGTTGAATCATCAACATTTTCCGTTGCTGAGGGTTTAGTTTGGCTAATTGTTCTTGGGTTAATCCAAGAAAATTCCGCTGCCCTTGTTGTTGTTGTGCTTGTTGAGTTTGTTGCTGCTGTTGTTGCTGCTGTTGTGCCAATTTCTTCTGTAGTAATTGCTGTTGTTGTTGTGGGGTCAATTGACCCGCTGCTTGGGCTGCCTGTAACTGTGCCTGTTGTTGTTTGATCATTTGTTGGTGACGCTTTAACAGCATAATATCTTCGTCTTTCAACTCACCAGTTTGAATCATTTGTTCCAAACGTTGTTGGCGTGTCATTCCCTGCGGCGGCTGGATAGAATTCAGTAGCCGCATCATGTATGCTTGGGTATTATTAGTACTCATGATGATCGAAGAAGAAAATAAAATATTTATTCGCGAACAGGATGGAAGCTTGATGGGAGGCAATCTCCATGACAAAGCATACATTCATCTGATGGTATTCTTATGGATGATTTTGTAGACTCAATACTGTCTGTATATAACAGAGTTATTACTGGGTTATCGACACATGTGGTAGAACCTCATATCATAGGTCTATATGTTGATCAACCAAAATCACAACTTTCCTAGACTTTCAATCGACTATAAAGCTCTGTTTATCAATAATCATATCTTAAGTTGCTTTTGGTCTTTTTCTAATGAGCTGTGGTCATCTACCATCCATTTCAATTATCCACCCCTACATAATTCTTGCTCACTTTCTTTTTCTTGTTTTTTTGACACATATCTAAAGATCAATGATCCATCATGTCCACAGCGTTCCAACAACCCCAATATCTCCCGGTTGTTGATCCCGAACTAAATGAGTTTCCAGAATCGTACCCAGCATCGTATCTGGCTCGAACCGTGTACCTGGGTAACATTCCGGCTGACGTTGAAGCACATGAACTATTGAATCATGTTCGCTCAGGCACTGTTGAATCCCTCAGGATCGTCCCGTCCAAGAACTGTGCATTTGTATCATTTCTAGATGAGAACTCCGCTATGCTGTTTCATTCTGATGCAACTCTCAAACATCTCACTATAGGTGGACAGGAGCTAAAAATAGGCTGGGGGAAACCGTCCCCCGTCCAGCCTTTGGTCGCGTCTTGCGTTGCACGGTACAATGCTACCAGAAACGTTTATCTAGGCAATCTCACATCAAAGATAACTGAAAAGGAGCTCATTGACGATCTCAAACAATATGGAGCAATCGACACAATCAAGATATTACCAGAGAAGAAAATTGCCTTCGCCCATTTTACATCCATTCTATCCGCCATAAAATGCATACAGTCTCTCCCGATGGTAGACAGATATAGAGACAAGAAGGTTTTTTATGGTAAAGATCGATGTGCTTTCGTTACCAAGACCCAGCAACATAATGCTGCGCAGTACTTGGGACTAAATCCCAACAGCGACAATCTAGCCCATCAAGTCGATAAAGACGTTATCGCAGACTCTTTAGTGAGACAAAGCAATGCTGCAGCAATTATTGCCACATCTGCGGGTGGCCATGGAAACCAGGGCAACCGAACAATTTACCTTGGTAATTTGCATCCAGATTCCACAATTGAGGAAATTTGCAATGTATGTAGGGGTGGGATTTTACAAAACATACGTTCGATTCCTGAAAGACATGTTTGTTTCGTGACCTTCATAGACCCAATCTCTGCTGCCCAATTTTACGCCGTTTCCTCGATCCACGGCTTAATTATCCACAATAAGAAAATCAAAGTTGGATGGGGTAAACATTCAGGACCCTTACCTAACTCAATCAATTTGGCAGTTGGAAACGGTGCATCTAGGAACATTTATATTGGAGGACTAGATAAGATTCCGGAGGTCCACTTTACGAAAGAAAAGCTTCATACTGACTTTAAGGTGTATGGTGAAACAGAGCAAATCAACTTCTTCGATGAGAAGCATTGCTGCTTCGTCAATTTTACAAACATATCCAACGCTATAAAGGCTATCGATGGAATTAGAAATAATCCCGATTACCGAAAGTGTAAGATAAATTTTGGAAAAGATCGATGTGGAAACACACCACGACAGACTCAAAACACACACGGCCTGCAATTTATGTCAAATCAGATTATCAATGACGTTTCTGGAGAACAATTTGGGGAGCATAGCGATGACGATGACGAAAACTATCCTCCTCCCCTCACTTCCTCCAATGTTGATATGCAAAACCCAATGGGAATATTCCTGAAACCATCATGATGTCTGTTTGTTTATATGTTTATTTACTGATTTTCAATTCTTAGCCTTTCTCCTTAACTATAAGCGGTTATCTGACTCTTTTTTTTACCCCTCTGTTATCAGTTTTTTTTCAGTGGCCTATTCAATTTACTATATAACCCCGGAAAGGCTGCATCAGATTTCGCTGCTCCACCAATGTTAGATCATCTCAAAAAGATCTCCAGCAAGGTCGATGCTCTTGGAGTGGAAAGCCGTGGGATAGATAGGTGTATGCCTTTTGAACGGGTGGGTCTGATGTCTTCTCTGCTATCAGTCACGGGACTTTGGATTTCAGGTTGTGGAGGTCTCACTTCTATGTCCTCATTCTTTCTAGGTCCATTGATATATGGACTTGGGTATAAGGACAGCATGGTGATTGGGGTTTTAGGATCTTTAGTTGGTTGCATGGTTGCAGCATATTGTTCAATTCTAGGTCCTCGCTCTGGATTGCGTCAACTCTGTCAATCTCGATTTCTATTTGGTCGTTATGGTATCAAATTTGTGTGTTTGGTTTCGATCGTGGGATGTGGTGGCTGGACTATCACTAATGCTGTTCTTGGTGGCGAAATTCTAAGAGGAATTAGTGACGATAGGGTTCCTATTGAAATTGGGATCCTTATTATCAGTCTTCTTAGTATGATTGTTGCCATTTTTGGGATCAAGGTGGTCCTCAAAATAGAGGCTGTTGTCGGAATAGCCGTCTTGATCACTGTGATTCTGATGTATCCAATGACCGGGCACGAAATAACCAGATTTCACAACAATGTCTCATCTGGTGACAGACTTACTATCATTGGAAACAGACTCAACTTCTTCAGTCTATGTTACTCGGTGACTGCAACATGGGGAGGAGTTGCATCAGACTATTACATTTTGATGCCAGAGACATTTGCACGAACAAAAGTGTTCGCATTCACTTTCTTTGCCATTGGTATTCCAACTACCATTGGTTCTGTAATTGGAATTTTGCTAGGAAACGCAGCAGTGAGTAAGTCTGAATGGTTTGAAATGTATGAAGATCAATCTCTTGGAGGACTGCTGAATGTTGTTTTCAGCCATTGGGGCAATTTTGGCAAGTTTTTGTTGGTCATTTTATGGCTTTCATTGATGACCAACAATATTCTTAACCTTTATTCTTCTGCGTTCATGATTCAAATGATGGACCCATGGATTCATCGCCATATCCCACGTTGGCTCATAGTTCTGGTCGTTTTTGCAGTCACCCTTGTCCTTTCGATGGTTGGAAAAAACAGCTTCAGCACGATTCTAACAAACTTCTTGCCAATGTTGGGATATTGGGTTACCATCTACACAGTGATGTTATTTGAAGAAAACGTCATTTTTAGATCCACAAATCTTATCTCACTCTTCAGGTATGAGTTCCAGAATACGGACATAGAAAAGCCAAACTCCCGTTTTGGACTCAAGCCTTATTACAATTTCGCAATTTGGGATCAGCAGGACAATCAAACATGGGGCATTGCTGCTTGTTTGGGCTTTTCAATGGGTGTAGTGGGTGCAGTTCTTGGAATGAATCAAGTCTACTACACTGGAGTCCTGGCTCGAAAGATTGGCGAATATTACGCTGATATTGGCACCTGGTTGATCGTTGGTTTCACCGGAGTGTCGTATCCAATATTTAGATATGCCGAGTTGCGCATATTTGGCAAATAATCATTTAATTTCAACAACCTCACTGACTTTCAGTTGATCCCTTTTTTGTAAATATAGAGAGAAGATAATATTTGAAGAACCATTTGAGGGATTCTAGCAGTTTCGCAAAAGAGATCAGCCACGAATAGAAGTTATCTGATCTTATTGGCTCAAGAACTTTGGAAGACTCAGAGTTTTCAGAGTCCTGTTCTGGTTCAATTTTGAATTCCTGGTTCCCCTCCGCAATCTTCTCTTGATCCCCCTTCTCAACCTCAATCCACGCCGATGAAACCGTTGATTCCAGACCTTCTTCAACTTCTTCCTCCACTATCATCACATTGTTAGCAATACCAGATCCATCCCACTCAACCGGTTCTTTCATATTGCAAATCCAGTTATCTCCGTCAACGACAAATTTGTACAGCAACTTCTCCCCCGCGTAAATAGAGTCAGCTAACTTTATTGCAGCGACCCACTTTGCTTCTATTGAATTGTATTCCAACTCATTCTGTGTGGAGTTCCAATTGTTGAATGATCCTGCGACACAGACGCTGTTGTATTCCTTATTTTCGTCGTCAAGGTGGAAAGTGACCAAATACATAAAGAGGGAGAAAAAATGTGAGGCGTAATAAGTTGCAACACTCAAACAGACTTTAAAATCAATCATTACCTTGGCCATCAGATTATCAATCTTCTTCATTTGTCTGATCTCAACCAATTGAAACTTCTCTTAACATCCTTCCATCTCCCAGTCGTTCATCTCTTTCGTCGGTTACAATGACCTGATCCGCTCGTCTATCGACGCGTCGACATCTTATTTATTTATTTTTCGTTTCCATTTTCCTTGTTTGTTTAATTTCCCTTCAATGGTTGAAACGACACCCCTTGGAGCTGATCTCAAGATTGATCTCACGCCCGTGCAAAATCATATGTTCCATGACCGTTTGGAGGTCACAGAAACTCTCCGCAAAGCCCAACTTGGACAAACCCTTGCACCAGAGAAACTCAACAACAATTACAATTATCTCAATAAAGGTGATAGTTCCACTCCGATATCGTTTCAGAACAACAAGACTCCAGTCTCCATTCTCAAGAACTTTAGATCGAATTCTGATCGCAAGTCTGTGAGTGAGGATTTTGTGAATTCTCAGCCCGGTCTACGAATGTCAAAGACTCAGGATGGCCAATTGAATCCCGTTAAAGGGGCCTATAATGTATTTGATAGAAGATTTCCCACATCAGATTCTCCAGTGGTGGCCATGAATCGCAAAAAAAGACGACTTTCATTCCCCATTCAACGACCAACTTTAGACACTAAACAATCCAAGGTGACGGAGCAATCTCCGCAGAAAAGTCCCAAAGTCTACAAAAAAATCATATATGATCTTTTAGCTGATCCCCAATGTGCCTCCAACTTGACACTCATCGTCCAGATTCTATTAAACACGGTTCTATTTGCATGTTTCATGACCCTCGTTATGTTTTCTTTCCTAGCCGTCAAGCGCGATGCCGATCGAAAGATTCAAGGCTATTCCAGCCAGGCAATGCACGAAATCAGTTTGTGCAAGCGAGAATATTTTAGGAACAACTGTTCACCTGAACTTCGGGTCCCTGCGCTTGAAAAATCATGTAACGAATGGGATAATTGCATGAACAAAGATCCCGAGTCTGTGATCACTACTGTGGCTTATTTCGAGATCTTGGCCGAATGTATGAACGCTTTTTTCCATAACTTGAGTTTCCGAACTCTATTTGGTTTGGTAGTCTTGACTTTGTTCTTGGTTTTGGTTCCCAATATTCTGTTCAACAAGTTCAGATCCTCAAAAACAACAACGACAAACAATTACTACAACTTCAATCCAGACCAATCCACGGCCAATGCCTCGCAGTTCTCTCATGTGTCCAATCTATCGCCTATCCGATCACCGCTTCGGTCGCCCCAACGAATTCTTGATTCTTCTGTATACTTCACTCCTCCTGCTGCCCTTTTATTGAAAGATGACAGTTCCAAATTGGCAGGTTCCAGTGTCCGGTTTGACTCAAATGTCAGTTACCATGAAATTCCAGGATTAGAGGCAAGTCCCCTGAGCAGGTTTGTTAATAAAGATAAATACTAATCACATCAATAGATAACAATGTACATAATTAAACAGCAACTTTCTTTCCACCCATCAGTTGGCTTAAAAGCTCTGCACTATTGGTCTTCAAATTTTCTGAATTTGGAGCTGGGAACAGACCTGGAGGGGGAGGAGTCGCCGCACTTGGTTGTTCTTGCCTCAAAGCCTTGAGTTTCTGTTCTTGAAGCAGCTGTTGCTGTAGAAATTGCTGCGCAGATTGGGTGGAAGTAGGTGCCTGGACCGGTTGTTTAGTCTGTATTGGCTGCTTGGCTCCTTGTAAAATGCTGTTTGGATATCTGTGAGGCTGTGGTTGGTAGAATTGCTGTAGAGAGGGTTGTGTTGTTTGTGTTGGTTTGGCAGGCTCTTGAATTGTGGTAGTCTTGTAACTGTAGGTCTTGCTGAATGGCACAGAAAGGAGCGAATCAATAAGCTCGGATATGTGTTGTTTGTTATCCTGAACTGATAGCATCGACTTTTCCATATCCTCAGTCTTGAACTTGTGGAAGAGACCGTAATCGGAGCTCCTTCTCAAACTTGGCTTGATATTGTACGAGAACTGGTCACTATTGAGTGCTTTGATACTTTCATCAATCATCTTGAAACAGTACAATGAGTCTTCCACCACAGAGCCATTCTCCTTGCTCTTGTCTCTCTTTTTAAGAACAATAGATGGGGATTTTGAAGGTTTTTGGGAAATGGCGTCGCTGAGCGTTGGGAATGCAGAAAGCGTACCAGTATTGGCTCCAAGATCATTTATAGACGAAGGACCAGCAGAGGATCCCTGTAATGAAGAACCGTTTTGAACTTGCTGCAATTTTGCCCAAGAGGCCGTTACAGGCAATGCTGGCAACGAGTTCTCATCTTCATTGATGTTTGTTGCAACTGAAGTTGGAACCGGAATGACTGGTGGCTCAGTATAAGTCGGAATATCTTCCTGTTGTTGATTTGGTGGAATCAAGCCATTGACAGCGCTTCTTTCTTCAAACTTCTTGTTGATAGCCCGTGTGGATAAATCTTTTCTTGTGTAAGAGTCTGCCTCTTCTCCTGGTTCGTGCAAAAACATACAATTCGGATTTGGACATGGCTGGCCTCTCAAATAGGAGGAGCAATACTTTGTGGTTCCATGAGCTGCTTTCAAAACACGACCGTCACTAACAGAGCCATCCACCGCAACAATACATCTTGAAGCATCTTCTTTTCTTGCAAAAGTCACATAAACCCCATAACCCGGATTTGTATGATGAGGATGACTTGGGTTTGGAGTTCTTTTGTTGATGACAATCTTGGAAATTTTTCCATACTGACCAAAATATTTGTCCGTGCGCAAAACAGCTGGTAATTCATCAGCACTACATGGAGGATTCAAACCCACCACGTAAACCAAATTCTGCTGAATGACTCTCATACCAGCCAAATGATGACGTTTTGCCTGTTCAGCATCTTTCCGTTCTTTTTCAACCTGTCTTCTTTCACGTTTCTGTTTCTCTTTTCGAGCTTGATTAACTTTCCATTCCTCTGTTGTCACATTCTTATGAACCACATTTTTATCATCATATTGACGACGACAAGCGGGACACTTTCCATTCAGTTCAGGATTTGTACGAATATTGTTGTAGCAAAATTGACAAACCTGATACCCACAAGGACAAGGCCAAAAGTTTTTATCGGTGATATCCATTTCTTCTACACAAAGAGGACATAAATCGTCTTCTTCGTCCGGAATGAACGTATCATTCTTATCGTTTAGGTCGTATGACATGGTCTATGATTGGAATTTTAAAACGAGGCTGGATTCTTTTCTGTTTGCCTTTTCCTTTTAAATGTTTTTCTATAATTCTATATGGAGTTTTCCAGATCCGTAATTTCATATGACAGATAAAAGTTAAGATTATTTATTTCTCGAGCTTTAAACGTGTATCAGGAGTCTTTCGGAATGGAGTCCCAGGTAATCCAATTGATTGGGAATCAAACCAACCCTGACAATTATGTTCGATCTCAAGCTGAACGCGATTTTGAGCAATTGATTCGTTCTGATCCAAATCAAGTCCTATGTACTTTGGTAGTAATAGGTACTACTATTGAAGTTGGATTGACCATTAGACAAGCTTCTTTACTACATTTGAAACGATTGGTTCAGAAATATTGGTCTCCAGCATTTGATTCGTATGAAGGACCAGTTACGATCGATTTCAAGTTCAAGCAATTCATTAGAGACAATTTATTGAAATTAGTTGGTGATCGTGATTCAAAAATTAGAAACAGTTCTGGATATGCAATCACTCAAATAGCTGCTGTGGATTATCCTGATGAATGGCCTGATTTACTTGGAAAATTGTATGATCTAGTTATGGATAAGAGCAGCTCATCTTTTGTGATTCTGGGATCGCTTAGTGTCTTACAAGACTTATTTGATGACTTGATTCCTGACGAGCAATTTTTCGAAGGTGGAGTCTCAATGCGTATTATGCAGACTTGCGATATGATTTTGAACTCGGGTTCATACTCATACCCGATTAAAACACAAACCTTAAAATTATTAAAGACCGTGATTGAGATCCTTAATAACGCTGAAGTTTCGGGAAACAAAGGTCGTCAACAATTTGTCGATCAAGTTGTTCCACGAATTATTGAGATATTGGTGAATATGGCTATATCTTTGTCTCACGATAAATCGTTTATCAAATCTTTAATTATGGTGGATCTAAAGACAGAACTATATGGATGTTTGAATTCATTGATTTCTTCGTTTCACAAGTCAGCTATTCCAATTCAAACTCAATTATTGAATACTATAATTCAAGATCTGATTGATATGGGATCAATTTATGTTCCATTAAACAATGTTGAAGACTTTAATACTGCTGTGGATTCATTCTTCGATGATTCCAATGAATTTCATGAAAATCAAATAGAAAGAGCAGAATCTGGAGATATAGTCACTGGTTTGATTTCGACTCAGATTTCTTTTCTACAATTGTTAATTGATCTTCCTAAAACTACCATATCAAACTCAACAACTCAACAAATTTGTCAATTGCTTGTTCAATTGAACAATCTTCCATGCAAGGCTGAAAATGAATATATGGAAGATTTTAATGAATTTGTTAGTGTTGAAACAGAATTAACGATTGAGTCCAAAACTCCAGTCAGAGATGCAACTAAAGAGTTTTTGGAAACTGTTGAATCACAAATTAATTCGGAAATGATCTCCGTTCTGGTTCAAACTTTCAATAACCAAATACAATCTAAATCTGATTGGAAACCTATTGAGAGCACAGTTTATTTATTGATGTGTCTTTTCTCCAATGATTCAAAAATCCAATCCTCATTTGAACTTGGTCAATTATTGGAATTCATGTTAAGCTTAATCCCATCGAAATTGGTCCAATCAGAATTATTAGCCGCAAGAATCATCATCATGATTCCTAAATTTCTTATGAAATATGAAACTGAACTGAAAAATGCTAGTGTTCAAACTCTTCAGCATATCTTATCAAATGTTTGTCAACTTAATCAAGGACATGAGATTGTAAAATGTGCTACTTTGATCTCATTCCAATATTTCAACCATTTTGTCCCATCATCCAAATTCAATCGTCAAATTCAATCACAATTATTATCCATAATCAATCAGATAATACAAGAATCTACGGAGGATTCAAATATTATGATTTTAGAATCAATCACTATCATAATCAATATTGATAATAAACATTTGACTACTGATGAATCTACTTTGGTTTTCTGTATGAATATTGGATTTAAGGATTGTTCAAATTATTCTTTAACATCATCCACTTTGGAATGTGTTGAGGATTTATTGAAGAACATTCCATTAGAAAATTATCTCAATCTATGTTATAAAGGTCTTCCTCATATATTGACGATTGTTTCTGATTCTAAAGGTCAATATTCACCAGAGCTAGATTTATCTTTACAAATACTTGCAATCTTCATCAAAGGACCATCTCAAGACAAATTCGAATTACCTCAAGATATATTTCAATTCATATTTCCTGAGATCTGTAATTTGATCCTCAATTGTGATGATGATGAAGTTCTTCAATCTTCTTCTGAAGTGTTTAATGGCTTCTTATCTAGAGCTCCAAGATTTGTTTCCAATTATGAGGATTCTTCTGGAACTACAGGTCCTCAATTATTATTGAAGATTGTCTCCAAATTTTTATCTCCTTCAATGAGTGACAGAGCTATCGTTCGTCTTGGAGATTTGGTTGTCTTATTGATTCAAAACTTTAGCACTGATTCATCAATTTGGCAATATTTTGATGACATTTTGAAAGCTGTCACCTTAAGATTAATCTCAGCTAAAGAAATGGTCACTATTGAGAATCTGATTTTAATCTTCAATACTTTGACCATTTTACAACCTAGACAAACTATCGATTTTCTTGCAGGATTTCAAATCGATGATATTTATGCTTTGGAAAAGGTTCTTCCAATATGGCTACAATCATTTGAAGTTATGCGAGGATTTGATAAAATTCTATCCAACATTAAAGCATTCATTGAAATCTATAAATTGAACGATTCTAGAATGAAAAAGGTTTTGGTTAATGGAGAAATTATTCCTAATCAAATTCCAGATGATTTGATCGTCACAAGATCAATGGCAAAGAAAATGCCTATTCAATATGAACAAATTGGAGCAGATATCAAATTAGTTAAATTGCTATTAGATGAATTCAAGTTCCAACATAAATCTGCGCAAAGACAGGAAGAAGTGCCAATAACTACCATCGAAGATGATGACGAAGAAGGTTGGGAAGATCTGGACGATATTAAGGCTCCATCATTCGAACAATTACAACAATATGTCGATCAAGATTTAGATACCAATCGTTCATTCACTGATGGCCATGCTGATGATATCAGATTGTTATTGGCCAATTTCTTCAAAGAATGCACTGTTAATAACACCTCTGACTTCCAACAAGTTTATCACAGTCTAAATGACGAAGATAAGCAGTTCTTGACTGAATGTCTACCATTTACATAAACATTGCTTAATTTACACTATAAATCCAATTCAATATCAAATTGAATATCTTTGATCACCGAATCAACACCTTCTCTTTTGAAAACACAGTTCATTGTCGACTGCTTATTACTTTCGATCTTGTTCACGTCTGTACTTTCTTCTCCAGTAACTTCTTTTTGAGCAGATTGGGCAGAAGTATAGAAGATCTTAGGGTTCGTTCTTAATCTTGAGAACGGATCATTGAAATTATGACTGAGTAATTGTTTCTGTCTATTTTCAACATTCTTCTTTTCAGCTCTTCTGATAGCCGTCTCATTGGTTTTCTTGTTCCTCAGATTGATCTTATCCATTCTAGAAAGTGAATCATTATTGGAATGAACAAACTTTGAAAGTTCTTCAATTTGTTTATTCAAATTCTCCACTTTATCAACATCTTGTCGTTCAATTGCAACCTGTAATTCCTCTCTCAATCTTCCCAATCTCTTAACTCTATTACCAGAATCCATCGAAGCAACAGAAATAGCTTCTTTCTTAGCAACCATCTTGTTAATATCTTCATTGGTCAACTTCTTGGTAGACATATCTCTCAACTCTCTGAATTTCTGGTCGACTTCCCCCAAAGATGGAAGCTCCATATTAGAATCCTCAAGACGTTTCTTGTACAGATCAAATTCAACTGTGTTAATTGGAGAATCAGAAATGCATTTCATATCAATAACTTTCTTTGAGTCTCCCTGAGAAACTAACAAATATGCGTTACATGGCTTGCTCAGCAATTGATATGGTTTTCCACCTCGTTTAACCTCATCAATCTTTGCCATTCTATATTGAGATTGACCAGTTTCCCTGGACACTCCAACATTCACACGGATATATGTCCCCTTGATAACATCATCCAGTTCGTCTCTGAACAAAAATCTTGACAAAACAGTCCGACTCGCACGAACTTTTGCATTGATGTCTTTTAACGTGGCATCTTGATAATATTTATCATCATAATCACTGGTACTCTTTTTGCGTCCAGAGTCAAATCCATCAGAATGATATCCAGCATCATAGTCATCTTCATCTTCAGAACCCTCTTGGTCGTCCATAATATCATCCAAGTCATCATCATCATCATCGGAATCATATTTCTTGCTATCTTTCCTACTTTTCTTCTCTCTTTGTTTCTTCAACTCAGAAAGTTTGGAGGTACGCAACTTCTTACCAGTGGATCTTGATGACTTGATTGCACTTGTTTCAGCCTTGCTTTGTTTGGCTCTCAGAGCCAAATATCTTCTCTCTCTAAATTTCTCTCTTTCCTGTTCTCGATCGTACAAAATCTGTTCTCTCGTAACTTCGTCCATCCCAATCAAAGTCGATTTGTCTTGCTCATCCTTGTATTTTCCTTCTAAAGGATAGGGATCCTGTTCGCCTTCCGATTCTTCGTCCACCTCGTTCTCTCCTTCCGACTCATCAACCATCTTTCTTTTAAGACCACCTGTTCTCTTGGTGGTCTGAATTTCTGGTTCATAATCACTTTCGTCATCCTGCCAGTCAATTCCAGCAAGAGCTAACAAATCGTCATCACTATCACTCATGTTATTTGTTTGAATATATTTGATGAAGAATTTATTATTAAAGAAACCTTTACCCGGCCAGGCACAGCCGGTAAAATTTATATTCTTATATAATATTTCCGTCTTTAATAATGACATCTAATTCTCGACCCACTTCAACATTGTCTGAACAGAATGAGCTTGTTCAAACAGCACAACGTCCTAGATCATCCACCGCCAAAAGATCACCTTCCATTTTAGTTACCGATGCAAGAAAAAATCAGACAAAAGCACCCTTTGCTGGTCATAGACTTGAAAGAATTCAAAGATCTTCCCGTTCAGAGAAAGTTGCACCACCCTCATGGGCTAAACCATCTTCGAAATTAAGAAAGCCTCCTTCAGTTACCAAGTTCAGTGATATATCCGTCTCCAACATAATATCGAACATTAGTGATATACCTTCATCTAGACAAAGAGATCCTCCCAGATATGTTTCCCCAAATGGTCAATTCATCTCAAATTTGTCCCGATCCGGACCTCGAATGGTCCCTCAATATTATAAGAGTCTTCCTACAAGAACATCGAAGATTTCTCAGAAGTTGGTGCTGATTCCCGATCATGATCAAATCCCTCTCTCTGCTATTGACGATCCTGAATTACTTCGAAATCAAGAAGTTGGTGAAGAAACCACCACCGATAATATATTCAACAATGCTTATATTCGAACACGCGCAGAGAGATTGTCCAAAGAACAACGTTCCAACGTTTATCCAAGAGTCACAGCTTATTTGATATCAGAGAGTTTTAATTTGAAATTGACCAGTAAATTTTTATCAAAACATCATATGGTTTCTCCAAGGTTATATGATGAATCATTATATGTTCCATATTCGTTACCTCTTCTTCCTGGAGAAAATGGATATAGGGTTCAATCAAATAATTCGGCAAAGATGCAACATGGTAATCAATTGATGGAAAACTTCTTGGATAAAACTGAACAACGAGATCATCATTACGAATTCTATTCTGGTCAGGATGGAGAAATGACCAATGTGGGATCTCCAAAAATGAGTCCATCTGGAAGTTTGGTGGAGACTGAAGTACAACATAATAATGAATTTGATCCATCTGAACCTCAATTCTTTGTTAGTTCAAGTCCTACGGAAAGTATCCTGGAAGAACAAGAAGTGAGAGAAAACGAAATTGAAGAAGAGAAGTTGGATCCGGTTGTTGACAAGTTGAAAGAGGAATTTTCGGCTATTGATGAATCCACAGAAACCGAGTCTGGAGATTCTAGTCAAAGAAGACGTACGTCATCAGGATCATCAAAAAAACGAGCTATTTCAAGTTTACCAGATTTGACCAAACATGCAGAGATGTTCATTTTGGATTATGGCGTTGTTGTGTTCTGGAACTTTACTGAGATTCATGAGAAAAACATTCTTGCAGATTTGGTGTTTGCAAAAATACAACCTGGAGAATTTGAATTGGATGATGACGATGATGATGAAACAGAGTTTGATAATTATCATTTGTCATCCACCAATGGTTTAGAAGAAGATACTCCTGCTCAACCAATAACATTTATCATCAAACCTGTCCCAGAACATGATATTGAAACTGAAGAGTTCCAATTTGAGTACATTAGTGATATACCTACTCCACGGATTTACAATGATATGATCACTCTTAAATCTGGAGACCATTTGATAAAACTAACTATATCTCATGCAATTGCTCAATCCACCAAATTGTCCATGTTTGAAAGCAAAATGAGCAACATTCTGAACTCTATTTCTCGTCTTCCTAAAGCATTAGCTATTACCGGAAAACTTCAGAACTACACACGCCAAAAACTACTCATCAAAACTGGAAAATTGTTCCAACTGAGAAACGAAGTCAACTTATCTTCCAACGTGTTAGATAAACCAGAATACTTCTGGACTATTGAACCTGGTCTAGACCCATTGTATTCTGCCATTCGAGAATATCTGGAGATAGATCAACGAGTTGAAGTTATCAACGATCGATGTAAAGTGTTTTTAGACTTCTTCGATATTCTGGCAGATTCGTTGGCTGAACGTACAATGACTAAAATTACAATGGTTTTGATCATCGCAATCGGTTTAAGTGTTTTCGTCTCTATGATTGAAATTCTTATCAGATACCTAATTATTCATAGAATGGAGTGATCTAATTAAGCCTTATTTCCATATTTATTGACACTCTTTCCGTCAGGAACAGTAAAGAAAACAAACTTTCCATCAGTGGAATCTAATCTGAAATATCCTTTTCTTTCAAATTGAATCACATCACCAACCTTCATGTCTTTGACATTGATATCAGCAATCGCCTCGGTATGAAATTCGGTGTGAGGTGTGAGGAAATCTTCGAAGTTATCTCCTTCATCTAGCTTATCTTTAGTGATGAGGTGATCGAAATCGACCAAGTCCACTTTCACGAACTTGTCCGCAGGTAACCAGGTCAACTTTTTGCTTGTTTTCTTGAAATCTCCTTCCAAATGTAAAGAGGCTTGGATTTGCTTGACAATTCCATTTTCCTTGATAATCTTATCGCAAATCACGTTACCCCAATCCATGAAGGTAACTTCTTCTCCTTCGGCAATGGCGGAAGCATCATCTTGTTCTAATAACAAATTTGATGAAAAGTAAACCTTCTTGGTTCCAATGGCTTCGTTCTTCTTATGTTTTAACTTATCCTCAGCAAAGTCAGAAGCCGGTCCGTTGACCAATTTGACCTCGACAAGATCTTTAGAAGCAAGAGCAACATGTCTTGGAGCAATTGGATCAATAACTTTCTTATTAGCGGACCAAATAATGTTCCAGTCCAAGTTGATGATGTTCTTAGATGGACCTTGGGAAATGACAAAGTTTCTCAATCCTTCAACACTCATACCTCTTCTTCTGATACCTCTGACAGTAGGGAATCTAGGATCATCCCAATTTGAGACATAATTCTTATCAACAAACCATTGCAACTTTCTCTTCGACAACAGAGTTCTGATGAAGTTGACTCTAGCAAAATCCCAAACATGGACCTTTCTGAGATTCAGAGCTTTCAAGAACCATTCATATTGAACGTTTCTGTCTCTGTATTCGATGGTTCTTAAGGCATGAGTAACTCCTTCCAAAGCATCAACAATTGGAACACAGAAATCGTAAGTTGGATATATTTTCCAAGCAGATCCAGTACGATGATGTGGAGTCAGATTACATCTGTAAATAACAGGATCTCTCAAAGTCTTGTTCAATGCAGTGTAGTCAATCTTGGCTCTAACACAGTTCTTCAATCCTTCCTCGGTACCATTTTTCATATCCTCAGTGAAAATCTTGAGATTCTCTTCAACAGTTCTATCTCTTCTAGCAGACTTAAGACCATCCATTCTTTCTGCTCTCATTTGTTCCAAAGGAGTGTCATCACAGTAAGCTTTGCCTTCCTTGATCAATTTGATAGCTAGGTCGTACATTTCATCGAAATAGTTGGAAGAATAAGTGATTCTATCTCCTTTGATTCCCAACAATTCCAAGTCTTCCAAAATAGAGTCTTGGAACTCGACCTTTTCTTTTGAAGGATTAGTGTCATCAAATCTGATGATCAATTTTCCATGATAAGCTTTGGCAAAATATTGGTTTAAAAGAGCAGCTTTGGCATGTCCAATATGTAAATATCCAGAAGGTTCAGGAGGAAATCTTGTAACAACCTCACCATCCTTGGCACCTGGAAGATCAATCTCGAAATTGGCTTTGTGAACTTCCTTTTTGGTCCCACTCTTAGCATTCTTTCTGATCTCAGTCAAAGATTTGGTTAAAACTTCCACCATTCCTCCAAATCTTCTGTCCGACTCCAAAAATTGATACCATCTGGTAATATTGATATAGACAGAATTCTTCAACACAGAGCCCATCACAGCATTGGCACGTAAAGCACCCCAAGTAGCAATATCTGCCAAAGAAATTTCATACCCAACCACAAATGATCTAAAATTCAAATGAGCATCTAATTTCTCAAGGTCACCAGATAGCTTCTTGAAATCCTTCACAGTCAAGTTTTCGTAAGCAAATTTGATCCATTCTTGTGAATCCTCCTTGTTAACAAGTATTTTGGGATATTCATCAGCAAGATAATTCAATACTTGAACTCCAGAAACAATAGTTTTGTCTGATTGAGTCAATCTCAATGGCGAGTTCACCTCCTTGGAGATCACCTTATCATCAACAAATTCAATCTTCACAGCCTCATTAGTTCCTCCATTAACAAACGCAGCAGCTGTTAAAGCAGCATAGTCTACCAAAGGAGCCTTTCCAGCAATTTCAAGTAGTAAAGTCATTACACTAGAAGCAAGAAATTTAGTTGATCAATTTGAGTGGAAAAATTTTGAGCGGCTTACGTAAAATTGTAGATGGAAAATTGTAAAATCTTATTTACAATGGACTTTTCCAAGGTTTATCCATTAAAATCGCGTGCACAAGATGCTTCTGTGAAGCAACCCAAGGAGGTAATCAGTTATTCACGAGATATTGAAGGGAAATATCATATTGACGATTCACAACTTAGTTATTATTATCTTCCTGATAATCAAACGAATGTTCCTGGAGGAATTGATCTTCAAGCTGGATTTAAAGACTTTCATGCCAATGGAGAGGATTTTGGAGAATTTACTGGATTATTAAAAGCTATTGAAACTGTTGAACGTAAAAACAATACGAAAATTCCCGCCGAGATTGTCACTTGGAGAGGATTGATGAGAAGTTTGATGTTGCTTCCATTTTTCAATAAGGACAAGCTTATTTTCAATATAGTTGTTTTTGATGGACAGTTATTCATTCAACAAGATTTTCAAAATGCTAGGGAATCTGCAGAACTGGAAAAATTAACACGATCAGATCTCAATAAACGACAAATGTATTCTGGGTATAAATTTGAACAAATATCAACATTATCGAAGCCATGGGCTCAATGTACTCGCAAGGAGATTGAACAACGAGGAAAACATCCGGTTAATAACATTGAACAATATGCAACTGTGGTAAAGACTTCTTTTGGAAAAACAGGATTAATAATGGGAGCAGAAGTCGATTGTGTTTTTGATTATAAGCCTGAGGATTCAGATCCTCTTTCGCATTATGTCGAATTGAAAACTACACGGATTCTGGATTCTCCTCAATCAGTGTTTTCCTTCGAGAACAAATTGTTGAAATTTTGGGCCCAATGTTTTCTGGTTGGTATTCCTAAGATCATTTGTGGCTTTAGAGATGATAATTTAATATTGCGAACCATTGAGGAATATAAGACTGATCAAGTTCCATTGATGGTGAAAAACAATCCTCTACCTAACAATCAGCCATCCAAGAACAAGTTCATGCAATCATTGAAGTTCTTCAATGGACTTATTAATTGGATCAATGAGTCTATTCCTAGAGAAGAGGCCAAGACTTATCGATTAATATTTGATCCTTCAGTGAATCCAAATTATCTCAATTTGAGTGAGAATACACAGGAGATCACAGATCAATTGTTAGATTTGGATTCTGGAATGCTTAGTTTGCAATTTAGAGAATGGCGTCAACATTTAAAAACTGTATAATAAACCTTAATTGGAATTTTTCATCTCGGTCAATTTCAAGGTTAAATCTTCATTTAATTGACTATTTTCATCAACAACTTTAGTGACATAACCAGTTAATAACTTGTTGATTTCATCAATTAATTGTTGTTCTTCATTATTCGATGATTCTGTGGGTTTCTTAAGTAATTCAGTTTGAATAAGAGCAATCAATCGACCTTTGTTTTGAGTCAATATACTTGGGTTCTTTTGAACCTTCAAGTCTATTAATTTGTCTAATAATTCATTTAAAGTTGAATCATCTGAAGAAACAAAATTAGTCAATAATTCTCTTCGTTTCTCATCAAAAATCCCTTCCTTTTTATATTTATTGATCAATGTATTAGCATCCATTTTGAAAGAGGGAAAAAATAATATTTTCAAAACTTCATTTCCCTTCATATAGACCCTTTTCATTAAAACCATCTTGAAGATTACAATTGTCATGTCGTTGACAAATTCGATATCATCAGCTTTGGAGTCCGAATTCAAAGTTAAAAAAGTACGCAAGAAATTAGAAGGACCTCCCTACAAATGTGATCACCCTGAATGTACTAAAGAGTTCCAGAGATCAGAACATTTATCAAGACATAAACTGAACCATTATCCTAAAAAGATCTATCAATGCTCCTTTCCTAATTGCGGTAGAACTTTTGTTCGTCATGATCTACTTGTTAGACATGAATATCGTCATGAATCCAATTCAACCAAACTTCGTCCTATTCCACCAGATAAACATCTAACATCCGCTAATCAGATCGTCCAAACTTTTAATACACAAACGCCAACTCCCATCAACTCTGCTGGCGAAGAATCAGGCTCAACACTAATAAATTGGCTTTTTAGTGAAAGTCATGAAATTGAAGATAAAGTGGCTCCTGACGAGTCATTCGAGAAATTCGGTGATCTTTTCGCTAATAATGGTCAAAACTTCTTTCTTCAAGATCAATTGGAAGATTTGAGTCCAGATTCATTCATGTTCCCACCTCAATCACAAAATTTGAATAATGACATGTCAACTCACATGAAGAACGAATACCAATTGAATGATTTGAAAATGAGTCAATTCAAAGTCCTGATCCCTAAATTAATCAATCACCCAGACTTCGTTCAGTTCAAGCTAGAAAAATTGCTCAGAACTTATTGGAAGTTCTTCCATCCTCGTTTCCCTATACTTCATAAACCAACCTTTGTTGCAGAGAACACTCCATGTATCTTACTTTTATCAATGTTCATGCTTGGAGCAAGACTTTCTCAAAGCTTTCAAGATTTCTATTCGCCAGATCATATCATCAGCCCGCGCTCATTGGCTGATGAAATAGCTGACCCACTTCGATGGATCATTTTCTCTTCACCAAGCTTCCAACCTCCAGCAGAAATTTGGATCATTCAAAGTCTCTTGATGTTGGAATTCTATGAGAAAAACTGTTCTTCTCGTAGATTACATGAACGTGCTCATCTTCATCATGGAACCACAATTCAACTTCTAAGACGTTTACCAACTCTGGGTGGTTCATCTCAAAAATTTGGTCAACTTGAAGATGTTAATAATTGGCAAAGCTGGATAAATGTTGAGTCCTTGAAAAGAGCCACATTCATGTGTTTCTATATGGATACAATTGACGCCATTATATTCGGTCATCAAATTTTGATCTACGCTCATCAATTACAGATGACCATGCCTGTTGTTGATGAAGTCTGGGAAGCAGATCCAGAAAGTTTTAAAAGCATCATTAAGAGCGTTAAGAAACCACAAAGGTTTTTAATTGCTTTAAGAAATCTTTTGAATGGAACCCCAACCAAGACAAATGCATTTGGTAAGAAAGCATTGATTTCAGGGCTTATTGCTGTGATGTTTCAAATTCAACAACGTGATTTACAACTGGCTTTTGGACTTGAAAAAGTGGGAGCAAATGATTCTACCCATAATTGGAGAGAGTTAATGACGGCAGCATTTTCCATATGGAGAAACGATGTGGGCGATTCCTGTTGTTCTTCCAAAACAGCAATCGAGAATCCTCAATCATCAGTTGACACAGCTCAGTTCTCCACGCGTGACACTCGTTGTAAATGCATAGTTTATCATGTCGCACATGTATTTATGTCGATTTCACATTACGACATTGTGATATTTGCTGGTGCTCCATGGCGAATGAGTGTTAAACCGTCATCCAATTTGGAAAGAGAAGCCATAATCAAACGAGTGACCGAATGGACCAAGACCAAACATGCAAAAATTGCTGTTGTTCAATGTTATCTTCTTTTATTCGAGATGCTGATCTCTCCTCAAGATTCGTTCAAAAGCTTTGAATACGATTATCAAGTAGAATCAGATCTGTTTTTCAGGTCCAATGCCATCGGAATCTCTATATTGGTTCTATGGACATATGTTTACATCAAAGAAGGATCGGAAACTGAAAATGGAAAAGTTGCAAAAGAGAACTGTTATGATTATTTAAAACGAATCCGACAAGAATTTACAGATATTTCAGGATGTGTACTTCATACAGGATACACAGAAAGCTCAGGACTCAAATTCTACGGGAAGCTGCTAAAATGGACCGACGCTCTAGATAAAGTCTCAGGTAAAAGACAGATTGTGGGACTGCTCGATCTGATTGGCCAGCAACTATCCAAAACTGAATACTCACTGGTCAGGGAGACCGGCAAACTAATCAACTTCTGTGCTTCGAGAAGTTCTGGAAATAAACAGATTATATTGCATGACATGTATAATTGATAGCAAAATTCACATCCCCATCTCTGCTTGAAGCTCTCTCAATGCCTTCTCATCTTCATCTTCCTCATCTTCCTCAACCTTTCCAGTAGGAGCACTTGGCATCTGTGCTTTGACAGGTTGTGCAGGAGAAACAACATTTTGTTTGATGTTGGTCATCTTATTATCGAGCTCTTCTTGTTGGAGAGCAGCTAGTTCTTCATCCAGCTCATCATCATCAACCAAATCGTTACCCAGAGGCCGGCTGATGGCATCGGAAATCTCCTCGCTGAGTTCCACTTGTTCTCTGATATCATCCATGGTTTGATCAACTTTGTCGACATTAAAATCGCCATGCATCTGTTTCATTGCCTTTGCTCCTTGCTTCATGGCCTTCATGGTCTCCACGTTCAAGTTAGCGGACTCTATGGCGTTAAGTTGTGTTTCCAAGGACTCCACTTGGTTTTCAATCTTGAGTATGTCAGTCTCCAATTTCTTCTTTCTCTTCAACGCCATCTTGGCCAAATTCTTGTTACTTGTGACATTCTTGCGTGCAATAGTATCTTGTTCTTGAATTTGTGTCTCTAGGAACTGTGACTTCTTGTTTAACGTTGCAATGTGCTCTCTCAATTCCACAATCGCCTTCTTTGGAAGCTCCTTCTTCTGTTTGGCATTTCCACCAAAAAAGTATCCCCACATCTTAAAGTGATATTTACGTCTTCCAGAGGAGTTAAGAACGTATTCAAAAGGCCGAATTAACAAGAAATAGTTGTGCTCCTTGTTCTAGTCTGTTATCAAAAGCTGCAAGAAAAATAACATGGTGTAAGGATTATTTAAATTAATATTACGTGCTTCTACCTAGTGAGGCTATCAAATTGGATAAGATAGCTGAATCGATTTCTGGATCGTCTGACGAGTCAAAGTCAGAATCTGGATCATTTGAGTCGGTTCTACGCATCTGCTCCAACTCTTCTTTATTCATTTGAAGAGCTTCTTGACAGAAGAACTCAAAAAAGTCATCTTCGTCAATATCAACATCTTCAAATTTGATAGAAGACGAGTCTTGTTCAGATTTTGTGTTCGAATCTTCTTGCATATTCTTTGTATTTCCTCCGTTCATAAATTGTTTCATTTTCTCAACCAAATCATCCTCATATTTCTCATCACCTTTAACCTCAATAGCTTCCCATTCAATACGTTGATCTAAAACATTGTATCTCAATAATTCTGTTTGCAACCTGTCCTCTTCAACAAGTCTATTATGTTCTTTCAAATCACCATTTCCAATTTGTAACTCTTCCACTGCTTCTTCAAGAATTTCACCATTCTTCTCCATGTCACCTCCAAAGTTTTCCAAATCCATCTTACAGATAGCATTCACACGAATCTTCAACTCCACCAAGTCTTTCCTTTCCTTCTTTTCCATTTTTTGACCCAAAAATCGAACAGGTTCCAAAAAAGTGGAAATTGAAGCTCCTCCAATATAAAATGGAGCTCCAACAATCTTCAATGCAGCATCCTTGGAAACTAACATAGTTTCCATACTTATCTGTCGAAGAGCTTGTTCTGGATACTTTGAAATCTGACGTTTAATCAATAATTCAGTCACTTCTTGAAGAATTTCCATCCTATAACTAGCCGATTGTAAGAAAGCTAATGCTTCCTCCAAATCCAAATTCCGTCCCTCCAAGTACTCTTTTGGAACACTAATTAGTCGCTGATTATTCACCCAGACCCTATTGGACGACCATTCGGGCTCCAACCAATCAGGAACTCTTTCTGCAGCTTCTATAAGTAAGAACTCTCGATCATGGTCATAAATATGTATATACATGTCTTCACTTCTGGAACTGAATTTGAACAATAAACTTGTCAAAAGCCAACAATCAATCATATTCTCTCCATATTCTAATTCACCATATATGAAACAAGTTTGATCATCTATCAATGCATACTCAACCGGTCGAACATGCCAAGGATAATATTTAATATATGGATTCAATTCGACATCCAAATAATGTTTGAGATTCTGTAATTCGGCGCTTACTTCATTTCCAGATTTGTATGGACTGATGTAAAATATCGAGAAACAAAGCGTATCTGGCGTCAACAACTCATCAGTACTATAAGAGTATACTTTATGATAATCCATAAAGAATTTTTTGCATCGCCTTGAAATGTTTTCTTAATGATAAAGATAGATACACATATCTATTGTTCATTTGATCTTATTTAAATACACTGTTACCTTCAACTAAAGCCCATTCGATTCTCGAATCTTTCCCATAATTCTCCTCGAGCCAAGAATTACACTTGGTGAAATGTTGACAATCAAAGAATCCACGAGATGCGCTTAATGGAGATGGATGGACCGATTTCAAGAACAAATTCAAGTTCCAATCAATCTTCCCAGCATTTGATATTGTCTTTTGAGCTGGAGATCCCCATGCAATGATAACAAGACCTTGATTTTTCTCACTTTTGTGTTGAATAAGTTTCTTTATGACTTGCATGGTAAATTGTTCCCAACCTTTTCCTGAATGAGAATTGGCATTATGAGCTCTAACAGTTAGACAAGCATTGAGCATTAAAACTCCATTGTTTGCCCATTTAATCAAATTTCCGGTTTTTGGAATCACATAATCTGGATACTCTTTTTTAAGACATTTGTAGATGTTTTTGAGAGATGGTGGAGGAGGGGTTGGATCTTGAACAGAGAATGCCAATCCATGCGCTTGATTATGATTATGGTATGGATCTTGACCAAGTATTAAGACCTTGACGTTGTCAACTGGTGTCAGTTTTGTCCAAGAGTAAATATGTTCTTTTGGAGGGAAGATCGTTTGACTTTTCCATTCTGATAACAGATACTTTTTGAGGTTCAAGAAATAAGGTTTTGTCAATTCCTGATGAATCAATGCCAACCATGAAGGTTCCATATTTGATATTTCCAATTGAAGTAGAGATTTCTGTTCAGGAGTCAATGAATCGATCCATTGTTGTTTATTGAACTGGGTAGATTTATTTGGAGGTTTCAATTGATTTTCTTCTGGTTTTTTGGATTCGATTTCAACTGAACTTGACCCGATATTGGTTTTGGCCTTTTTAACTGAAAAGAAGTCTGTGATTGCTCGTTTTTGAACAACTTTAACTGGCTTCATACTCTTCATGATAATTATATCGCGTCGCGATTATGGCGGTGCATCAAAAAATATAATTTATATCTTAAGGGGGTTTTTTTTAAAACTGTCAGAACAAAAGATATCATTTGATTCTGTGTTGTTCTTTGCTTCTACAGTTGAGAATTGATCTTTTAACATAATATGAGTTTCCATAAACCCAAACGTGGAACTATGGAGTTCTTGAGATCTGTTAAAAGTCAAGTATTTGAGGAGGATAGAAATCAAGAGAATAGCGAAGAAGTGGCAGTTGAACCAAGTGATAAGAAAAAGAATACAGGTTGGTCATTTTCCAAGAATTCTGGTTATATTGATCAATCTTTGAATATGGCAATTTCGGAAAGTGATAACACTAATCCTACAATTGAATCTGAAACAGATGTAATTAGTAAGGTAATTGAGAATGGTGAAGAACAGAACGAATTGAATCAATCAAAAAGAAGATCACAATCATGGTCATTTTGGTCTCGAGGATCCAAAACAATTGATCCTACAAATGGTTTAGAAACGGATGCTTTATTATCTGAGCCTATTTCTCAAAATACTGATGAATTACCTAAGAATAAGAAGCAAAAGATTGAAATAACCGGATCCCGTTCAAACTTGATAGTTCCTGATTTTGAAAGTTTGCCATTAATCAACTCGAAATCTTATATTTATTCCACAATCAATGAATTAAGACATTTCATTGGTCATGAAAACGCTCCAGTGAATCATTTGACAAGAACCCATCGACCGATGAGTTTTAAACGGGTTTTGATTGTTGGAATTCATGGATTCTTCCCTACAAAGATGATTCGTACTTTGATAGGAGAACCAAAGGGAACATCTGCTCGATTCGCTCAAGCAGCAGAAGAAGCAATAGTTTCATGGGCTTCGGAAAATAATATGCATATTGAAACGCAAAAGATCGCTCTTGAAAAGGAAGGCAAGATCTTTGATCGAGTGGAGTTTTTCTTTGAGGTGATGAAAAAATGGCATGAAGAGATAGAAAAGGCTGACTTTATCTATGTATGTGCTCATTCTCAAGGAACTCCTGTTTCTCTCATGTTGGTTTCAAAACTATTGGAACATGGGATCATTTCAGATAAGAAGAAAGTTTCCATTCTTGGAATGGCTGGAATCAATATGGGACCATTTTATGGAATGGATCAAACTCTTTTCGTTCGTGCCTATTCCTCAATTGAAAATGAGTCAATGTTGGAATTATTTCAATTTCAGAACCTCGAAAGCTTACAAAGTCGCAAATATTTGGAAAGCGTTCGTAATCTGGTGGCTCATAATGTGAAAATCACTCTTGTCGGTTCAGTAAATGATCAATTGGTTCCATTATACTCATCAATCGGATATCATATTTCACATCCTAATATTTATAAAGCTGTCTATATTGATGGAAACTCCAATACCCCGAGTTTTGTGACACGAATCGTGAAATTGTCATGTATGCTTCAAAATCTTGGTTATACGGATCATGGAGTGATTGCAGAGATTAGTTCTGCATTGGCTGGACCATTAACTGGAGGAGGACATTCTAGAATCTACAATAGTCCTGATGTTTATAAATTGGCACTGAATTTCGCATTGAATACTTCGGATTTGAAATGTGCAATAAATCAACCGGTCAAGTTTCGAGAATTGGACGTTTCCAATGTTGGTACTAATCCTTTTACTCTTCCATGGTGTGCTCGAGGGTTATTCTTTGATGTCAAGAGAAGATTACAACAAGGAAAGACAGAAATTGAGATGGTTTTTGAAGAATTCGATAGTTGGAATCCTGAATCAAAAGTTCTCAAAGATGTGAAATACAGATTGAACGGTATCAAAGATAAGCTGTGAAAAAAAAATCTTTTTTTCTCCATTATCTTTGACTCATGTCGAACAACAAAACAGCTTCGCAAAAGGTCTCGACGGCTGGAGGATTTTTGGCCGGCGGATTGGCGGCATGTGGTGCAGTTACAGTGACCAATCCAATCGAGTTGGTGAAAACAAGAATGCAATTGGAGGGAGAACTTTCTCAAGCGACCAACACTCCGAGAATATATAAAAACCCGTTTCAAGCCTTGGCATTAATTTTCAAGAATGAGGGCATTAGAGGGTGTCAAAAGGGATTGTTTTGTGCATATATTTACCAATTGGGACTTAATGGATGTCGTTTGGGATTATATGAACCAGTTAGAAATACCATCAACTCCGTCGTTTTCCCTTCGCAAAACAGTCATTCAGTTCAAAACATCCCTGTCAACGTGGTGGCCGGAGGACTATCTGGTATAGCAGGAGCCATCCTTGGATCACCTTTCTATTTGATCAAAACGAGAATGCAGTCTTATTCAACTAGTATTAAAATTGGTGAACAGACTCATTACACTTCCACCTGGAATGGATTAAAGTCAAACTATGCTAATGGAGGATTTCTTGGCCTATTTAAAGGTGTTGACGCTGCAATCATTAGAACAGGAATGGGCTCTTCGGTTCAATTACCGATCTACAATTTTGCCAAACATGAAATATTAAAATCTGGAGCACTTCAAGAAGGAACTCATCTTCATCTGCTTTCTAGTACCATTGCCGGTTTGGGAGTCGGTGTGGTGATGAATCCAGGAGATGTTATTTTAACAAGAGTCTACAATCAAACAGGAAATAAGTACAAAGGACCAATCGATTGTTTGATCCAAACTGTCAAAAGCGAAGGAATTGGGGCATTGTACAAAGGATTTGGTGCTCAACTACTTAGAATTGCTCCTCACACTGTCCTCACACTCACATTCATGGAGCAAACGATGAAATTAGCATTCATGGTTGAATCCAGATTGTTGGCTTAGATCTCGTCTAGTGCTTCGTATTAATAGATTTCCAACGTCATCCTCATTTGTCAGGGCTGAATTAGGGCAGGATCACGCTCTTCCGGATCGGTCTGATCAGTTTGATCAGTTTGATCATTCTGATCATTTTGATCTGTCCAATTCTGACTACCTGTCACCGTGCCAGAAACAGTGGTGCTACTCGTAGACCCGCTAGCAGCATTGCACCAATACTTGTGGTAGGTCCAGGCTTTGGATTGGCATTCTTTGGAGCAGTATTTGGCTCGCTTGCACCGCCGACATTTTGCAAAGTGTCGAGGCTCATCCTCCCATTTACCGCATCCAAAATATGCACATTGTCGTCTTCCACCCTTAGTTTCGTCTTTTCTATTTGAATTTCTCACAATCACAGACGCCCAATATGTAATGTCCTTAGAGTGTAAATGCTTCACGGTAAATTTCTCCACCAACGGGAAAATGTTCACTCTTTTAATTGGTTTGATATCTGGATCGATATTTTGAGAATTTGGGAACATCAAAGAGAGGGGTCCCATTTCGAAGTCGTCCCATTCGTCGTAATTCCAGGTCGAAGCATATTGCTGCAGTTTTTCGTTGTAAATTTTATTGTTGCGTAGTCGTAAGTTGTTGTGTTCTCGATGTGCATATCTCGAAATATTCAGCGCAAATTTCTCTAATTTGGTCGCCTTTTCCAAGCGATCAGGTTCACTTAATAGAGTGTTATAATCTTTCTGGAGATATGAGTATCTTGACTCGTATCTGCGCAACTCGCAGTTCTTTTGACGTTTGAGCCATGATGAATTTGAGCCCAGAGAGCCCGATTGAGAAAATTGTCTTTGCTTCAAAATTGGATCGACGCCAAAGTGGTTAACGTCGGGAATCCTGAATTCGTTAAGATCATGAGCCACAACTTCGTCATCCAAACTTTCGTCATCATCGCCCAGATCGTTGATCAGGTCGCCATTTTCGTTGATCTCACAATCGGTTTCTAAGGGAGGGGGAATGTTATAATTCCGCAACGACAGTCCGTTCACAATGTATGTGTCGGCAAGTTTGTATCTCAAATAAGTGTATTTCGAGATGAAGGCAAGCACTTGAAGCGACCAAACCACATCGTCCTCTTTTGGTATCAAGATTCCGTTTTCAAAATTTCTTGGAATGGATTGGTTAAATTTCTCTTCCATAGTTCTAAGAAATGGCAAATCAGTTGTAGACAGGTTGTCTTTCAAAATGTTGGAAATTTCAGGGTTGTTGGCCAGTTGATTTGCAAATACGGCATTCTTAGTAAGTTCATGATAGTTTATCAATAGTTCGTGGTTGACTTTGGAAACGTCGTCCGTGGTGTTCAGTCTGTGAAGGAAATTGAGAAATGTTAGAGATTTAGACAGCTTTGAATATTCTTCGTCTAGTTCTGCTTCCTTCTGTGTCATTTCTAAGTTATTGAGTAACTTGTTATGATGATCATGTTTCTGGGTCTCTGTCTCCGAATCCATGACGGTTTGATTAGCCTCTTCCACAAGGCGTCGGACGTTTTCAAAAACTTCATTTATTTGGTCGTTATTGAAGTCCTCATACAGTTCTGTGGGTTGTTGTTGTCTTTGTTGTGATTCGTCTTCAGTAGCGGCGAAGGAAGATGCATTGGTTAACATCTCATCCCCCACGTCTGAGGTACCTGCGGGGGTAGTTAAGGTGGTGTTTGCAGTATTTGAGGATCCGACGTTCAAGTAGTTCATTCTATTGGCCTGTAAATGAGAACTCAAGGCTGTTTTCTTGGAAATCACATAATTATCAAGAATAGTAGCGATGATAGGGATCATTCCTGCATCCACCACTTTCTTCCTTATTCTTTCATTACCTCTTGTACCAACCAAAACTAAACATTGAAAGGCAAGCACCCATTTCCAAGCATTAATACACTTCTCCTTTTCTGAGGTTGGCCGTTGACATTCATACAATATGTCAACAAGTCGTTCTAATCCTCCATCTTGAGAGAGAGCTTCCCTAACTTTCAACGAAGAAGAAGCCAGAAAAGTAAGGTGGTTTAATGAGTTCACAAGAGGCTTATCCTCAGTGCAATCTAAGGCTCGACGATCATATAATGTTGAAGTGATAGATACAGCAGCCTTATTGGCTGTTATGGATTTGTTGTTCGAATCTCTCATTGAATGAAAAATGATCGTAATCAATCAAATTAGAGCAGCTAAAGTATTGGCAAATATGATTTGATAAGACTATTGTTGGGAGCTCACGTTATAAGCAAAATAAAATCAGATTAGGGATAGCTTCAATTCTTTATACTCCCATTTGCCACTTCGAAATATTTCCCTTCGAAGCAGAAAAAATAATTCCTTAGAAATTACACATCTCTACACAGGCAGCATGACAGTTAAACCCACAACTCTTTACCAGAAGCGGCCATGTATCCGTTCAAGTCGGTCACTTTTGTATTCCAAACTTGCAATTTCTGTTTCATTGCCTCGATTTGGTCCACAGTCATTGTTCTAGGCTGGATCCATGAGATTTCAACCTCGGAATTGACTTGATTAATAAGTCCTTTAACAAGTTGTAAGCTGAAACATTTGATGATAAGGTTTTCCACCTCCCCATGATCGGCCAAAATAGGCACCTGTGCCATGATTGCGTCGAATTTCAGCGTTCTATTTTGTGTTGGTCTATTGAAAACCATCTCGATTAAAGACATGATGCAGATCTTTTGTTTGAGGAAATCGACATTGGATGTAATTTCCGGCACTTTTTTGACCTGTGCACTGGTGATAACAGTTTTGAAAGACTTCAAATCACCGGAGTTTAAAGCTAGGAGTAATTGTTTCAACCAAGCCACATCCAAATATTGGAAGATTTCATGCATTATAATCTCTCCGAAATTGTATATTTTGTCTCCCAGTAAAGCACTCATACAAATATCTTTGACTATGGCTTGCTTGTTAGCCAGGTTGTCGAGATTATCGATGCAGGCCAAAAATAATAGCGAGTTATAGTAGAATCCTGTATAATCACCTTTAATTTTCATCAAACTGGCATTTGTGAAATAGTAGCTGGCGTTGATTCGATTATCCAATGACCAATTAATAGTATCAATTTTCTTTAAACATTCATCGATTATTGCAGAAGCTTCATCGACAAATCCCAATTTCAATTTCACTCCAGCAATCTCGATTTCCAAAAACAATAATGCCTGAATGATATCTATGTCTGCAATATCGTTGTCGTCAGTCTTTTTGATGTTTTTCCTATTTTTAATGAGTTCTTTTAAATTGGTCAAATATTCAAGATTCTTTGTCAATTCACAATCTTGAATTGACAATAACAAGAATTCAATCAGTTTTAATTGATTGATTTTATCATTGAACTTTAAAATAAAGTTCTCGAATAAACTCAATCTGATCGATTTACTTGTCTCGTCTTTGTAAACTTGTTGGGAGAGCAATTCGGTAAGTTGGAACCATAATTTCCGTTCATAAAGATCCTCTAATTGATAAATCACTCCGATTAAATCAGAGTTCCCACTGGTTTCAATTTGTTCCCGCAGATTGCTCAAAATTGAAGATGGATCCACGTCCATAGAAGTCATGTTGATAAATATTTTGCCACTAAGAAAAAAAAAGGCTGTGAAGAAAATTTATATAGAGTTTGAAAATATTTATTCATAATGTCTTTTCCATTGGAGTCTGTGGCTCCAGCGCTAATTAACCTAATTCGTATTTCATCGGCGGTTAATTCAAAGGATATTGGATTTTATAATAGCATAGATGCTGAAATCAAGAATTTAAGTGGAAAAACATGTGAAAAATTGGTGGTACTTTTAAACGAATTAGTTAGTAATGGGATCTCAATATCTTCAGAACAAAATGACCAATTAAAGACTGGCCAAGAACTTGGAAATTGGAAGATTATCAACAACCTATTGGATAGTTTGTTCGAAAATATAGAGATTGGTCTTGATCAGAATCAGAAGAAACAACAAACAAAAGATGAATTTACTTATTTGGATGAATCAGATATTACCACCACTAGAAAAGGAACACCACAATCCTCAAATATATCAAAACCTCAATTATTATTTGAAAATCCAGTGAATAACTTTGAAACAAGTCCATTTAAACCATTAATCACTATCAAACCAAATGCATTAATATCTCTTGAGGAAAGTACAAAATTGATTTCTCAACAAGACGATATCCCAAATCATTATGAAAATCCATATTCTTACGAAATTATGAATCAACCATATCCAGAATGGATTTTAGATCAACAAGAATCGTATGATTCAATTCCATGGAAACAAACTGAAGAACCAACATGGATTGATCGGCCAGATCAATTGGATGGTTTATTGATTGAGCTGTCCAAATGTAAAGTTATAGCTGTTGATTTAGAACATCATGATTACAGAACTTATCATGGATTGACTTGCTTGATGCAGATAACTTCAGATACCAAAAAAGACTATTTAATAGACCCATTGAGTTCATCACTCAGGGATCATTTATGCAGATTGAATGAGATCTTTACCGACCCAAACATTGTGAAAGTTTTCCATGGAGCGTTTATGGATATCATCTGGTTACAAAGAGATTTGGGATTATATGTTGTCTCATTGTTTGATACTTATCATGCTTCCAGAGAATTAGGACTTGGTAGACATTCTCTTGCACATTTATTGGAAACCTATGTGAAATTCAAAACATCCAAGAAATGGCAACTGGCAGATTGGAGGATTCGTCCTCTAAATACAGAAATGAGAAATTATGCAAAAGCCGATACTCATTTTTTGATTGAAGTGTTTTACAAAATGCAATCGGAATTAGTAAAGAATCAAGACAAATTAAAAAGAGTTCTTTATGAATCTCGAAAGGTTTCGAATCGAAGATTTGAATACTCAACATACAAGCCCAAAAATTTGAAATCATCTACCGGATTCTCCAGTGGAGCAAATGTTATTGCAACCAATCAATCTGTTCCTCAATTACCTGAATTTGAACAACTTTTAAGTGTCACTAATCGTTTAGATCTGCCATGGTCCAATATGGTAAACTCTAATTCAATTCCAATGGCTCGAAGACCATTATTAGAAGTATTATTCAAATGGAGAGACCAGAAAGCTCGAGCTGAAGACGAATCTGTTAGATATATCATGTCTGATTTCATGTTGATATCATTGGTAAATGCATTTGATCATGAAACTGAAGCTGAACAGTTGACCGAATCGTCTGTTTTGACAGTTATCAATTCATCCTCACGATTTGGTGGTTCTCAGTACGTTCGTTCAAAGCTCAAGGAATTGGTTGAATTGATTCAAGAATGTTTGATCAATGTGAAACAAATGGATATTGCATTATGGGATAGTGTTTATGAAGAACATATTGATACCAAAAACGTTATTGACGCTTTTGAAACATTGAAAAAGCAATTTGAATCAACGATAGGTACACCAATTTCAATTAAAGATAGACATGTCGATGACTTGGTGCGAGGTGTGAAGTATACTAAGAAAGGGGTGAATATGATTGATAATGATGAGATTCAACAGCGATTTTCTCGAGTGATTGAGTATTTAGGTGAAGAGAACATTGTTGAAGTGAATGAGGAGGAAATTAAGGTTGAAATTAAGGAGAATGAAACGGAAAAAATAGAGAATGATGAAGTCCCCGTTTCTATTTCGAATGTTCCAGCTTCTGAGATCATTACTCTTCGTAAACATCAAGCACGTCGGAATAATCAAAAGACGGTGGATGGTGCTGTTTTAGATACTTCGCGCAAAATAATGGTATCCAAGCCAGAACCCAAGAAACGAAAGGTATTCGAACCATATCAAAAGGAATCAAATGGAGGTCTTAAGAAGAAACGACCAGTAACCAACGGACGGAATGTTGTTTTCAAGAAAAAGTAGAAGTTTATATATTAATTAAGTTCCTTAAGAGATTCTGTTTGGCCGCTTAACAAAGTGAAGGTTGGCGCTTGAAGCTTGTCCCTTCCTTTGAGGAAGTCCAATTCCATCACGAAACAAAATTCGAGAATTTCAGCCTTACATTTCTGAACGAGTTCTCCAGCAGCTTTGGCAGAGCCTCCTGTTGCCAAAATGTCATCCACAATGACAATGGTACTTCCTTCAGGAATGGCTTCGACTTGGATTTCAAAAAAGTCCTGGCCGTATTCTTTGGTGAAGCTAGTAGAATAGAGTTCACCAGGGAGTTTTCCCTTCTTTCTAATAGGCACAAAACCAGCATCTAAAGCTAGAGCAAGAGTGGGACCAAATAGGAATCCTCTAGATTCCAGACCAACGATGTAATCGATGGTTTGATTTGGAAACTTGGCATCTAAATGAAGTTTGAAGGCTTTAACCAACTTGTTAAAAAGTGCTGGGTTTCTGAAGATAGGGAGGAAGTCTTCAAATAGCACTCCCTCTGAGGGAAAGTTGGGGTATTGATGAAGAGCTGACTTCAATTCAACAGCCAGTTGGCCGATTTCGTTGGACATGGAAAAAATATCTAACTTTTTTTTTACCTCCATGACAATCTTGTTTGTTTCTATAATATCCAGGGATAACCGCCCATTACACATCGAACCGTTTGTTACCGACGTGAAGGATGAACGTGGAGCCAATGAATTACTGAAATATAACTTTCTATCTCATATGTCCTTGGATATCTTTGAATCTCCTTTTGCTCAACAGACTGTGGATGCTAGTAGTCGGAAAAGATATGTGTTGTTGTTTGTCCAAGATGCAGTGTTTGTTTTTGGACTCCAGACTAGTACAGGGGTGAGAGTTGTGGTGGGTACAACGCGTGCGGAGAGTGAATTGGCAGACGAAGGGCTGAATGATCTATTTGCAGCAATTGAGCGAGAATATCTACGAGTGACATGTAATCCGTTCAAAAAGGACAACGAACTCGGTGACAGATTCGGGGCCAAAATTCAAATGGTGGTCCAGAAATGGAACACCAGAGAATCACAGGTTGCTGAATAGCAGACATGGGCGATAGATTTGTTGGTCACGTGACTGGAACACCCGAAGGTAAGTACGATTGATAGAATTAATGAAATTTATGAAGGTAGGGTTGGTTTTATAAAGGTTATACATTACGGATGTTTTCTTCATCACTTCAAAACCACGTTTGCACTCCTTAATGCGAGATATTGTTGATCGACCCCTGGTGCCATATGTTTCACGATCTCGTAACATTCCTTATCAAAATACCGTAATTGGTTATGTGGGGACTTGTAATTGGTTGGCAGGCCAGTGAGATCACAATATGTTTTGATTGGCTTGAGGGAAGGAGGTGCGCTTAAACTATGGTAAGAGATGAGATTGGGGTCATTTTTAAGCTGAACACGTTTCATTTCATCGTTTATGATTTGGCGAAGGAATCTGTGTCTTCGTTTGAGTGGTTTGTATGTAATTGGCTTGAACACAAGGGGGCCATTCAATTTATCGGAGATCTCAATAATCGACATGGCGAAACAATTGATTAGCTAATTAATTTAAATTCTCATATTGGTTTAAGGAGTAGAGTAAACTATAAAAAGAGGGACTTATCTGTTCAAGAATTACAATGAACCTTGGGAGTTATAGGCAAAAACATCCAACGGACCACAAATCGGTAGTTCGTTGATATAAATTGAGAGAGTACGGTGAAATTTAACGTTTATCAATTGCCCTGAATATGCTATACAAATTCCACCACCTCTTGACGATACATATAGAATTGGGCAAAAATGACCAAATCTTCACCAATCGTTCCTACTGATCCCAATAGCCAGCTACTATTGAGCCACAGATATTCCCAATCGGACCGATAAGCCAAAATTTGGACTCCATAAGTGATGTTTCCGAGAGTTGAGAACATGAAGAAGAGTAGACTAAGTCCACGGCACGACTTCTTGCGGTAATTTTGATGGATCTGGGGTAATCTCGCACTTAAATAAAGAACTGCACTGATATATCCACAAATTTGAGCTCCTGGATTAGGTTCAATTTCTGGTTGATCTTCACCAGGAGAAGAATAGATGTATCCCATCAATCCTGCTGCAAAAACGGCAAGTAAAGGAAACACATATTTGACAAACATCGAATGGTTTTGAGGTTGCATAACCACGTCTTCGATTGTGGAAGATTTGCGTCTATCAGAATCTGTGAGTAATGGTGCTTGCTCAGGATGTTTCTTATACACATAAGTGAAATAATAGTAAAACCCTAAGGTCAGTATGTCAGCAAAAGTGAACCAAATAGCCAGAAAAACCATCTGAGGTAATAATCCAGCCCAGATGGCTCCAGCAAGATTCAACAGATCTCCCACGGACCAAAAGAGTAGAAATAAAGGACTCAATCCATCAGCAGATTTCAAACGCCATTGTTCTATTAATTGAGGCAAAAGTAATACGATCCAACAGGCCAGCGAGATAGAGCCAGCAACTCCAGAAATTTGGGCCCGAATAGGAGAAGATGTAGAAACAAGGTCCATTAGATAAGTGGTTTATAAAATTCAAACATCCATACACCGGTTTTCTATCTTTGTCAACGATTAAAGAAAAAACTTTCCATTCAAAACTATAGATTTCAAAATGGTAAGTATCGGCTAAAGACTGGCGTTATCTCACGATGCGGCCAGATCCATGATGATCCGAATAAACAAACGCGTTTTCTCGGAACATTGTGGTATTTTGCATAGCTGTGTTAGGGGCCGTTTACGGATACCCCTAACTGTAGAGATAATGCTCGTTGACGATTCCGAGAGTATTAACTCAATGACCAGCCTAAAAAAGTTGCCCCAGCTCCTTTAGCCAAACAGCCTAAGGCTGTCAAGACCTCGATTTACGAGTCTACCCCCAAAAACTTCGGTATTGGACAATCTATCCAACCAAAAAGGGCATTGAACAGATTTGTTAAATGGCCAGAGTACATCAGATTACAAAGACAAAAGAAGGTTTTGTCGATGAGATTGAAAGTTCCTCCTGCGATTTCTCAATTTTCAAACACTTTGGATAGAAACTCTGCTGCTGAAGTGTTCAAATTATTGAATGACTACAGACCGGAATCCAAGGCTGAGAAGAAGGAAAGATTAATTAAGGAGGCTACTGGGACCGAATCTACGAAACCTTATGTTGTCAAATACGGTCTGAACCACATAGTTGGCTTGATCGAGTCGAAAAAGGCTAAATTGGTGTTGATTGCTAATGATGTTGACCCAATTGAATTGGTTGTTTTCTTGCCTGCTCTTTGCAGGAAAATGGGTGTCCCATATGCTATCGTGAAGGGTAAGGCTAGATTGGGAACTCTTGTTCACCAAAAAACCGCCGCTGCTATCGCTTTAGTTGACGTCAAACCAGAACATGAGGCTATTTTTGCTAAACTCGTGTCTACAATCAATGCCAACTTTGTTGATAAGTACGATGATGCAAGAAGACACTGGGGAGGTGGCGTTATGGGCGCCAAAACCACTGCCAAACTTGCAAAGAGAGCTAGACAGATTAAATAGAAATATATTGTGTGACTGCGAAATATTGTACTCCTAACACCACATATATTGAAGTCTAAATTTTTTTTAATTACTCTCCAACTTATTATTCACCATGGCTAAGTCTAAGAACCATACCGCCCACAACCAGACCAAGAAGGCCCACAGAAACGGTATCAAGAAGCCAAAGACTCACAGATATCCATCTTTGAAGGGTGTTGACGCCAAGTTCAAGAGAAACCACAGATACGCTTTGCACGGAACTAGTAAGGCATTGGCTGAGAAGAAATAGAGTAATATACTGATGATATTGTGACAGAAATGTCTATGACAATGTAGAAGTCGAAACGAATGAGCTCTAACAAGCTCAAATTGTAGTACATGTAGCAAAAAGCAGCAACAACTCATGCTCCTAATTACTCGATTACGTAAACCATATTCATACTTCAGATTATATTGGCACTTATTTACGGTCGACAGCGTCAGCCTCCTACCTAATCATCATTCTTATCCTTCGAACCTCTCAACAAACCAGTTCTTCTGGCAGCAATCAAACCAGCCTTTTGACCGGAAACAGCGCCTCTAGAAATGGTAGAAGCCTTACCAATATGCTGATGGTTACCACCACCGTGAGGGTGATCAACTGGGTTCATAGCCACACCTCTGGTCTTTGGCCACGAGTTTCTCTTGACCTTGTATTTGTGGAAAGCTCTACCAGCCTTAAGCAATGGCTTGTCAATTCTTCCTCCTCCAGCAACAACACCAATAACACCTCTAGCGTCAGAAGAAATGATCTTCTTGGCTCCAGATGGAAGCTTAACTCTGGTCTTGTTTTCATCTGGGTTGTGACCAATAACAATAACGTAGTTACCAGAAGTTCTTCCCAAAGCACCTCTGTCACCAACCTTCTCTTCAAGATTAGAAACGATGGTACCTTCTGGCAAAGAACCCAATGGCAAGACGTTACCGATGTTCAAAGAAGCCTTCTTACCAGCATAGATGAATTGTCCGGTGTAGACACCCTCGTTGGCAATGAAAGTTTCCTCTCTGAGCTTGTATTTGTATGGATCTCTGAAGGCAACCTTGGCCAATGGAGCTCCACGTCCTGGGTCGTGCAAGATTTGCTTCACAACACCTCTGATGTATCCGTGCTTCTCAGCATAGTCCAAAGTTCTAAGCTTGGCAGCACCCTTTCTGAGTCTGGTGTGCGAAGTGAAGATGGATCCGGCACCCTTTCTCTGGTTTCTGATAACTCTACCCATGTTGATTAAGAATAAAATTTTTCAGACTTGAGAAATTAGGTTCAAAAAAATAATTGCACGTGATATCCGGTGTGGGTGCAGTGCCCTTATATGTTGCGTCGATCGACGGCATATCTTTCCTGCACATCGTATTATGCCAGACCATTCATTTTCCATCAATTTTCGAAAACATAAAAGCATACGCGAACGTAAGTCTTAAAGGACGGCTATGGACTATGCCGATTAGCAATTGATGGAGGCGCTGTTGACGGATTGTCATTGGTCAGATTCGAGATATGGCAGTTATCATGCCGTTTTCCACCCACATTATTTCGAATCATAATGATCATATTGTCAATTACAGAGTGATAATTATGAAGATTCTCCTCCCCCATATTGAAGAACCCTGCTCAGTTAATCATCCAACAGCTGCACCCTCACATCCTAAAGCCCATTGCCTCCATTTTCCTCTACTAACTCCTTAGATGCCAGAAATCGCTACCTCATCTCCATCGACATCTCTCGTCAACGCTAAATGGGACGTCGTCATCTCTAATGGCATTGTGAAGTCTGGCCTTGGTTTCGGAGCCGGCGTGCTTGCGTCCGTTCTATTTTTCAGAAGAAGAGCTTTCCCAGTGTGGCTCGGCCTAGGTTTTGGCCTCGGAAGAGCTTACTCTGAAGGGGATTCTATCTTCAGAGAGGCTGGTGTCAGAGAAGTTAAGGCTTGATAGATGTATAATACACCATTCCGATCGAACATCATTGTAGTGATCCTGTAAGTACCATACACCTGTACACCATCAATTGAAGTCTACAAGTCAAAATAAAGTTCGGTGTCCGGTGTGGTTTCTGTAAACATTTTGACTCTGGTTGCATAAAACAATGCATCCGGGTCAAACTACGTTAGGCCAAGTTAGTCTCCTGCAGCTCGCCTTCTTTTATCGATAGGGGGGTGCATTTTGAGTTGTGGGGAAATTAGATGGCTATACTAATGCTCTGGACACTTTGATCAACCATTAACACTTGGAATTAGTCACCGTAACGTAGGCGGTGTTTGTGATCCAATCAGCATGTGCGGATTTTTCTTTCCGTCTTGGATATGCACGACCAAAACAGATCCAACAAAAAGTGTATCTTTCTGGAGGATCCAGACTAGCTACGATTACAGGGAAAGTTTGAGCATATTCCTATGCATGATTGACCCCGGGCTTCTGAGTTTCAGCATGCCAACTCACTTGATTCTCATCTTATCTTACACTTTATATTATCCAAATTTCAGAGAAGCACACGACCTAAAAATCTTTCATGCGCTATATAACAAGGACGGCGGGCCACTTGCTCCCCAATGACTATTTCTGAGAGCTACCGCACCAACAACGAATTCAGATCGGACACTTTCACTGTGCCAACTTTGAGCATGCTTCAAGCAGCAACAATGGCATCTGTTGGAGATTCCGTTTACAAAGAAGACCAAGACACTTTGGATCTCGAAGCCAAAGTCGCTGCTCTTGCTGGCAAGGAAGCCGGATTATTCTGCTGTTCGGGAACCATGTCTAATCAAATTGGTCTTCGAGCACATTTACACCAACCTCCACACCGGATCATGTGTGATTACAGAGGTCATGTTTATGCACATGAAGCAGGTGGATTGGCTACCTTATCTCAAGCAATGGTCACTCCGGTGATACCTTCCAATGGACTATATCTGACACTTGATGACGTTCTGGATAATTATATCCCAGACGATGGGGACATTCATATGGCTCCAACTAAGGTGATTTCTTTGGAAAACACTTTACATGGAATAGTCATGCCTTTGGATACTATAAAAGAGATTTCTCATTGGTGCCGAGAAAACGGGGTCAAATTGCATTTGGATGGAGCACGTTTATGGAACGCGAGTGTTGCTACTGGTGTCAGTATTTCTGAATACTGCGAATTATTCGATTCTGTTTCTCTATGTCTTTCTAAAGGATTAGGAGCTCCAATTGGTTCAATCCTTGTTGGAGAGCGTCGATTCATTGAAAAAGCTAATCATTTCAAAAAACAGAATGGTGGTGGTATACGGCAAGCTGGTATGATAGCCAAAATGGCTAGTATTGCCATTGATGAGAATTTCTCTCAATTAAAGTTTGGACATAAGTTTGCTAAAGAGGTTGCTGATTTCTGTCAACAAAACGAAATTCCACTTGAATGTCCCGCAGATACTAACTTTGTGTTTTTGGACCCTAAAAAGTTCAAAATAGATCCTAAATACATGGATTCTCTGGCTCAAAAATACTCTGTCAATGTGATGGGCTATAGATTTGCATTCCACTTCCAAAACTCGCAAGAAGCTGTCAACAGACTCAAGCTGTGTCTTAAGGAAGCATACGAGTATTCATTGCGCAATCCGCACGTGATGAAAGGAGCAGTGCGAATTTATAGACCGGCAGAAAACACAGCTGTAATTTAGTCAAGAACAAATTATAATAAAAATTATTTATTTATGCTTTGTCTTATATTTCTTGCATTAGTGGGCGTCACATGGCTGATTCGTCGATTTCTGGCGCTTATTTCTGTTCCTGTTGATAAGAGCATTAAGTTACTCAATGTCAACATTCCCAAAGTCCCATTGATATCGATCGATAAAGTGACCCATTCTAGTATGGTTTTACATTGGGATAATCCTGATGATCAAGATGATGAGCAGCCACAAGATGGACCACCTATTGTTCTTCAATCGATACCCAAAAGTATCAGTCATTACGTTTTATATATCAACGGGATTCAAGCAGCAGTTATTGATGGTCGACTTCAATCTTGTACCATCAACGGGTTGAATCCAGAGAGCAATTATCAAGTTGATTTTGTGGCATTTAATATGGCCAATTTCCGGTCTAAATCTCAACCAATCTATGTGAAAACTGGTAAAAATAATATGATGTCATCTGATCATCCCGACGAATTGTTGAATGTCCTGATTTCCGACATTGATCTCGAAACCGTCACCAAAAAAACAACATTCCGACAAAATTCACCAACTACCCGATCCCGAAGTGATACTATAGATCCTGATTATGGTTCTGGAAGAATCCATCCTCATTTGATAACAGACATTGGGGAACTCAAATTCTTATTGGAAACTGGTCTCGATGCTGTTCGAAGTCTTTCGAAGTCATGCAAAGAAGTGACTTTGGACCTTTTCGAGGAAGAAACGGCTTTGATTGGTGCTAAAAATGAAGCCAAAGAACGACGCAAATTGGAGGATCAAAACAGATCGAGTTTGCGTCAGGAAATCAAGTTTTTAGAAGAGACTCGTATGAAAAGTGAATCTCGTATAGCTTCTGACCAGACCAAGTTGGTGACTCGTCAGCGCAAATTGAAGGAGAAACAACGAGAAATGGAAGAATGGCAAAGCATTTTGGCTGAAAAACGAGCTTTTAAAGAACAATTGGCCATCAAACAACCAATAGATATGGAAAAACTCAAACTACAAGTTGAGCAGTTGAATAAACAAATATTCAGTCTTGAGACTGAAATACATGATGTTGAGGAAGATATCAAAGATGAGGTTGCCAATCGGAAACTCTTGGAGAGCGCAAAACAACAATTATCCACTTGTTTTGAGAGATTAAGATCGTTGACTGATAAACAGACAGGAGTTCTTGGAGCTGGCGGTGATCAAATTTTGGACCAAATTTGTAAATTGAAGCCCGAGTGGGAGCAAAGCTTACGTTCGGAGTTCATTCTGGCCCAAAAAGCGGAATCAGAATGGCAGGCTGTTGAACAGAGAGATATAAGTGCTATTGAGAATTTGAAGCGACAAATTTCTGAGAAAACCTCGCGTCCCAGCTCACAATACGACAATATTGGTTTAAACGATGGATCTATTAGCAGCATCTTGTCTACTGCGATGAACAGAATAAACACGCCGAATAGTCCAGTTTGGGGTAGTCCAATGACAGGACAGATGGACATTTTCATGAACTTTTTGGATCAACCGGTTTCATCAATGGTGTCTCAGATATCAACACCTCCTGTTGTTTCACCAGTGATTCAATCTGCCCCTTCAGTATCAGTTGCTGCACCACCCTCAAGCGCAGACTCAGGTTACCCTATGATGTTTGAACCATCTTTTGCACTACAAGTTCAGCCCAGTACAGAGGAGTCTGTGTTCTCGCCAAATTTACGAGAGTCCAAATTCTTTGGATCTTTTGGTAGCCACCGTAAGATCAAGTCGACCAGTTCGAGTGTCGATTACGATTTTGATCTTTCCAGGGCTCGAAGCACAAGTTTTGGATCGAGTATTTGGAACAACGGTGTGAACAGTAACAACTGGTCGATGAATATGCTCAATGAGGTGACCGACCCGACAAGCATCCCAGCTCAGGATCCAATTGATCCTCCACAACCACCTGCTTCACCATCATTCTTCAAACACAAGCTGTTCAAGTTTGGTACAAGTCCAACAAAGACCACCACTAAAAGCAGCAAGGAGTCTGGTTTTGAGCTTGAGGATGATACGGGTCCTGGCCCAGTTCCAAATTCGAACGGTTCTGGGCTGTTGGGGTCCAGTTTCGGTTCAAGATCTTCGGGATTCTTCAAACTCAAAAAAAACTCTCCTGACGATGTGTTAGACCCATGGCCTGATTCGTCATCGGGAAAGATATCAAGACGGTTGAGTTTTGCATTCAAGCGTGGTGACAAGGACAAAGACGCCAAAGGAGATCAAATAATAGAAGAAGAAGAGGAGTGAAATCTCATAGCATTTAGCACAGCCATGTAATTATTTAATATTATCATTTTTTTAAATACAGTATACACCTTTTAGATGTCGGAAGTTGATAGGTTTTTATCCAATTTCAATGAGTTGAATCTGATGCGAGAAAGAGAGGATCGAAGTCGTCTAGATGATCTGGAGAAGGAGGTGGCTCTCAAACGGGCACAGACCAAGTCAGAGAAATTCAAACCAATGAGACCTGTCAAGCCTGCAGCCTTGGTGGAGAACAAGCTTAAAAAAGAGCCTGAAACGGCGCACAAGGGAGATACGACGCAAGATGCGGAAATGAGTTCTGCTGCAGCACAGGTTGCTGCATTTTTGGACAGTTTTAAGGTTGAAGAAAAACGTAAAGATGATACTCCGAAGGTGATCAAATACGATGATGTAATTAGGAAGGATTGGACAGCTCCACCTGTTCAACAGACGAAACCGCCAGTCAAACCAAAACCATCTGTACCAATTGATTTAGTCAAATTGAGACCTGTTGTTTTTCCAGAATTGACCAAATCCAGACCAAGTCCGCCTCCCAAACCGACTAAAATTCACAATTTGAGTCGGCCAAATCCCATAGCAACGCCTTTGGTTTCTTTGAAACCAACACCTAAGAAACCGGAAACAAAGGAGTCAATTCCCGAGGCCCTTTCAATGAAAAATAACCTCACAAAACCTAAACAAGCCCCTAGACCAATCCCTTCAAAGCCCGAAGCACTGTTGAGGTTGGCAGAACTTAAATCAAAACCAAAACCAAAACCAAAACCGGAAATTACTATTGATCATTCAAATCTATTTAAACCAACATTCCGTTCTCAAACTGAACCAAAATTGAAGATGGTAACACGTAACCCCGATCAACCAATCGCCCTTCCAGGTTTGGCCAATCATCCATTGTTTCAATCCAGAGCCAGCTTCAAACCTATAGTCCCCAATACGTCTTCTGGAAAAGACACCTCAAACCAAACACCTCAAACCATGTCAAATATAGATGTTCCAGGGCAGACATTGTTACATCTAACCAAGACTAGAGCCAAAGGACCCAAAAGGCGCGCGCCAAAAATGGCACATGTAAAGAAGACTGGTCCGCCGATTCGCAAGTCGTCTCGACAAGTTTCAAATTCAGAGCTCTTTATCTAAATAATTCCATCTTTAATTGACGTCGATCGCGTCGATTTTCCTCTTAAAATTTGTTTACTATTATAAATATTGCAAAAGGGTCTTGTTCTTAATCAACACCTGCAACATTTTGTTTTTGTCGCTGGCCGGATCCTGAGATTGGAGCAAATCGATGTCAAATACCCATTCTTGAGACTAAAACAAACTTTTGCATTACTAATGGACGACCGACTGGGCTCGCCCAAGATCTTTCGTCACAGCTTTACGACCAACTCTGCTCGACGTTTTCCACGCAAGCTTGTTTATGGAGCTATTGGACTTACCGCTGTGGTATTTGTGTCTGTGGCAATATATTTGTTGAGCCAATTAGTCTCTTTAACTGAACTCCTACGGTATAATCCCAGTTCTGACCCACAATCGGAGTTCTATTTTTATGATCTGAAAGAATTTACAGGACACAAGAATGGCTGGGCCACAAATGACCGTGTTCTATTTTGTGTGCCATTACGAGATGCAGCCGAACACTTGCCAATGTTCTTTGGACACATGCGCAACATGACATATCCCCATGGCCTGATAGATCTGGCCTTCTTAGTTTCAGATTCATCCGACGATACCATGGGCATGTTAAAGAACCAATTGCATGAAATCCAAATCGACCCAGACCCAAATATGCATTTTGGTCTCATCGAGATTTACGAGAAGGATTTTGGCCAGATCATCGGCCAAGGATTCAGTGATCGGCATGGATTTGCTGCTCAAGGTCCACGACGCAAGATGATGGCTCGAGCTCGAAATTGGCTTTCCTCAGTAGCTTTGAAGCCATATCATTCGTGGGTTTATTGGAGAGATGTTGACGTTGAGACCGTTTCACCCACCATTATCGAGGACTTAATGCATCATGATCGCGAGGTCATTGTTCCAAATGTTTGGCGACCGCTTCCAGAATGGTTGGGTAGTCAACAACCATATGACTTGAACTCATGGCAAGAGAGTGATGGAGGTCTACAATTAGCAAATACTTTGGATGAGGACGCGGTGATTGTGGAAGGCTATGTTGAATATGCTACATGGCGTCCACATTTAGCATATTTACGAGATCCCTACGGAGATCCCGAAACAGAAATGATTCTTGATGGAATTGGGGGTGTTTCTATTTTATCCAAAGCGTCTGTTTTCAAGTCTGGAGCTCACTTTCCTGCATTTTCATTTGAGAAACATGCTGAAACCGAAGGATTTGGCAAGATGTGCAAACGAATGGGATTTACGGTCGTTGGACTACCACATTACGTGATTTGGCATATTTATGAGCCTTCGAACGACGATCTCAAACACATGGAATGGATGGCTCAAGAGGAACAACGACAACAGAAAGAGGAATCTATGATGAAGACTTACAAACAGGTGTATGGAGCAGGTTTTCTGGACGTTAATGATGATTGGGAGGAAGAGAAACCATTAATTCTTCGTAATACCGACAGTTCTCGTGGTCGACAAAAGATAGAAGTTGATTGGACCGACGTTGATTAGTTTGATGTTTCTCATGATAATGTATTGGACGATTTGGAAGATTTGGATCTCGCTAAGTAAAACCATACATGAAATAATTATATACTAAAATTATTTAATGCTCCATTTAGACAAGATAATTCAGGACGTGCGAAAGTGCAAGATCATCCCGGAAAACGATATCCAGGAGCTTTGCTTTCTTGCACAAGAATTGCTTATTCAGGAGTCGAATATCCAACTGATTGATCCTCCAATCACCATCTGTGGAGACATCCATGGTCAACTACACGACTTGTTACGCTTGTTCAAGATCTCTGAAGAACCTCCGAATACCAAATACTTGTTTCTAGGAGACTTTGTGGACCGAGGGTTCTACTCGTTGGAAACGTTCCTTCTTCTTTTATGCTACAAAGTAAGATATCCAGATCGAATCTTCTTAATAAGGGGAAATCATGAATCGCGTCAAATTACCAGTGTTTATGGATTCTATGACGAATGCATGCGAAAGTATGGTTCAGCAAACGTGTGGAGATATTGTTGCGACGTTTTCGATTACCTTGCCTTGGGTGCTTACATTCAAGGCGGTGGAAACTCTGAAGGCGGAGTGTTATGTGTTCATGGAGGATTGAGTCCTGCAATCGAAACAATTGACGAGATTCGCCTTATTGATCGCAAACAAGAGGTTCCTCATGATGGACTCATGTGTGATCTTCTCTGGTCCGATCCAGAGGAGAATATTCCAGCATGGGCAGTTTCTCCACGAGGAGCAGGTTATCTTTTCGGATATACCGAAACTGAACGATTTCTATTCAAGAACAATCTCAGTCTCATAGCAAGAGCTCACCAGCTGGTTATGGAGGGTTACAAAGAAGTGTTTGACGGAGGTTTGGTAACCGTTTGGTCAGCTCCTAATTATTGCTATAGATGCGGTAATGTGGCCGCAGTTCTTACTTTGGACGACAATCTCAATCGTACATACACAGTTTTTGAAAGCATCTTGCAAGATTGCTCTGAAATCCCGTCCAAGAAGCCTATAGCAGACTACTTTCTATGAGAAAATGATGTCGTGCAACACACAATAAATTATGAGGCGGATCTAAACAGATCCCAAACATTCACAAACTATGTTTAGTTAGCTATGAGCAACACTAAGAACACTTCGACTCAAGACGTGTTGACATCCATAATAACGAATGGGATCATTTGTGCCATTTTTGTGACGTTATTTATCCTTCTTCGTCTCAAATTCAAGCGGATCTATCAACCTAAATCGACATACGATATTGTTCCTTCTGATGAAAAACCCAAGCCTCTTCCACAAGACCCTTTCTCCTGGATTCCTGTTCTGCTTACCAAACCGGCCTCATTCATAATTCAACAAGGAGGGATTGATGGCTACTTGTTTGTTAGGTACTTATTCATCATTGCATCTATTGCACTAGGTGGAATGACTTCATGGATTATTTTACTTCCAGTGAATATTACAAATGGTAAAGGAGAAGTTGGGCTGGACCAACTAGGAATTTCCAATGTCAAGTCTGTTGGAAGATATTATGCTCATGTGTTTGTTTCTTGGATCTTTTATGGAATGGTGATGTTTGTGATCTATAGAGAACTTCATTTTTACTCCAATCTAAGAAATCTTGCATTGACGACTCCAAAATATGCAAAAAAACTGAGCTCTCGTACTGTTGTGTTCCAAACTGTTACTGATCAATATTTAGATGAAGAAGAGTTTTTTAAATTGTTTGATGGTGTCAAACACGTTTGGGTTGCTCGTGGACAACGAGCATTATCCAGAAGACTTCAAGAGAGAACCAAGTTAGTTGATAAATTGGAAATTGCTCTCAATCAAATATTGAGAATGGCAGTGAAAGCTAAAATTAAGGCCGATAAGAAAGGAAAGATCATTGAACCAGCAAATGAGATAATCAGCTATGTTCCTCAGAAAAAACGGCCAACTATGAGAGTGTCACCCATTTTTGGCAAGAAAGTCGATGTTGTGGAACATTGTCGTGAGAGATTGCTAGTGCTCAATAGACAAATCGAAGAGTATCAATCTAATTTCCGAAGTTCAAGACCAATGAATACTATTGCTGTTGAGTTTGAGAATCAATATTATGCTCAACTGGCCATGCAGACCACTATTCACGATCAACCTTTAATGTTCACCCCAAAATATACCAACGTGAATCCAGAAGATATCTATTGGCCCAACATGCGTCTTTTCTGGTGGGAAAGACTGACTAGATCGACTGGTGCTTGGGCTGCAATCATAGCTTTGGTAATACTCTGGTCTTTTCCAGTCACGTTTGTTGGTCTGGTTTCCAATTTGACCTACTTGACCAACAAAATGCATTGGCTTAAATTTATCTACAGATTACCAAAGCCACTTCTTGGTCTCATTACCTCTCTGCTTCCAACCGTCATGTTGGCGATATTGATGCTATTGTTACCAATGTTTATTAGAGCTATGGGAAAAACAGCTGGATGTTTAACCAACCAGACCATAGAATATTTCACCCAACAATCGTATTTCATGTTCCAAGTGGTGCAAGTTTTCCTAGTCACAACTATATCCTCGTCATTCGCATCAGTAGTGACTCAAATTGCTGAAAGCCCTTCCAGTGTGATGACTTTGCTTTCATCTAATTTACCCAAATCGTCCAATTTCTATGTCTCATACATGGTTTTACAAGGATTCTCCATTTCCGGAGGTGCTTTGTTCCAGGTGGTCAGTTTGGTTCTCTTCTACATCTTGGGGACCCTATTCGACTCCACTCCTAGAAAAAAGTGGACAAGGTTCACCTCTTTGGGGACTTATGCTTGGGGTACCACTTTTCCAATCTACACCAATTTGGCTGTCATCTTCCTCACCTATAGTATCATTTCTCCAATGATCATGCTCTTCACATTTGCTGGGTTTGTGTTCCTATACATTGCATACTTGCATAACGTCACTTATGTCTTTGGAAAGAGTCCAGATGCTATTGGAATGTATTATCCTCGTGCTCTATTCCAGACTATGGTTGGTGTCTATCTTGGAGAGATTTGTCTTCTTGGGATATTTGCTGTGTCGAAAAGTTGGGGGTGTATTGTCTTAGAAGCTATTCTACTTGCTGCCACAGTATTTGTTCATTTGAACTTGAACAAGGCATATGACCATCTACTTACTGTTGTTCCGAATACGGTCATGAGGCCTTTGGATGGTCATTCTGAAACTCTTTCTTGGAAACCCCCTTCTTCTTCCAAGTCAATTTATGATGAGGACACCAGTTATACGTCAGATAATGAGTATCAGGTTGAATCAGAGAAAGTTGATGGCAAGATGTTGAGCAACTCAAAATTGGTTGCTGCAAACGTTCCATTGCTTGTCCATGGAGCCGATTATTCTTCAGGTGATAAACCAGCCAACATCGTGAAAAGATTCTTCTTGCCATCTACCCATTATTCTATGAAGAAACTTAGACCTTACCTACCTTCTGCATTTTTCGATTTTACTGAAGAAGATCGAAACTGGATTAAACATGCTTACGATTTTCCAGATGTAAGCGCTACATGTCCAACCATCTGGATCCCACGTGACTTGATGGGTCTCTCGACGATACAGATCGATAATTTAAAAGACGTCATCAATATCAGTGACGAAAATGCCCATTTCGATGGTGAAGGACGTGCAATCTGGACTGGTGCTCCACCTGTCTAATTGACACATGATTCTTCCTGGCAGAAATTAATTGATATGAAGATAATAAATAAATAAAGAAAAGAGTAGAGTATTTGTTTTATTGATTTGTTTTGCCATAATGTCGACTAGTGACAAGAGTTCGGCGCTTAATTTACGTCTGGCCGAAATTGTGAATTCTTATAAAATTCCACGAGCATTGGACCAATCACATGCCATTTTTGAATCAGATTATTCCCTGGACAACTATAGAAATACCATCTTTGTATCTTCTGCCAATCTTAGCGATTCTCCTTCTATGGAGTTAGCAAACCAATCAAATTTGATTGTTGGTCAAGGCATTAATGAAAATGGTGGAATTCCTTTGGCATCCATCTCGAAAATCCCTTCTTATCAAGTAACTTCCAAACATGAAGATATTGATGTCCATTCACACAAGACTAAACATATATTAAGTGGACTCGGAGCCTCTGAACAACCGCCCTCACTCTCGATGTTTGGTTCTGGTGCTTTATCATTGAATAATAAATTGATACGATTACCATTATTGAATGAGGCCCCTGATGATAAGAAATGGTGTTTAGCCAATGGTTTACCATATTATGATAAAGATACTGCTGAAAAGCAAATTCGGCTTTTGAATCAAAAGAAGGCCACCACGTACCCACAAGGTCGTCAATTTTCAGCTCAGACAAACGAGACCATCGATGATATTGAGTATCTGCATGGAGCCGTGATCTCCAACCAGTTTCTAAACAACAAAAGAGTTCTGAGAGAATATCAATGGCTTATGTATTATGAAGAGAAACAAGGAGGACGCAAATTAAGTGACGGAATTAAACCTCAGAAGGGTATCAAATTCAAGTCTGTCAAGAATTTCCAGAAATTTGTAGAGAGAAGGATGAGACGACAAATGGACCAACAACAGCGCTTACAACGAGACCAATTAGAAAACAGAAAACGAGAAATGGAAGGACTACCACCATTACCAATAAATCCGCCCCAAACTGATGATGAATCACCTGTTGATGACGATGAAGAGGAGGAAAATCCAAGTCCAAGATTTCAAACATTGGATATTCCTGTGAACTTAAGCAAAGAACTCATTATTGAGAAAGAGTTGGATATTGAGGATAAGGAATTAATGGAATTACAAAACAGATTGTATGGAATTCAAAATTCATATCAAATGCTAGAAGAGGCTAGACAAACAGATGGAGTAATACATTCGAAAATCGCTAGAATTCGAAGAAAACCAAATCCGAATGCACTTGGATATTCGAATATCCGATGCAAGAAACCACCATATGCTTAAATTATAGGACTTTGGCATGCTTTATATCGCTTCGAAGCTTGTAAACTAGCAAGGTCATCACAATCAAGAGTACCACCACTGGCATTAAAATAAGTCTCACTGCAGACGTTAATTTATTGAATTTCGACTCGAAGTCGGTCTCATAATTGTCTGAGCGAGCTCCGTGAGCATAAAACTCTTGCAATTCATTGAGTTTATCATTGATACTTTGATGATTTTGGGATTGTCCTTGGAAATGACTGTTGAAGGAGACAAATCTCTCATCTACCAATTCCAGTAGCTGGTTTTGTCTAGAAAGTAGTTCTTTGATGGAATCATATTTCGAGTTGAGTTCTTCAGTCTGTTTGGTTAAAACTAAGTATTTTTCCTCAATTTGAGTATTGAAGACATTAGTCTTATCATTCAACATCTTCAGCGATTTGGAAACGTCAAAGATTTGTTTTTGGATGGTATGAGTAGTTGATTGTTGAGAGATCAGCGATTCAAGATTCTTTAGTTTGTCTCCAATATTTTTCAGCGAATTGGAATCAGTACCAGGTCCACCATTTAGATCTGACCTTAATTGGTCTTGTATGTCCCTGAATTTACCGGCTGACAAAGTTGAATCTGGACGTTGTAGATTGGCATTAGCATGTTTAGCGAATAAAGTCTCTGTTTGATCAGCCTTTAAAGAGTCCATGATTTGATTAAAGAATTTGAGCATTAGGATTTCATATTGCTCAGTTTTCTCAATATCTTTTACAGCACTTGCAGTAACACCAACTTTCAGATTCTTTAGAATAGGACCCAAGTTGATTGCTTTGGTTTCAAACAATAATTTATTATCACAAGTAATCTTCAACCAGTTGTTTTCATAACCCAATTTCAATGTGGATGGAACCTGGGAATCTTGAAAGCTATAAGTATAAGCACCAATGTAATCTTGATCCAAATTGATTTTTTTGGAACCATCATTTAAATAGACTCTGAAAACAGGTCCCAAGTCTTTTCCATTTGCATCCAACAAAATTTGGAGACCAGAATATTGTGAAGGTCCTCCAAAATTAGAAGTATCAGATTCAATATCACTATCGATTAACCAGAATGAAAGCCCAGCTCCTGTGGGCCCAAATGAACCAACAGATCGAAATGTCAAATGAACGGAAAAACTATCAAGAGATGTCTTTTGTTTGGACCAGACAGCACCATTAATGAATTCTTGTTTCAATTTTGACGAAATTGAAGGAGTAGGGGTCAAAATGACTCGTCCCTCGTTAAATTCAACATCACCAGAAACTTTCCAATTGGATCCCAATTCAGACAAGGACTTGATAGAAATCAGATCAGGAAACGACAATTTATCATTAACATCCCCAATTTCGACTGAATGTCCCGAATGGGCTAAACAGTGATGAATTAACAAAAAAAGCCAAATAAGTGGAGAGACAATCATCAAACAAGACAACTTCAATAGATCAAAACTTCAAACAGACATTCGCACTGCCTCGATTCCTCCCAAAACTTTTCGAACACAAAGTTGGGGCTCCTAACCTATTATTTGATGTTGCACAAATTTTTTCTGACAGAATCGACGGTGAAAGAGTGGGAAAAGTTAAATAAAAGAACGTACTCACAATTAACATTGACTTTGTTATATCATTTTAGAATTATTGATTTTCAAGCTGAGATCTGATTGGTTGAATCCCCACTACCTCGACATTATCAACCAATTGATCATTTTCTAGTTGATATCAAAGTCTATTATCTCCTTTTCAAGTGTCTACTACTATACCGCCAGGCTCAAGGGCCAATAATACCAAGGCAAGACAGCCTTCACCAAATCCCTATTCCCTCACATCTGTATTAGGCAACAGTCCATTGATTGCAATTGATTCATACCTTCGTTCTAATTCTCCTGAGCAAGTCGAATCTAAACTAACCTATCTTATAGACTCGTATCCAAACATTCGTGGTGAACAACTTTTGAACTATTTATTCAAATCATTGGACGATAATCAAATTAGTCAGTTTGTTTGTCGTATTTTGAAATCCCAGGTTGACAATTATACATCCACTCAAGTGAAATATCTTAAAGATCTTGCCGAGACTATTATTAATTCGGACTATAACAAGACAACCTTATCTGATCTTTACGAAAAAGTACAATTAACAGGATTTCAGCGGATATTTGTTACATTAGCAATTGAAAACAATAAAAGTTCCACATATCTTTCATCTCAATTTGCTCCACTTTATCAAGAAAATCTTCCAGGACTTGTTGAACATTTAGAGAAATTATCCAAACAAGAACTTTCACAAGAAAACACAGCCGGATTTCCTGAATTTTTGGACTACTTTCTCAAATCACAAACATTCACTGTTCCTCATAAACTATTGATTGTGGATAATATTACTAGTCTGTTGCAACATCAAGAGAAAACTCAGTTTACAATCTCTCTTTATAAAGAAATTTCTTCATATCATTCAGAATTAGGAAAAATGGAATTCAGAGAGATGCTCGAACATTTCGAGCCATCGAAATTACTTCCAAACAAGATGCTCGCAGATATAATCAGTGCACAACCTCAGACCAAACTTGATGATGCAATTGCTTTACTGCTCAGTGAGATTTTATATCCAACTTCACAAAAAATCTGCGGACCATTTTCAGATGCAACCTCTTTGACTCCTGCGAGCGTGCCAGAGGCAACAGCGAGAGGAGCTCAGATGGCGAATATCTTCAATAAATTAAAAACACAACCTACTTGGTCAAATGTCTTTGATATTGTCCTGAGAAACACAGCCACAGCAACAACTATGTCTGCTGCCTCATTATCTGAGTTTTTGTCTTCCTTGGGTAAAGAAGATCTCATTGATCTTTTCCTTTCTTGTTCCTGCAGATCATCGAATCCACAGCTTTTAAAGGATTTATTGATTCAAATGAACTCTTTGGATCCAACTCAAGGTGCTATAAACATATTCGAGTACAAGTTGGAACCCATTTTAGCATCTGAAGTGAATTCAAGGAACTTGCTTCTTTACTTTAAATCAATTGTTAAAGTCGAAGTTAAGACCATTGCACTCCTCCAAAATGAGAATATTAATGATACAACTGTGAGTAACATTTTTGGAAGAGACTATAGAGCTGCTCCAGAATATATCGTACTGGCATGCTTGTACATATTACATGATGAGCCTGAAGCCAAGGAGAATGATGTGATAGTCAACATAATGCAAAACTTTGTTGTTTCTCTTTTGGATGTGAGCTCTCCGTATTTGAGTGCCATCTTTACCAAGTTTGAAGAGTTCAATCCTGTGGAACTTGGCAAGCTGTTGGTCAAGTATTATGAGGTGAGAAAATCCACTGATTCGATCCACAAGATTGCTAGTCTGACCGCATCATTTAAGCGTGATACTGTCATCATGTCGATACTTTCCAACTCTAATGACTTCAAAGATGCATTCTCTTTTGCAATCATTTTCTCTCAATATGGATGGAAACGATTCCAGGAGTTTGTTTTGACTCAACTTGATAGAAATATCAACGTGGTGGCAGGCACCATCATCGAGTTTATGGAAAGTCAAGCAACCTTGGAATACGAAAGCGCTCAGCAAGGTCACAGATTGGGGAAGTCATTGAACTTGGAAACCGTTTATTTCCTAATGACCACTCTTGGAAATAAACAAATTCCGACCGAATTCTTCGATAAATTCAGAAACTTGCAAGCCCTTTGTTTACAGGCATATCCTAGACTCATCAATTTCGGACAAGGTCATGATAGTCCTATTTCTATGAACAGTTCTACAAACACATTCTCTATTGACGTGGAGAAAGAGATGAAGGTGTACTACCAAAAAATGTACAATAAGGAGATTGAAATCAAAGATATTATCAACATGCTTCAAAGACTAAAGGTAAGTGATAACCCTCATGACCAAGACGTTTTTGCTTGTATGATACATTCTCTTTTGGATGAATACAGATTCTTCCCTGAATATCCGGTTGATGCTTTAGCCACAACTTCGGTTTTATTTGGAAGTACCATTTTATTCAAACTTGTTGAAGGTCCTGCGTTATCCATCGCGTTGAGATATATCATAGACTCGGTCAGACAACCTCCAGAGAGCAAGATGTTCAAATTCGCCATTCAGGCTTTATACTCATTCATGAAACGTCTTGGAGAATTCCCTAAATTTTGTGCTATGCTTTGCGAGATTCCTGCTCTTCAAAGCCAACCTCAACTTTATGAGGCTTGCAAGGCAATAGCTTCAGGTGGATCTTTGCCTGCAACTTCCCCTCAAGCAGCCTCTGCTAATGCCTCCACAGAAAGACCAAAAGAGTATGACCCATCAATGTACGTCTCGAAGTTTGCATCGATTCAAGTTCCAGCTCAAATCATCAATGACGTTAGACAAGATAACCCTTCTGATGAGATATTGGATAGAGTTTTGTTCATGGTTAACAACCTAACTGATGACAATTCTGAAACTCGGATTTCTGAATTGAAAGATTTGCTTGTTTCCAACTACTTTCAATGGTTCTCTAGTTATCTAGTTAACCAAAGAGTTAAGCTTGAGCCCAACTATCATTCATTATATGCCAAAATCGCATCTAGTTTTGATAGCACTTTATTTGACACCCATCTGCTCCTTGCCACCTTCCAGCAAATTGTCTTACTACTTAACAAAGCACACGATGCTGGAAGCTCTGATGATTCTGCTGATGTTCTGAATTCTACCGAGAGGTCTCATCTCAAGAATCTTGGTTCCTGGCTTGGAAAATTGACTCTTTCAAGAAACAGACCTATCAAGCACAAGAACTTATCATTCAAAGGCTTATTGATCGAAGCATTTGACCACAAAAAACTCGAAATTGTGATCCCATTTGTTTGCAAAGTTTTGGACCAAACGAAAACTTCCAAGGTGTTTGAACATCCAAATCCTTGGTTACTGGGAATCTTGCAGATTTTGAAAGAGCTCTACGAAGTCGCCAATTTGAAATTAAATCTGAAGTTCGAGATTGAGGTTGTTTGCAATTCTTTGAAGGTTGACCTAGAAAACGTTGAAGCAGCAAGTATCATTAGAAACCACAAACCGGGTGAGCTTGAACGTTTCCTGGAATCACAGAAAATGATTATCAAGCTTGCAAGAATGTCTTTAGAAGATGGTAAAGGTATTCCTCCTTCGGTTCCTGGTGTGACTAGTACTCCTGGTGCAAACCATTCTGTACTTGGTCCACCACAGGCATCTCAACAACAGTTGAACGTCTTCCAACAGTTGCAACAACAAAGACTCTTGGCAGCAGCACAACAGCAGCAGCAGCTGCAACAACAACCAGACCATTCAAATGCGCCAGCTTCATTCGAGTCACCTGCTACGGCTAACAACCTTCCAATCAATAATCAACACGCGCAACAGCAACAATCACAAGGATCTGCTTTTGAGAACCTTAATGGTGAATCGGTGTTTGTTACCCATCCAAATTTGAGACGTTTATTCCAATTTGCCATTACAAAGGCTGTCAGAGAGATCTTGCCACCCGTTGTTAGTAGGACCAACTCGGTTGCTCTTGTCACCACAAAATCCCTTGTGTTAAAGGATTTCGCCTTTGAAGTCGATGAGTTGAAACTTAGAAAGGCTTACATTAACACAGTAAGACATCTTTCCGAATCTCTCACGCACGCATCCTGCAGAGATCTGTTAAGAGAAAACATCCAATTGAACTTGCATCAATATATCAGCTCATTGGGCCAACAAATTGACACTGCTATTTTAGAAGATTTACCAAGAGCAATCAACGACAATCTTGATCTTGCTTGCTCTATCATTCAGAAGGCGGCAATGGAAAAATCTGTTCAGGAACTGGATGAGATGATGCTACCATCTATTGCTCTAAGAAGGCAATTTAGAGATTCCAGGCCAGACCAGTCATTCTGTGATACTCAACATGCTTCCAGATACTCAATGTCTCTTCCGGATCCTCTTGGAATCAAGCCTCACGGGGTGACAGCCAAGCAGTTCACTATTTACAACGACTTTGGTAAGCCCAAGACTGCAACAAATCTTTCTGTACTTGGTGGTGCTTTGGCCGCCAATTCTGGACTTGCAGCTGGACTTGCTTCTGAAGTCATGGCTACTCCACCAGCTGTGAATACCAATGTTGATCAAGAAGCATTGACACAAAGAATATTACAGTCACAATCTCAAACTCAAGGTGTGGCTGCAGAAGCTCAAACTCGTACTGCAACCGCTGCTACAGCAGATCCTGCCCAGGCTCAACTTTCAGGGGAACAAACGCAAAGAAGTTTGGAACAATCAATCGTGTATATTCAGCAACTTCTTGATGCCGTTCTTAAAACCATTGAAGATACAACCGATAAAGAAGTTCACCTAAGAGAAATTGCTATTGAGAGTCCTTTGAGATCGTATCTGGCTGATTTGATCCAACTTCTTACCAGGTTGAACCACAGTGAGGCCCAGATGAAATTCGCCCAATTGACCATGAACACATTGTTCAGTTCGCAGGCTCCTTCACAATTACTGATTGAGACTCTTATCTTCCTTTTGGACAAGACCTGTGAATTGTCTTCCTATGTCGCCAAATTTGTCACTACCTGGCTGATTAATGCTGACGATGCAAGAAAATACAATACGAAGATTGTTAGCTCAATGATTCAGGTTGGTATGGTCTCTTTACACGATATGGATTTGAGTGTTTCTAAGGCATTGATGACCAAGCAAAGTGATGTCATTTTGACGTTTTCTTGTGAGTTGGCCAAAGAATTGATATTTGGAGCTCCGCCAAGTGCGTTGAGATCCGATTTTGTCAACATTCTTTCGGTTGTCAAATCTCTGGACAAGGAAATTGTTGGAAAGAATGTTGCTGCCCACGAACTGTTAAAACTTGTTGACAGTAAGGTTGTGTTGAAGAGTGAAAATTTTGCATCCTTGGTTCATCAACCACGCAAACTAAAGGATTATTTCGCCTACATATTTGCCGAATGGGTGAAACTCTTGAAGTTTGGCGATTCCTCGAAGTCTTTGCAGCTTGATTTCCTGAACCAATTATACGATCTGGGGATTTTCAGTCGAGCAGACCATATTGTTCTTTTCTTCACTACAGCAATGGAGATGTCTGTTATTTCATTTGTGAAAGAGACAGATCCCTCCAAAAGAATGGTTGTTGAATCATATACTGCCACTGATGCATTTGCAGAGCTTTTAATTCAGTTGGTACTTATTCAAGATGATTCTTTGGCATCTAGAGTGCAGTTTTTCAAATCAGCTCTTTCGGTTGTTATGTTAGTTTTTGCTCATGATCACGAGACTAACAAGGCCAATTTTAACGAAAGACCTTATTTTAGATTCTTTTCTACGTTGTTGTGCAATTGGAATGATTTAAGTCATGATAACTTTTCTTCTGTTATTGAGAACGAGTCTGATTTGAAGAAACTGAGGAAATTCGATGTTAAGTTCTACCAAGTTCTTGCCGACTTTTTCCTTGCTTTGCAACCAGAAGCATTTCCAGGTTTCACTTTTGCTTGGGTGTGTTTGATTTCACATCGTATGTTTTTACCTGTTTTTTTGGAACAGGAAGAAGATTCCGAAGTCAACAGTTTGAAGTTTACTTCGCTGTTGGTGGCACTGCTTCGCTTTGAAAGCAGTTATGTCAAGGACAAATATATTCCCGAAGCAGTCAGTGTTGTTTACAAGGGAACATTACGAGTGTTTTCGGTTTTATTGCATGATTTCCCTGAATATCTTGTGGAATCAGCAAATGTGTTGGTGAGCGCAATGTCTCCATCGTTTGTTCAACTTCGGAACGTTGTTTTATCTGCTGCTCCACGCAAAATGGAAATTCCTGATCCATTCCAACCTGGACTTAAAGTTGATAGGTTGGTGGATATTACAAGTTCTCCGCCAATCTTATGCTCTCCAGGACCTATTTTACAAGAGAAGGGCTTGAAAAAATTAATTGATGGTTATCTTCGTCTTCCTTCTACTTCGAGTGTGAAGCAGATAGTGACTGGTTTGGAACTGGCTGAGCCTATTTTTGAAGCTGGTATTGGGTTCCATCAAACTAAATACAACGTGAAACTAATCAACTCGTTAGTTTTGTATGTCTGTGTCTGTGCAATGGAGGAAAGAGTGAAAGGCAGTACAGTTTTCAACCAGAAATCGTCTCATGTTTCTCTTTTGAGCTCGTTGATGCAAGAAGAGAGTGTTGAGCTTCAATTTATGGTTCTCCAAGCCATTGTTAACAACTTGCGGTATCCTAACTCGCATACACATTGGTTCAGTTGTTTGATTTTACATTTCTTTGGACCTAACTCGTTATGGGGATCGAGTAAGACCGATGTTCAACAACTGATCACTCGTGTATTATTAGAGCGGATTATCTGCAACAAGCCTCATCCATGGGGTCTTTTGATCACGTTTACGGAACTGTTGAAAAACAGTGAGTATGCATTTTTTGATCTTCCGTTCACCAAGTCTAATCTTGAACTTGAACGGTTGTTCAATTCATTATTGTTGTACATTAAGAATTCATAGAATCAATACATATTTGAGATTATGACGTAATCAGCTGATTTGATTCTAAAAAAGTAACACGGTTAAGTTTTTCCTTATGTTTTCTTCTCTTCGACGTCGGTTTGTAGCAACTTCGGAGGACGAGGATGATGATCCTTTTAAAGAGACCAGTTCGACGCTAAATAAGAGTCGGCGACCGCCCAACACTGCGTTTCGTCAACAGCGATTGAAGGCATGGCAACCTATTCTTGTTCCTCGGGTAGTGTTACCTTTATTATTGATTGTTGCTATTATATGTGTTCCTATTGGGATTGGATTTGTTTTCACCACCTACAGTATTGAAAAAATCGAGATCAACTATAGTAAATGTGGGGTTTTGGCTGGACCTAGTTACAGTGCTGTTCCTTCTAAATATGTTGATTATCATTTTAAGGGGGGTAAAAAATCCAAGATTGAATGGAAACAAAGTACCAATGATGATGAATCTATTTGTGTTGTTCAATTTGAAGTTCCTCAAGACATTTCGGGTCCAATTTATTTGTACTACAAACTGACCAATTTCTATCAAAATCATAGAAAGTATGTTGAATCTTATGATTGGAAGCAATTGAGAGGAAAAGCTGTTCCTTATGATTCTGTCACTTCTAAATGTGATCCAATGAGACACAGGGATGGAAAGATTGTTTATCCTTGTGGATTGGTTGCAAATTCGATGTTTAACGATACGTTTTCCGATCTGGAAGGAGATTCTAAATATGAGTTCAGTTCCAAAGGAATCGCATGGAATTCAGATCTATCATTATACAAAGAATCTCAATACAACGTTTCAGAAATCGTTCCTCCACTTAATTGGGCAAAGAAGTATCCAAATGGATATACCGAAGACGATCTGATTTCATTAGCCAAAGACGAACGGTTTATGAATTGGATGAAGACAGCAGCGTTACCATCATTTATGAAGTTATATGGTAAGAGTACTGAAACTTTGAAGAAAGGGACGTATACTATGAACATTGCGATGAATTATGAGGTTTCCATATTTGGAGGTACCAAGAGTATAATTCTTTCTACCTCCAGTGTTCTTGGAGGACGACATTTTAGTTTAGGAATTTGCTACTTGGTGGTTGGAGGAATCAGTGTGGTATTTATGCTTGCGTTTTTGGTGAAACATCTATTCACGAGGAAACAAACAGATCATGCGTTTTTGGAAGGTCTTGGGCGTGAGGTGTTGTAGATTAAGAACATGTAAATTGGATAAGCAAAAAATAGGCCGCGATTTTAAATAGAAAATTTCAAAGCGTCAATTTTATCAATTTAACCTCAATCATGTCGAGAGTGAAGAGAATCGCAAAGGAGCTGGAAGACGTTAGAAAGGACTCTTTATCGGGAGTGACTTTAGTGTTGATCTCGGAAGATGATCTATCACATCTCAAAGGAACATTCATCGGACCTCCCGGTACTCCATATGAGGGCGGATTGTTCGAGGTGGACATCCAAATTCCAGACGCATATCCTTTTAAGCCTCCTCTCATGAAGTTTGATACCAAGATATACCATCCAAACATTTCCTCACAGACAGGGGCCATTTGTTTGGATATTTTGAAGGATGCTTGGACTCCTATCTTGACTTTAAAATCATCATTAATTTCATTACAATCGTTATTACAAAGTCCCGAACCAACTGACCCGCAGGACGCTCAGGTGGCCAAAGTTTATATGAGTGATCCAAAGAAGTTTGCTGAAACAGCTGCCAATTGGACCAGAATCTATGCTCCTAATGATAATTATAAGCCTACTGAAGGAAGTACAAGTTTTCAGGAGTTTGGTCAGCAAATCAAAGTTCAAGAACAAGATGAATGTGCCAAATACGGAATTGACCGATCGACCGTACAGATTTTTGAGGATATGGGCTTCCCAAAAGATAAAATCATTGGTGCTTTAAGAAAGCTTAATCTCAAAAAGATCAGAGTGGATGACGTTCAGACACAACAGAACGTCTTGGACGAGATACTTCACTAAGATAGCGTTAGAGATATATACTTTGGCTATTTTCCCACTTTTCTAAATCCATCATCTGCAACACCTGCTCCTCCTCCATTTCCTCCTCCATTTCCTCCACCTCCGTTCTTGCCATTTCCTTTCCGCTTCTTCTTGGTAGCCACTGGAGTGGCCTCTTTTTTAGCACGAGGTTCCAACTTGATTTCCACTCCTTTAATAGTAAGTGTTCCGGTCTTGATGGCCTTTTTCTGTGAGCTCTGCTCTGAAAAGTTCACCAGAGCAATCAACCGGTCAATCCTACATAGATCAACATTTCCAAAATTCTCTTCTAGACTATGTTGAAGTTCCTCTTCTGTAATCCCATTAATGACCCCTTTAACATAAATTGGATACACAACTTGGCCCTTCTTGGACACCATTTGAGATTTATGTTTCTTAGAGTCTTCCTCTTTAGTTTCCTTAGATTCTTTGGCTTTCTTGGCCTCCTTAGTCTTTGCAGCAGCAGAAGCTATTTGATCAGCCCAACTCATTGGCTTGGAACTAATAGGACCTTCCAATTGTTCGTTTTGCTCCTCCAATTGTTCTTCTTCTTCACCTTCACCGGTCTCTGGTGTGGTTTCTTTGGATTGGATGGAAAACACTTCCTCTGGAGACTCAACCTCGCCAGTTGATTCTGGCTCAGCAACAACATTAATATCGATATCTGGCAAGAAAGTTAAGACATCATTGTAAACATCATAAACACTTCGTTTGACAGTAGGAACAAGTAAAAAAGTTTGAACAAATTTGTAAGCCAGAAAAGCGTCGGTTTGAGGAACAAGTTCACCATAACAAACGATCAAAATGGATTCTTGAAACGATTTGGTAGATTCGATCGATTGAATCATCACTTTCGAGCCAGCAAGTTTCGATTTTGACCAATGTTCCTTGATTTCGTCGGGGCCTTCAACATTGGTGATCTCTCCAGCCAATGGATTGGTGTATTTTCCATGTCTTAAGACGGCATCTTTACAATACAATTGATACAAGTTCTCTGACCCAGAATGAACAAGATTATAATAGTACTCAATAAATGCAATAGCGACCCTATTAGGGTCTTGGTCGATATCCGACATTTGAAAAAGTGGAAAAAAAATATAAACCGTCAACAAATTTTATCTATTTAAATACATCATCTTCTGTTCCGGAGTGGCAGAGGAATTTTCATCAGTAAACCCCCAAATTTGATTCTCGTATTGAGACATATCCTTATCACCAATCAAACGACGAATCTCCCAAAAACAAAGATGTGTTAACATGGATTGACCTCCAACTTGTAGAAGATTATGATTCACATTTCTAATCACCCCTAACTCCTCTGCTAATGAATCTAATGACCTAGTCTTATGTGGTCCTCCCAATCTGGAAACAGAAACAAACTTGATATCATAAAAAGTAGGAAAATAGAGCAGCAACCATTCATCAAACTCTTCTTCACTTATTGGCATATTCCGATTGATCAACATGGAAATAATGAATCCAAAATCATATCCAGCATGATAACTGATCCAAACATTATCTTTCATCAAACATAATCCACTATCGGTCAATACTTGTGCGAATTCAAACACATCAATACCAAATTCTTTGAGCCTAGAGAAGTTTAATCCAGTAGTAATTAATGATTCAACACTCTCTCTTGAAAACATTTCTTGCTCCAAATCGAATTTGAAATTGAATTGCCAAGTCGATGGAACTCCTTCAGGACGTTTTCCATCTTTATCACTCAATGTGATACCAATTTGAATCAAATTCAATAAATCGGCATTTGAACGTACAGTTTGATAATGATAATCTTTAGTGGACCGGAATGATCCAATGGGACGTGCGACTATCCCAGCAAATTCTGTAGAAACACAAATGTAGTTGTATCGTTCAGCAAGCTCCCTTAGAACCATCATCTCGCTCTCCAAATTGTCCTTCCAAACCTCTCTAACCATTGGCTGTGTTTGTAGTGCTGGAGCAACCTGCTTGGCTTGGATTTGCTGTTGATTAATTCTTTGAGCTGCTAGAGCAGCCTGTTGTTGTTGAATCTGTTGAAGAAGTTGTTGTTGTTGCTGTTGTTGTAATGTCGCCGCTAACACCTGTTGTTGAACGCTTCTGTTATGAATCTGAGGAGACATCATCATGCCCATTTTTTGCTGTGATATATTACTAGAGCCGGAGTTCTGTTGCATCAAATCCGGATTGTTCAGAAATTGCGACATGAATCGCATGTTCATCTGGTTGGTCATTGATGGTTCTTGTTTAAAAATCAAAATGTTCTTGCCAATTAAATTATCTACATCCTTGCACCAATAACAATAAGCTACACTTTCTGTTTCTTTGGTGAAACCTCCTCCTCTTCGGCCTCGTAATCCTCTTGTTCAGCAGCAATAGCCTTCTCTTCTCTCTCAACACGTTTCCGTTTATAATGCGCCTTTTTATCTGCACCAGAACGTTCCTCAGTGTCCTCTGGTGGAGCAACGAACCATGGGATTTTTCCTCTATTAAAATCAGTGATGACTTGTTTGGCAACACCTTGCTCATCCGGCTCACCACCTTTCAACAATCTACCATGTTTACGGGCCAAGATCTCTATGAACTCAGCCGAATCTTTCCAGCCCTTGATTTCGTATGTTCTTTCCAAATGTTTGCGTTCGCACTTAGCCAATAAGTCCGGGATAAATTGTTCAGGATTCGAAACGTGTTCAACTCGCACCACTCCACGGAACAGAATGTCGGATTCAGTGTCTTTGGTAGATGGAGGAACAATTCCTGGACAATCAATCAAGAAAATTCTCTTCATCAAAGTGATATATTGCCAAACCTTAGTTTCTCCAGGAATTGGAGCCACCGTACAAACTTTCTTCTTTCTTAGGGTATTGATAATACTAGATTTACCAGTGTTTGGGTATCCAATAAAACCAACACTGATCTGTTTTCTGTCCTGATGTAATAGTGAAAATTGACGTAATAATTGAATCAAAGATCCTTTTCCAAAAGAATTGGTAATACTTGCATGGAAAGCAAGAGTTGGATAATCCTTGGACAAATGTTTAACCCAAGCAGCCTAAAATAGTTAGTAATTTCACAAGAAAAGAGATGAAATTCTGTTGAATGTAGGGTCTTTTACTACGAAAGGGTCTATTAGAAAACCCGTTCAACTCTTAAAGTCCCAAAACACCATAGAGTCTGCTCCAAAACGGAACAAGACAGGCTATCGGATCATTCCAAAACGAAACAATCCAATAATTGGCGAACTCAATATCCCAAAGTTGTAACAGACAAATCATATTGCAAAATGAAATGTCCTGACAAAGAACTTTGGTGTTGTGATGCCATTCAACAGAAGTGAAAAAAAGTTACTTACCGCAACCCATGTGGGAACCAAATCGCACTTGTTCAACACAAAGATCAGATGCTTATGAGGACATTCCTTCTTGATGTATTGTTCCACTGACTGACAACGTGTTCCAAGAGGATCACGAGCATCAAGAACATGGATCACCACATCAGAAGAGTCAATCACTTTGTATAATTCATTCCAGATTCTTTTAGATTGGCCTTTGGAGAAAATGAATTCCTTGGCCTCGGCGCTAAATTCGTCAGTATCAATACCTCCCATCAACCCCAGGGTAGCATTTAAGTCTTGGTTTTCCTCGAATTTGGTCTGATCTTCAGAGGTTGTAGAGGCCAGCTCCTCGAGCGAACTGGCCACCATGGTTGGCTTTTTCCGCTGAGATTTAGGACCAAAAGTTTGTTCAAACGACTCTGTTTCCAAAATTCGCGCATTAGGAGAGTCTGAAGTATCCTTCTCGTCCAACAACGACATTGGGAGCTTATTTCTCTTGAGTAAAACCGTATATGAATCATCTTTCTTATCACCCATGGCTTCTCTAAAATGCGAAAGAGCGTCTTGAGCAATCACTCTGGTGTTTCCAAACCATCTTCTGTTTGGATCAACACGAGCAGTAGGAGCTTTGGTGTCTTGTAAATAAGCAGCCTTAATCACTTCTCCCTTAGCATTCCTCACTGCTTTTCCGCCCTTATACATGTTCAAATGTTTAACTTTCTTCGCATCCCGATAGAAGTTCTCTCCCTTAACTCTTAAGTTTCCATCACGCAAGTCATTTTGACGAGCACGACGGGCTTTTTCTGTTTTACCGGTAGCCATTAGAAATAAGTAGGGATAAAATTTTTTTAACTAGGGAAAAAAAAAATTGTAAAAAAAAATTATTACATAATCCATACGCGTGTTGATAAACCATGGCCAGGCCAAGGATCCAGTTCTCGCCGTTTAAGTATCCGAATCTTAGAAAAGATGTTCAGAATGGATCCGAAAATATATACAAGACTCCAGAGAAAACGAATTCTGTCGACAATGTGATGACATATTCAATGTCTAAGACCCCATTGAAACTACATAATAGTGGACCATTGCAATCTGCAACACCAATAAATGAGGAACTTGTGGTTGATATTGATGATGATGTTCAATTAGATGGCTCTCAGAGTGAACAGAGCTATCAATATGATGATTATAACTCCAGTGTGATGTCTCCAGTCAAAATGGAAGGAATGGATCGTTTGGAAGGGATGGAACAAGGAGGTTTAGACATTAGTAGTGAATTTGAGGATTCGGAGGATGACCGAGAGAAGGAAAAAGGTGAAAGTTTGATGGTTGAACAATCAGTTTTGGATGAGGTTGATGCAGAAGCTACAATTCTTAAGGTGACTGATTTTGTTAGACGGAAAAAAGCCGAAGTGAAGGAGGTAGAACCGGTCGAAAGAGAGAATGCAGTCAAATCAGTGGAACCGGCGGAATATCCCATATCTGAATCTCCTGATCCATCTACTCCGCCCCCGTTTTCTCAACGATGGTCCAGATCTCAATGGACACATCTCTCACGATATCTACGACTGTATCGAGCGACTAAAAACAGTGCAATGTTGACCCCCACAAAGCTACAGCGAGAATTTCATTGTACACCCGAAGAGATTGTGGCTCGCAGTGAAGTGCTTTCCCGATTCCTTAAAGTGCGCAAGATCACCCGCAAACATGTATAGTATGTATAATATAAATTAAATCTCAATTCTGGTCTGTGATATATGGAATGTTAACTCTGACTCTGTGGCTATAAGGCAATTTTGGAACCACCACACATAGACATGCCACTAGATTAACGACAAAAAGATTGATATCATAATAAGAGTAATGAGTGGATATCAAAAAGAGGCAAATGGGCACCCCCATTAGAAACTTCTTCACAGGGGTATACTGATCTCCATTGTCAATCTGTTCCCACATGGTGAGACTATCATAGGCACCACTGTTGAAGTCAAATGGAGTTCCCTTAACTTGATGAAACATGATATAGGAACCAATGACATAAGTAACATTAGTTAAAGTCCAACTCCATTCGTTGTTGAACATTGGCATGAGGTCGTAAATTAGCTTTAAAAGTATTATTATCACAATGTGAATGATCCAGGCACCTTTAAAATGCACCCAGTTGGCGTTCATGTTGGATTGGATATCTTGGTCTTGTTTCGTCTCAAATGTCTCTGGCTCGACTTTGGAGATCAACGATGATGACCGTCTACGCCGATGATCTTTCTGAGCATGTGATGTTGTCGGAGACACCGTGAGTCTCTCTGGAGACGAAGGTGTTGGAAATGGCTCTGCATTCATTACGGGACAACTAGTAAACGTTTGAGAATTAACTTTAAATTCTTTACTGCGCCTGGCCTACATATTCGCGCCTGCGTCGATCGACCCGAGAATTATCATGGAAGCTATCCGTGTCGTCTCTTACGACTACCGAAATCTACCTCCTGAGGGTCTTTGAAATACACTTCTTGGTAGTATCTCAATTGCTTGATGCTCTCTAGTATATCACTTCTTGCTGTGTGTGCTCCGATCTTGTCTGGAGTGTATTCATTAACTGAAGGATTATGTCTTTTGGCAATCTCCATAATAGACGAGACATCTATGATCCGATAAGTTAAATAATCTGTCACCTTAGGCATTTCTTTGCATAGAAATTGTCGATCAACATGGACACTATTTCCAGCAAGAATACCAACACCATTGGACATATATTTTTGTAGATATTTTAATAGCTGAGATTCGACCAATTCCAGAGTGTTGGTTGATTCAATCACTTTAGCAGTCAATCCGGAATCTCCATGATGACTTGTACACCATTCATCCATCTGATCCATGCGTTCTTTTGGATAATGAACAACAGCTTCAAATCCTTCTTCATCAATTAGACGAAGATGTTTATCTGTAATCAAACAGCAAATCTCAATGATATGATCTTTTGAAAGATTTAACCCGGTCATTTCACAATCAATCCAAACTATAGGCAAGAAATGATCATATTTATCGTTCACTGCTTTAAGTTCTTCCAATTGAGCCAAAGGTTTGATTTCAACTTTGGGTTTGAAAATATCACCAATTTTAAACATACTTTTTCTAACTGGACTATAACTTCTAATCAATGACTTGGTTATTGGTCTAGTTATATAAGTTCTTAACATGAAATATAATCAGAGACAAATTGAATTTTTTATTACGTGCAAAAATATTTGTATAAGGAAGGGACAACTTCTTGGCTTGCTTGATTCTTGAAGTCTATGTTCGAACCGCGACTCTGCCATTTTTAAGACATCTCTAAAATCCTTCAATAACCCATGTAATTCCCTAAACACCCTTGCCCCAATAAATCCATTGATCAGCCAAAGGCTTGTCCTCCAATTCTTCCCAGACCTGCCATTTTGCCATATTCTCCATCAACTCGTATTCGTCATTTGCTTGAATAATCAATTCCTCAATCAACCCACATCCAATCTTTTGTTCAATCTTCTCAACAACTTCATTCGATTCCACTATTGCTAATCGACTTTTAGTAAGTGATTCGACACTCTGACGATAAACACTCTCCTTGGGGAACTTTTCATTCAATTGAGTTAATGTAGCATTATAGAGCTTCAAAAGAACCGGCCTTGGATTCGGATGTTGCCAAATACCAGTTAAACCAGTAGGATTACCCTTGTTGGGTCTAATTAATACCTCCTGGGCTTGTCTCAAGACTCTCCAACTTCTCATTGAGGGGTAGAAATAATTTTGTAGCTACCAAAATTTATCTATAATGAATTAAACCCCTTCCGTTTTTTCCACGCGAACATTCGACTCAATATCAACCCCATCATCATTATCCAAATATACAGCATTGTTCTGAAGTGATAAATTCAGTAAATTACTGAAGGCATTGGCAGATGAGTCCGGGATCTGTGCTTGTTCTGTGGTGTAAGGATGTGCTAAACTTGAATCTGGTGTTTGGAATAAGTAATGATGACCTAATGAAGGAGAGAATGATGGTAAGTGTTGTAGTTGGCCAATTGCATTTCTTAGATTGAGTACACTTGATAAATATCGGCTTGAAAGAATAGAACTTGCGATTGGAGCCATATAAACACTGGATCCAATGATATAATAGTCAGAGATGGTGATTGTTTCGGAAACACCCAATCTATTTTGTTTTCGAACTATCCAAAAGTCTGGTTCTCGAACCATTGCAATAACAAACTCAATCCCTTTCATTTTGCGAAGATCTTGAAAGACAAGATCATATGGACGATTGTAATAATTAGTATCTGTGAATTGGTTTTGCATTTTAAGAACCTGATTATTTGAAGTTCTATCGAAAAATGGTGATTGTGAAAAGTATTCTAATACATTATCGGTTCGAAGTCCAAACATATTGACCCATTCTGGTGATCTCCATTGCAATTCATCCAAGTTTTCTAAAGACATTTTAGATAGAAAAAGGTGCACGGGAAATAATTTGGCAGAGAAGTTAAACAGTTTGGAAAAAAAAAGTTGAAAATTGAGTTGAATAATTCAACATGTTCAGGTTAACTATGATGAAAAATTGTTTGAAAGTCGGTGGTTTTCGTGGATATGCCACAAAGTCCATTAAACGTGTGATTCCTGAACCAACGGAAAAAGTCCCAGATGTTTCGACATTTTTACAGAAAATAGGCCGTGGTGTTTCTGAACATACCGAGACGTTTGGTAATGATTGGCAGAAATTCTGGACCATAAGATCTTCTAAAATGAAAGAACAAGGATTGGAGGTGCGCGATAGAAAATACATTTTGGAATGGCAAGAAAGATTTAGAAAAGGACTTGAACCTGTTGAGATTAAAGTGCCTACTAAGAAGAATGGTGGAGATCGTAAAAGAAGAATCTATCTTGCTGAAAAAAGTCTTAAAGAGACCAGAGATATTGCACAATTAAGAAAGAAATACAGATACAGAGAACAAGCTGAAAAGAAGAAAAGAGCGAAGTTTGAAGCTCTTCATCAATAGACATGTAAATAGAAAGCAATATATTACGATCGAACCCGTTGGTCAATCCGTTTCATATAATAAGAACTCCTGTATATCAAATAATAGATCAACCCGTTTCCAAGGACGATGAAACCGGCCATTAAAGTATAAGTTCCACCCAATTTAAGAGAAGAAGTCATTTTAGAGAGACAGGCAATAAATATAGCAGCCATTCCACATCGTCCAAGATTGTTCAAAGATGAAACTGATCCCGATTGTTTTGGGAACAGATCAACGAGTAGAACAGGCACAACGTTTAATGGATACATCGTGGTAGCTGAGATCAAAAAAGAGGTGATAAGAAGAATACTTACATTCTCTTTATATTGAAGACACCAACCAAAGATCAAGACAGAACCAGCACAAATGAATCCGGGAAGAGGGAAATAGGTTAATCGGGCTCGAAGTATATCTAAAGGTTGAGATTGGTCAGAATTTAGGTATCTTGTCTTGGCTTGACGATATCCATAATCCATCAATTTTCCACTAACAATAGTTCCAATGATGGTGGCCAATCCTGGAGAGAAGAAACACAGTCCAATTTTCAATGTCGAATAACCATAATATTTGGCGAGATAGGTGGAAAGCGAGGTCTGAGACATTGTCCATGTAGAGAATAAAATTGAACATGGTAGCAACACAAATACCAATTCTAGGTACTTCAGAAAGGTGAAAGGGATGAATGGATTATATTTGGTGTCTTTTGGAAACTCCACTGTTGATCTAGATGTATCAGTGAGTCGATTTTTTAAATAAAAAAGAGCTGGTGATTTATGGTACCAACGTAAAGGTTTTGCGGACAAGTTACCAACTTTTGTTCTTCGAGTTTCTGGTAGAGATAAAAACACCATTGAAAGAACAACACCATCCACTATTGCACTGAAATAGAAAATGGCCCTCCAATTCCAAGCTGTATCCATGATCGAGCCCAAAAAAGGAGCAAATCCTTGACCAACTAAAGAAAATCCACCAACCAATCCATTAATACCTCCTCGGTCTCTTCTGGTGGTGAAATCGCTCACGATTGAAGAATTGATACTAATCACCGGAGCAACAAATGTGGCCAATAAACATCGTAAGAACAGAATTAACCAGTATTTGTTAGACACAGCCAGACAAATATTGATTATCAATCCTCCAATCATACAAATTAAAACAACTGGTCTTCGACCAACAAAATCTGTCGCTCCACAAACGAAAACAGGTGACAATGCCTGAAGTACCAGATAAGAAACAACCGTGAGATCTACTTGTTCTTCAGAAATTCCAAAATATCCTTCAAGTTCAGTTAAAGCCACCCAATAGATCGGCATACTAATAGAAGAAACTATCCCAACGCAGGACAGAATTGCAGTCATGACGTGTTTCTCGTTGGAAGTAAGAATTGTATAAGGTATTCCGGGCCCTATTGTATTAGACTCCTGTCGATCCAATGTAATTTCATGACTCGAACTCGGACTCGGCTCTACTCCGCCCATTAATTAATACTGAATAAAGGAGAATTTAAGATTTGTTAAGGTAGTGCTCAAATCGAACGAATGAAAGGTATTAAATCCAATTGAGATCTGTAGAGTAATGCTACGTTCCTATTCTGATATTTATGTTCTAGCTATGAAATCACATGCGGGCATATCACTTTGGCGGGTTCTTTGGGGTGTTAATAAGAAATTTACCTTTGGACTGATCAAGAGTTTCTGGAGGACGTAAAGGTGGTAGAACCGGTTCCTGGGGCTTTGAGTGAGGAAATTGGTATGACTGTTGTTGGTATAGCGAGGAATAATAATAAGGAGGTGGCTGCGGTGGTCGGATTGGATTGTAAGGCGAAGACGACTGAGGGAATCTGGAAACAGTGGAAACGGGCTGTTGAGCGGGATATTGTGCGGAGTTAAATGTGGAGTCTCGAAATAGATACGGTGAGGCCAATGGGTTCGGTGCCGATCGTCTTTTGTCCACTGATAAATTGCGTGATTTTGTTGGAGAAGATGGAGCTCTCTGATGAGTGGGAGGTACAGGGTCTGAGAATTTCCGTTTGTGCAAAGATGCTGGCGACGATGAGGATGCTGCAGACGGAGTGTTTGGATATGGCTGTTGATGGGATGTTGAAGATGATGTTGAGGGTACTGTTGATTCGGACGATACTGATTTGGAAGGCATATTTGCAGTATGTTGATCGGGCCCGGGTCCTGGGCCTGCCCAATGATGGAATTGGAATTGTTGTTGTTGAGGCAAACTGATTTTCCACACAGAGGTTGCACCCCCTGAAGAAGGAATTGTTGATGTTGTGTGGGAGCGTTGATGGGAAAGACCACGAACTGGCGATTCCTCAGAACGTCGAAGTGGAGTTTGATACCCCGACTTTGGGGATGGATGATTACTGAGGGCATCGATCTTAGCCTTGGTTTCTTCGGGCGAAACGTGGGCATATAAGAGCGGAATAAGACTTGGTGTGATTCCAACTTGACGAGCAACATTAAGCAATTCTAGCGCAAGTTCCAAGTTTCTGGATCGAAGTTGTTCATACTTGGTTCTCTCCTGTTCAGTTCTGAGAACAATTAATTGGCCTATTGACTCAGGATGGTAAGGCCATGAATCTATCTGGACACCAAGCATTTGCGACAACACATCCTCCAGGCGACCCTCAGTCTGTTCAGGCTGGGCTTGAGAGGGCTGATCAATGGGTTTTCGCAATGGCGAAGACTGGCGCGACGTGGGGTTGTCCTGCGGGTGCTGTTGCATGGCACAAGCTCATATGAATAATGTTTATTTGTATGGAAAAAATTACACCTTGATTATTATATTTTTTAAGTAACCTACAACTTTAAAGGAGTAACCTACCGCACACCATCTGCAAAAATTTTACTTCATTCGGATCAAATTATCTCTATTCTGTCCACCACAAAGTACCCCTGCACTTTCAACTGCATGATCACCTGGATCAGGAAGAATTTTATTGTCAGAGAACATATGGCTGCCGCTTTACCTGTTTAGGTAAACCAATTGCCACTGCTCACGACGTATTTTATAGATGCATACACTCCCTATCAATTAACCGCCGCTTCCAAGCTCCGCTCTGAGAACATCAGTATATGTCGTAAAGAGATGACCTGCATTGTTGATCTGCACTTTTGCCGATCATTGATCCCATCACAGTTAATCGTTCCATAACGCAAGTGAACAGATGTATCGGGGACCGTGTGACATCCGTACACCAGATCCCAACATTTTCTCGAGCTTGTTTTTTTCACGTGAAAAAAAACATAGTTGATTCAATCATCTTCGATATGACTATAATTGACGGGAAAACCATCAGTGCTGAGCTTCGTTCTAATATTTCAAATGAGATCGCCTCATTAAAGAAGATTGATCCTTCCTTTGCTCCTAAATTGGTCATCATCCAGGTTGGAGAACGACCAGACTCCTCAACATATGTTAAGATGAAGCTTAAATCTTGTTTGGAGGTTGGTATTGATGGGTCTTTGGAGAAATTATCTAACGATATTCCTCAGAAAGAACTTCTTACAATGATAGATCAATTGAATGAGGATCCTTTGGTTCATGGAATCCTGATTCAATTGCCTCTTCCACCACATCTTGATGAAGAATTGATCACCAATTCTGTGAAACAAGAAAAGGATATTGATGGGTTCTCCGAATTGAATTTGGCGGCTATTTTCAAGAAAAATGCTGTTTCAAAGTTCATTCCTTGTACTCCAAAGGGAATTTTGTATTTGTTGAAACATGAGCAAGTTGAAATTGTTGGTAAGAATGTTGTTGTTTGTGGAAGATCGGATATAGTGGGAGGTCCATTATCGAAATTGCTTGAGAAAGCAGGAGGAACAGTCACTGTGATTCATTCGAAATCGACCAAAGAACAAGTGAAATTCTTCTGCTCCAATGCAGACATTATTGTGAGCGCTGTGGGTCGGGCAAATTTCATCACCGGTGACATTGTGAAGCAAGGATGTGTAATTGTGGATGTGGGAACTAATTACGTGCCGGACGCGTCCAAAAAATCGGGTCAAAGAATGTGTGGAGACGTTGACTTCGAGTCTTGTAAAGATAAGGCTTCCAAAATTACTCCGGTGCCAGGAGGAGTTGGTCCAATGACTGTGGTCATGGTTCTTGACAATCTCCTAGAAAGTGCCAAACGCAGTAAAAAGTAATAATGATAATCAATGATAAAGTACATATTATGTTCGAAGATGTGCACTGGCATTTTCGTAGAGAGACTGCCAAACGAAAGCCTCACTTAACATCATCTCCATATCTGCTTCTGTCCACTCGTTGGTCTTGGAACTATCCTGTAAGAACATGATCATATCTTGGAAGTCCATGTCCAATAAATCGTCACTAAATCGTCGTAAAAATGCACAACAAACGTAAACATGGAATTGATTGAATCCAGTTGGATAATTAGAGATATAAGTATCCCACATTCGAACTATCAAGTTCAGTTTGAGCTCACGCATAAGCATGCAGTTCATCCATCTGAAAGCAAACTGAATGAAATCAATACCTTCGTCCTCAAAATGGCGAGCCAAGTAAGGCTCGTCTCTTTTAACAAGATCACGCAACTCCGACACCTGGCGAATGATCCCGGGTTGCTCATGAATGTAATTATCCTGGATGGTGTCCAGAACCTTGGTCAGACACCAATAAGTATCTGCCTCGATGCAATTGACCAATTCTTGCGGCAATTGATTGGTGTTGAAAGTCTCTACATCCACGTGATCACATAGATACGCAGACAGAAATATTTGATAGAAAGGAGTGGCCAAATCGTTGATTCCTTGGACATATCCACTTGCCGGATGTCGCACAGCCCAAAGATAAAGCACCTTTTCCAAAGATCTTTGGGTTGACTCGTATGAGTACAATTTTATGGTAGGACTGGTCCTCGGAATATCAATAGTAATTTGATGCCACATGGCCTGATCCTTTTCTGAGCGAAACAACTGTCGCATGCTATTGGCATATTCCTTTCGCTTTCGACTTAAAACAGATTCTCGTGTAGCATCGTTCACTGGAAGATACCCTAAAAGAACTTGCCAAACTAATGGCCTTAAAGTTGAGGGAATGCCACTCCAAGATTGTTTGCGTAGCTCTGCCATTTCAAACGGTTGTCGTGTTAAAGCTTTCACAATCTTTCCATCTTTTCCCTGCTCGTTTGATTGTGTCAAGATCAAAAACGGATTCTTCATTAGTTCCTCGTAATCTGAACGGAGAAATTGATCTGGCTTTGTTGAAGCAACTGTTGGAGTCTCAGAATTAGGCCTTTCCATTGGAGACTCCTCCAAGCTAAGATCAGAAATGTCTGGATACAATTTGGATTTGGATTCTCGAGGAGAAGGTGTAGCAAGATCGTCAATGTCATCATTCCAATCTGCATCGTCATCAATCTTGGTCGATAAATCGTATAATTTTTTGGATTTTGAAAGAGTCAAACTCGGTCTGGGAGACTTATTAGATCCAGTGGAATTCACTGACCTCGAATCAGGCGAAGAAGTACGTTTCTGTGACCCTTCAGAAGCGAATAGATCGACATGGGAAAACGATGCTCCAATCACCTTCTGACTATCCAACAAAAGAGAAGATTGATCACCTGGACTTTTACGAAGACCTGTCAAAGTTCTCAGCAACGAATTGGACGGCTGAAGGTTCTTGTAACCATCAGATCCAAAAACGAAGTCGTTGACCTGGGACATTTCCTGTTGTCAATTAGAGACTTATTATATTAAAATGAAGACTTACACTCGGTTGTTGGTAACCTTTTTTTCCCATTATGATGAGTTAAGGAACCAGAATTCGAGAAATGTGAACAAAACCACCAAATTCTTCAACTTGCGAATCTATCAAATGCCTATGTTTACGCCACATGTAAAAAACAGGACTTTAATCTAAGACACCCTTACACCCAGCATCCTTACACCATTTAATATCAAGCGTCTTTGAGTCCAAGCTCCCAGAGCTTATGGGATTCGTTGATTGCATATGTTAAAGTCCGTTGTTTGTATCCTTGAGGGCCTAGGAATTTAAGGTTGTCTATCACTTCTTCGAGCAAAATAGCTTTACCTGCTAAAATGGTTGCTCCAAGACCGTTATACAATGCATTGACCACATGGATATGGAAATGATAATAGGAGGGCTGATAGTGGACAAAGATTCGTAATTGATCCGCTTTTATATCATAATGTTTAGGGATTTCCGATTGAAGTGTTTTCAATATACGTTCCAAATATGGGATGTGTGACTCGTTGAGATCTCTGATCGAGGCTATGTCTTCCCGGTAAACAATTCCACACAAATACAGAGATTCTAAGGTGGATCCATCCCATTTCATGTCTGGTATAAGAATGAAATCGTCATTTTTCAAAACCACTCTATCAGCTTCTGCTCCATCGAAAAGAATGTTACGGACCCATTTAATTCTATCTCCCCGCATGGTTGCAATGTAAGGAGCAACCACACGTTCATATATTTCTGGGGTTTCGGAAACCATATGAATTGCTTGTTTTTCGAACTTTCTTATATGAGTTTCTGTTGCTGGATATATCAAATTGAGTTTTGCTGCTGGTTGATGATCCAATGATTGTGTTAATGTGGTCATTGCCCAATGATACACATCATTTGAAGCAATTTCACGGATTTGATCAATAGGTAAAGAAGGTAATTGATTCGAATCAAAATGAGATTTCTCTAATTGAAGAATGGCAGGTTCATTATCAATGGTTCCAAGTAATGCTATCACTTTCAGTTGAGAGTCAGAGTTCAACAATCGGTCAAATTGAAATTTGGATACATTTACAATCAAGGACATGATATCTACTATAAGAGGAAAGATTTGAAAAATTTCAAGGCTTGTAAATCAGGTGCAGAGATGTGGCGCAGCGGTCATTGATGCCAAGCAATCAGCCCGTTTTTAAAGTAAGCGACTATTCTGGAATTCAAATTACGACAGGGAGGTTTGTTGTGTTAGTCACCATTAGATGCCAGTGTTATTGTATCGTATATAATCTGGCGATAATAATCATTTGACTAAAAATAACTTAGCTACAATAATTATTTATTTCATTCTGTAATGGACAAGCTGTTTGAGAAGTTCCCGTCTTCTGATAAGAAGAAATTGTACGAATTTCATGAGACCCTGGGGGCAGGATCTTTCGGTACTGTGCGAATGGCCACGGTGAAAAAAACCGGTGAACGGGTTGCTGTTAAGATCATTTTAAAATCGAGACTTAAAGGACATTTGGATGTGGTTCTACGAGAAATCAAACTCTTAGAGACCATTGAACATGAACATATTGTGAGACTGGTGGATTGGTTTGAGACCAGACACAACTTCTATATTGTAACTCAATTGGCTACTGGAGGTGAATTGTTTGATCGTTTAATTCAAAAGACCTCATTCACAGAATCGGATGCTCGTGAAATCATTTATCAATTACTTACTGCTGTTGATTATTTACACAGTTATGGGATTGTTCATCGAGATTTGAAGCCGGAAAACGTTCTGTATTTGACTCAAGATGAACATTCTCCAGTGGTTCTTGCGGATTTCGGAGTGTCTAAACAGGTCAATCCCCAAAGCAGTGAGAAAATTACCGGAATTGCTGGGTCTTATGGATATATTGCACCTGAAATTTATGCTTCTGAAGGTTATGGTGAACTATACGGTTTAGGGAAAGGAGGATACACTAAATCATGTGATATTTGGTCTTTAGGTATCATTACATTCATATTAATTGGAGGATATTCTCCAATTCGAGCAGACACTCCAGAAGATTTCTTGAATGAAGTCCGGAGTAATAATTTCGTTGTGTTTCATCATAAATATTGGCAACATATCTCCCAGGAAGCCAAGGATTTCATTTTGAAAAGTTTGGATATAGACAATCGTCGCAGACCAACAACTCAAGAACTGTTAAACCATCCATGGATTCAAACTCAATTGGTGGAGAAAAAACCTACCAACGAGGCCAATATCATTGGAAATATCCGTGATGGATTCAATGCCCAAGATAAACTTCGTAAAGTGTTCAAAAAGGTGGTTATCCAGAATAAACTCAAGAAATTGCGTGAGATGCGTGAGTTGACCGACTCCAGTTTTGAAGACGGCGATGAGGATTTCATTTTCCATGGTCATTCCTCTGATTCTCAGTTGATGGAGAATTTCGATAAGATGAACATCAAGAACCCTGATGATACCAAGAAAGTCAAGAGCGAGACTTTAGCATCAGCTTTTCAAACTATCGTCAAGGCAGCACAAGAAAATAAGGACGAAATCAGAGAATTTCAAGAGAAAGAAGGATGATTTTGTTTACCCAGTTTGCCAGCGTCTTCTCGAATCATCCTTTCGTATTCGTCCATTGCCAAAGAATGTAACATAAGTTCTATTTTCTTGACTTGGCTTTGAGTTTTCCGAGGTAATCCAACGTTTTTACCAGGACCTGAAGAAACAGGAGGTCCCAGAATAGCCGGTGTTATTGAACTCTTCAGTACCGGCTTGAGACCAGCAAGCTCCTTGATGATGCTTTCGATTCTTTGGGTTTCTAAAACTTGATCCTGCTCAGATAATTGTATAAGATCATTATACCAGAACTTTGAGTTCAAATTCTTGAATAATTGTTGATCTCTATTTGTCTTAAAAACCCGTACTTCCAACGAGTAATACTTATCAGCATGATGTCCAAAATCCTTTATCTTACTACTCGAAAGTCCAACTTCTCCTAGATGTCTCTGAGATTTAGATTCACGATTAGAGAGATGTTCTGGATAGAATGTTCTAAATGCGCCGATCTCAACAAACCCTTGCTTTCTGGATTTTTCAGCATCAATCACAATGGCCACATAAGGATCTTGAAATCCTTGGTTCAATTCCTGGGTCTTGACATCAATTCCTGAAAGCCAACAACCAAATCCTGGATGTGAATGATACCAACCAATGATATGCTCATTTCTATTGGTTTGTTTCTTCTGTTGTTCTAAAAATTGTAACATAAACTCATATGCCTCATTCAATGGATTCACCCGACTTTCTGTTCCTTGAACAGGAAGAGGATAACTATCTAATACCACTAAGGCGCCTCCAAAAACTTTTCCTGTCATCATCCCCATTATCTCAATGGCTCCACCAGAGCGCGCATGGAGACTCATTTTCATCAATGCAAGGGAACTTACATGAACTGTATGAAAAAAATGCGGATCCTTGCGCCATGGAGTTGATGCCAATGTCACAGGATCAGACTCTTCCGCATAAAACCTGAGAACCTCCTCCTTTGCAGTCACTCCAATGCCTATTCTTCCTATCGAAGGCAAATTGCTTGTGGCACTATCTGATTCGTTGGAGATTTGGGTCAATATATTGCCCAAATCCACCAAATTCGTCATGATGATTGAAAGATAAATAAAATAATAATTTTGGTGGAGTTCGGTTAATTGCGGTGAATTACAAACTCTCAACTACACTCGGTTAATAAAATCCAATCTTTTATCCTTATCTAAGGCGTATCTATAAAGCGACGGCTTTTAGCTTCTCTCTCAAGAGCTCCACCAATTTTTTGTTTTTCAGGATGTCTTCAACCTGTGCTCCCACCTCGGAATCCTGTAGACTCCTGTCTTCCATAATCACCGTGCTCGAATCCTCAGAGGCAGAATCCGAGTGTGGCTTGAAGAACTCGTATGCCTGAGACTCGGTGCGCGTCAACGTAGCATGCCTTGCAATCTGTTTACGTTTGTTAACAATTCTCCTCATCTTATCATCAACTTCATCCTCAGAACTACTCGAGTAGTCTGAAGAGCTCACAGACGAACCAGGAGATGTTCTTTTCTTTAAGATCGGTTTGAAGTTGCTGCCAATTGAAATCGAGACTCGCTTCCGCTTCTTCTTCATCAACTCGATCTCGTCTACCTCATAAAAGTTGTCTGTCACTTCATCATATTGCCAGATCTTCAAATCTAGTCCATACGGCTTGGGTTCAATGCAATAAACATAGTTATGCTGAACGTCTAGTTCCGTTAACATCTCCTTGTTCAAGTTCATGAAGTAACAGAGTAGCACCCTTGTAATAATTCTGTGTGAAACAATCAGAACGTGATCGCGCAGCCTCTCCAATTCTATGATGATAGGTCGAAGTCGTGATATCACATCCAAATATGACTCTCCACCCAATCCAGGATATCTATAGGTCAATGGATCGGACATCTGTGATTTGTACTCTTCAGAAAACATAATTCTAAATTCCTCCTCGCTGATGGAATCTAGCGAACCGCATCCCAAATCGTTCAGCATACGGAACGACTTGAATTGGAAATCACCTCCTTCCTCCTCTTGGGGGAAATATGAAGCAGTTTTCACTGTCCTTTTAAGATGAGAAGTCCAAATATTGAATTCCTGCTCGTGCTGGGGCCTGGAATGGAATGCAATATCCTCATTGACATATTCCTCGTTGAGATGTCGAAGTTTGAATTCCTGTCTCTTCTTGCAAATGAATTTGGGTAAAGCCCTAGCGAAATTTTCACCCCTTTGAGTCAGTGGAGAATCGCCTCCCTTCTTGTGAAGCAAATTGTGCTCGGACTCGCCATTAATTGTGAGCCAAATCTGTCTATCGGTAAGATTGAAATTCAATAAGAAAAAGACGCATTGTGAGGAAAGATACCCACTGATATTGTACGAAATCACCTTCTTTCCGGCGTTGATGATCTTCACATATTGAATGTCGTATTTCTCGTTTTCTGTCTCTTCTTGTTCATCTATGGTCTCGTAAACTAACCTGTAATTTTTCAACCTCATACGGAAATCATCCAAGGCTATGGCTCGGTCCATGTTTTTATAGTCGGGTCCGCTCAATTTAAGCCTTATGTTCTTTTCAATCAGTTCATGATCAGTGCAAATACTCTCCAAAAATAGAATCTTGATGGTTCCGTTACTGCGGTTATTGAGAGTTTCGATAATCCATGTTCTTCTAGCCTTTGTAGTGTTTGTAGCATCAAAAATCCCCACGTTTCCATGTTCCTCGATCAAATAGTCCAACATATCATCGAGAGTCTCACGAGCCCATTGTTCACGTTTTTGGAAATACTCGTTGTTGGTATGGTCGAAGAAATTGGCATCATGTCCTGTATTGTCCACAGTGGGACCTTGAATAGGGTATCCACTGGGTTTGGCATTCTCCTGCCGTCTTGTATTTCCCACGTTGAATATCTTGGTGTTATATTGCATCCAGTTGAGATATCGCTGTAGTTTTTTGGTGATATATGATTTACCCGTTGCGGGCAATCCAACACAAATAATAGCTAGCTTCAACACCTCGTTGCTCTTGTCCGCGTCCAACGATATCAAGTTGCCTTGACTGCTATCTGAGCCATGACTGTTCACAACGTGTAAGCTCGACGTCTGGCCCGGAATCGAGATCGCCGAGGTCAGAGCTGACGACGAAGGAACTCTTGACATCATCAACGGAGAGTTGTACTTGGACGAGGTGATTGAGCTGCTGGTTGTATTAGCGCCCAGACTAATCTCAGCCCCTTCCAACATTACTTTCTAAGAAAAAAGTGAGATCCAAAGCTTAATAACCTTTTTCGTATTGCCCCTCTTATCTCGCCCTAAATTTTTTTTCAATCCTTCTGACTGTTGTACTCCGACAGGGTCACGGTTTTTGGGAGGGGAACAACAGAATAATAATAAATAGTCAAAATAGAATAGAAGAAGCTGTAGTGTCGATTCGGAGCTCAAGGCTTGATGACGGGGAGCAAAATTTAGATAGTCTACTAAGTTCTAGTACTGGTTTTCACCTTTCCCTGCCATGGCACCTCCATTTCCCCGGATGAGTCAGTCTGGAACTGGACTGACAGGAATACCACGGGGAAATGGTGGCTAATAAATAATTGTCAGGCCTGGCGCAACATGGTACAGACGTCTACGATATAAAGCATTCGCGCACTAATTCACCGCCGATTTGAACGTTTCCAGGGTTTTCCATCATCGTTGCCATGGTTTCGGCCATCTACAACTCCGAGTTATGTAAGCGATGCGGTGTACGGGTGTTTGGGCTATGTGCACGATAATTTATTTCAAGTCATCAAAATTATTCCAATCTTGATTTAATAATGTTTCATAGACTTTCCAAATTGCGGTCGATCAGACCCAATGGAAGCATTCTGCGCTATTCGTCTACTGTCAAGCTGACGTCGGAATCGTATCCTCAAGTGCAGCGTCTTGAGTTCGGCAAGATCACACCACAAACCCTAGATTTCTTCAAGTCAGTGGTTGGCGATTCCGCAGTGATTACCGACCAGGATGATATGTTATTTTACAATGAGGATCAAATGCGTAAATATCGTGGGCAATCAACAGTCTGTATCAAGCCGAAGACTACACAACAAGTGTCTGAGATAGTGAAATATTGTAATGATAACAAGTTGGCTATGGTTCCCCAGGGTGGAAACACAGGACTAGTTGGAGGGTCTGTTCCTGTGTTTGACGAAATCGTCTTGTCACTGAGCAGCATGAACAAAATAAGGTCTTTCGATACAACGTCAGGTATCCTGAAAGCGGATGCAGGCCTTATTTTGGAGAATGCCGACAATTTTTTGGCCGAAAACGGTTACATATTCCCTTTGGACTTAGGAGCCAAGGGATCTTGCCATATTGGAGGTAATGTTGCAGCCAATGCGGGAGGACTTAGATTGCTGAGATATGGCTCTTTGCATGGATCTGTGCTTGGACTAGAAGTTGTTCTTGCCGACGGTACTATTTATAATAGCATGGATGCTTTGAGAAAGGATAATACTGGATATGACCTCAAACAACTATTTATTGGATCCGAAGGAACTCTTGGAGTAATCACCGGCGTTTCCATATTATGTCCTTCTCGTCCGAAGGCGGTCAATATCGCATTCTTGGGTCTTGAATCTTACGAAGCTGTTCAGGAAACTTTCAAAAAAGCAAAAACCGAGTTATGTGAGATCTTATCTGCGTTTGAGTTCATGGATAGACAATCTCAATTGCAGAACAAAAGATTTTTGAAAACTGTTCATCCTCTTGCTCAAGATGATCCCGATATCGATGTTCCTGATTTCCCATTTTACGTGTTGATCGAAACCTCTGGATCCAGTAAGGAACATGATGATGCCAAACTTGAAGCGTTCTTGGAAGATGTTATGGAAGAAGGAGTTGTTGCTGATGGTGTGGTTTCACAAGATGAGACTCAGTTAAAAACTTTGTGGGCTTGGAGAGAAGGTATTAGTGAAGCCTCGACTATAGATGGTGGAGTTTACAAATACGACGTCTCGATTCCATTACCTGTGATGTATGAGTTGATAGAGGCTCTTAGAGTCAGATTGGATGAACACGGTCTGATTTCAGCTACTGATTCGTCGAAACCGGTAGTCGAAGTTGTTGGTTACGGACATATTGGTGACGGAAATTTGCATGTTAACGTGGTGGTTAGAGAGTACAATAAGACTGTGGAGAAATGCTTGGAACCATATGTTTATCAATGGATCAGTGATCACAACGGCTCGATCTCGGCTGAACACGGTCTTGGATTTCAAAAGAAGAACTACATTGGGTACTCCAAGACAGAAGTGGAAATTGCATTGATGAAGCAAATCAAGCACAAGTTTGATCCTCAGGGAATCATGAATCCATATAAATACTTGTAGAAAATGTATTAGTTTATTTAATTTTTGTCATCGTCTGGATTGGCCACTTTAAGGACCTTTTTGTAGTAATCAGCAGCATCTGCAAGAGATCCTTCGCTCAAACGTCTACGTCCCAGCATTATTCGTCCTGATCCCGAGTTAGAGTTGTCTGAGGAGTACACTTCGTCGTCCGGCGAGGCGAAAGGGTCTCTATTCGACTTAAGAGCCTCTTCATAAGCGAGATCATCCACAGCAGTGACATCCTGACTGTTTCTCCGTCTTCTGATCAAGAAGAAGAATAAGAGACCAATGATCAGAGCAGCCGCGACGGCTCCTCCAACAGCGCCACCTATGATGGCTCCTTTATTGGATTTCGAGCCCGAGCTAGAATCGTTTGAAGGAGCGGCAGATGCAGAAGATGTTGGAGCATTTGATGTTGGTGTCACATAGATCACGGTGGTTTGTTTCATTCCTTCCGCGCTCACTGTGGAAGTAATCACTGTCGGAGCTATTGTTGTTGTTTCCGAGCTCGAACTCGAGCTGGATTCGGTCGAGGATGTGCTCGAAGAAGTCGTTGTTGGGGCCTGAGTAGAACTGGACGTGGTAGTACTGGATGAAGTCGTTGTTGGGGTCTGAGTAGAACTAGATGTGGTAGTGCTGGATGTGGTAGCTTGTGTTGCTGTTGTTTGTGCGTTATTGGACGCAATTTGTGTAGTTGATGTGCTGGATGAACTGGACGATGTTTGTGTGCTGGAGCTGGAGCTGGAGCTGGAAGAATCTTCATCATCATTATCATCGTCACTCAATGAATAAACAGTAAATGCGCTTTGTCCACCACAGAACTCGCTACCATAACCATCACAGGTCATATCGCAAGCTGAGGAAGAGGTGCGTGAACTTGGTATTTCATTTCCACAGTAACATTCATTTCCATCTGAGAGCGCAAAGTATTTGTAAGAACCACACCGCTCAGAATCAGAACACCATTGGCTAGATTGCCATTTATAAGTTCCCAGGGAGTTGAAGCTGGAGGGGAGGTCAGAAAAGCAGCCAAGGCCGGAAAGCGCATCGGTCTTGGTTATATGTCTTAAAGCGAGTAGTAGGAGTATTTTCATGGTATAATGAGAGTAAGAGGGCCGCACTGGCGCGATCTTAGAGGCAAAATGAAATTGAGGAGATCAGTTGTTTGAGAAAAGTTTTCAAAGGAGGTGAAAATGGGAATGGGGACGCGACCGTGATGATTGGACGATCGACGTAGAACCGAAAATTTATCCGGACGATCGACCTTCAATAGTAAAAAACTTAGTCTTTGTCTACTTCTTATGCACAACACCGTTCTCGATAGTGAAAAGGCAATTTACGATGAGTTGACTGCCATCAGGCAGCGGCTTTCACTTATTAAGCGTGACCACAAAACATATATGAACTCCAAAGAGATCGGCGAAATATATGAGCAAGTGCTAGACAAGGTCAAACAGTTGCGGGCAATTCGACTGGGTATGAATGAAGATTCCGTTGAGATACCCAATAGGGTTGATATTCTGATTGACGAGATTTTCCAGCTTTTGAGTCTATGCTTTGTTACTTGTGGATTGAAGAATACCGCTCCGGCAACTTACGCTTCATTGTCTACGGTCCAACGCTTGTTGGAACATTTGAATGAAAATGAGATATTCACTCATCATGATCTGATGCCAATTAGAGACAGGTTGAATGATATTGAACAGATCATTAATTCGAACGATATCAAGTCAGAAGAGGAATTAAATTTGCTGAAAAGTAAGTTGGAACAATCGAGTCAGGAATACAAGTTTTTGGAGAACAAAATCAACAAACTACCCGAAGCGGTCCAGCGAATCATGGACCAGCTGATCAATTTGAAATACAGATTATTGGAATTGATCACTGGTGATGATTCAGGTCATCGGAAGGATCTTACATTGTACACAGCACAATTGAAAGATCTCCAATTAGCATGTGAACTTGAATACTCCAAACAAGAACAGTCAAAAGGTGAAGGCTTGTTGAAAGGATTGATTGATGATTGTCGGTATTTGATTCAAGATCTACAAATTGGCGAGGATATGGTGAGTCCAGAGCTTGCCGAGATTTATAATAAATTGGAGAAATTGAAAAGTACTTTGGAAAACTTATTGGTGACAAGAAGATGGGTTTTGCGTACTACGGATATATTCAATTACCAAAGAGATTTGAACCAAATTGATGCTCTTCGTGTTGATGGATATTTTGGTCAAAAAGAGTTGAGAGGTCAAGCAGTTTTGTTATATTTATTGCGTCGATGCTATGCAATTATTTACAAGTTGTTAGAGAGTTCTGAGCCTGTGAGCGAGAGTCTACAACCGCTTCATAATCAACTGACTACGGTGCGCAAATGTTTATTGGATTTGAAGCGGATGGGTGGAATTACTTCCATCAGAGAGCTTTATCCATATCAGATGAAACTTGCGTCAATTGACAATCGACGTGACGATGGAAAATTCATGATTGATGGTCAGATTCCAGAAGGTCAGGGCACTTTGAATGCTCTCCTTGCTGAATGTTTTGATATTGTTCATGAACTAAAGATTGAATTCGATGAGAAAGATGATGCGGAGAAAGATGATGATACGACCAAATCCAAGGCTAATGTGATAGGAACTAAGGCACAAGAAACAAATTATGACTATAACAATTTGGAGGGTGATTCTGACGAGGAGGATAACTTGGCAGCTTTTAGTGAGAGTATCGGAGAAAGCGAGACTGATGGTGATATTTAACGAGGGACATATGAGAATCAATAAATAAATAAAATAAATAGGTATTTAAAACTTGTACACAAGAATTGGCTTGTCCTCGCCATTTTCCAATCCCAAAGCCTTTGACGTGAGCATATCTCTTCTTTTGAGATATGGAGCTCCAATTTGTTCTTTTTCGAGATCCTCCCTTTCTTCGAGATGTTTCTCAACGACCAGTGATTTATAGGCTTCCAACCTATGTTTACGACATTCCAAATAATCGAGTTTCAGAGGTGTACAATCTGCACGATCTGATGTATTTGAGCTTGTCACACATTCTAGAGCGGCTTGGAAGAGTCCAAAACACTTGTTTGGAGCTCCAGTTCGAGAGACTTGTTGAAGAGGAGCCATAAAGAGGAGAAAAATAATATTTTTTTATCAAATTTCTTTGTTTTAATATGTTTACTGGAGAATCTGTTCGAACCGCCAGGTTTGACCGAATTCATGTTCCAACAATGCTGAAAACTGCTCTAGCACCAGAACAATTAGAAGCTGTTCAGGTGATGGTTCGAATCGAAGAGATTAATCATATGATCATGACTGATTCGTTTGTTCCTACCACAAGAGCAAGATCTCCATCTCCACCTCCTATTTATGATGCTGGTGGTAAGAGAACAAATACACGAGAACAAAGGTATAGAAAACGATTTGAGACCGAACGAGGTCGTTTGATAGAGACTGCTTTAAAAACTATTCCCGATTATCGTCCCCCTCCAGATTATAGAAGACCTTCAAAAACGAGCGAGAAATTGTATATTCCGGCTCGAGAACACGCAGAAATCAATTTCAATGGTTTGTTATTAGGTCCCCGTGGTCATACATTAAGACAGATGCAAGAAAAAAGTGGAGCTAAGATTCAGATTCGTGGACGTGGGTCTGTGAAAGAAGGAGGCAATAATTCACTTATTCGAGCCGATCAAAGTCATTTGAGTGACGAATTACATTGTTTAATTACTGCAGACTCCGAAGAAAAGATACAAAAGGCCATAAAGTTATGCAATGAGATCATTGAGCGGGCAATTAGTGCTCCTGAAGGCCAAAATGACCATAAACGGGATCAGTTGAAACAGTTGGCAATTCTGAACGGAACGTTGCGTGTTTCTGAGGAAAAGGTTTGTTTAAATTGTGGTGAAAAGGGTCATAAACGGTACGAGTGTCCAAATCTAGGAAATCAGAACTACGGACAATCATTAGTTTGTGCTCGATGTGGAAATCTAGGTCATTTGGCCAGAGATTGTAAAGCCGATCTACAAGAAATTGAACGTCACAAACGAGAGTTGGATACGATGATGAAAGACCTGACTGGAGAAACAGAAGGGCCAGAGATCAAGAAACAACGAGTCGATCGAGTCGATCGAGTCGAATCGACCCCAACTATTTCTGCTCCGCCAGGAATGATACCCGGACTTCCAAAAATGGCGCCACCTGGACCTCCACCTGGAGCCCCGCCAGGGCCTCCCAAAATGAGTCCACCACCGATGTTGAATTTGAAACTACCAATGCCGAAAAAGAGCGAGGACGTTTAAATGTATATACACTATCATTAATTGCGCTAGACGTATGCACATTCTAGATGTTTTTTAGAGCAGCTGACACAGTCAGGCGACCTGGTGTCTTCAGGCTTGATACATTTAATCTTCTTGAATCGACAAGTATTGCATGATGTCTTTTTAGGATGTTTTCCGAAATTCGAGCTGAGTACTATTGGAAACACAGATTCGTCTTTAATCTCGTCCTTATCTGTTTGATGCATGCGTTCTGATTTGTTGAATTTGATTATGTCGTTTCTGGTAAAGCCTTTGGAAAAACTGCAAGAAAGGCTTTTGGAGCTGCAAGCGGAGCATGGCCGGAACTTTAAGTATTTGAATTGGCTTAGTTTGGAATGGAATCTCTGGTGTTGATATTGTTCGGTATCAATTTGGAAATATTGATACTTGTCGTTGTCTTGGTGTAGGAACTTGCAGTTTGCAATCTCGCATGCTTGCGGTGTTTTAAGGTCGGTACTGCATTCCGGTAACTGAGCCAGTACGAAAATTTCCGAGTCGCATTTAATTTTGCGGGCCCTACAACAGTCACACGAGGGTCCGGACCTCTGTCTTTTTGTAGCAGCGGATGGCGATGCCAGCTTAATCGATGCTGGTGCTAAAGATCGCGGCGAAGGCTGAGCCCGGGGAATAGTTTCTATCACTAGATTGGAAATTTCCAACTTAGGAGAAACTTGCGTAGATTTCGGAGCTAGGACGTAATTTGCCTTTTCGGTCTGGACACTCTGAGTAGCGGCGGTCTGTATAAGAAGATCTAGCTTGGAAAGAGGCTTAACTGACTGAAGAGATTCGGTGTTTGCTCCAGGGAAATTGGCTTGTTCGGCTGACGGGAGCATCAGCTTTGGCAACATGGGTGGAATGATTTGAGAAATAGATGGGAGTGTGACATTATAGGTGGGGATGTTATGGTTGAGAGAAAGTGAGTAATTAGAGAGGTCTGTTATCGGAACCCTGGATCTAACGTAATTCTGGGTAGACATATTTAGGTGGAAATAGCGGGGGATGCGAGGTTTAAGTATTTGGGCCAAACTCCATTTTCCCCCACGGGAATTCAAATAATGGTATAGAGACATCCAACTATGGGGTGTGATGGGAGGGGGGAACTCCGATGTCCGTAAGTCCGGAAGAGGCTATGTGTGGCGGGTAACAAAGGGCCCAATGGGGGGTGTTTGTGAATGTAAGTTCCGGCCTAGATTCCACAGTGATATGAATCATCAAGTCCGACACGGAAAGGCAGAAACCAGACATCGGTGTTTAATGCTACTCGCTCGGTACAAACGCTTAACCTGCTCTCTATGGCTGGATTTTTTACTCTCCCGTATTTTTACGGAACAAGGGGTGCAGTTTGCATATCGGAGGGCCACCCGCTATTGTGGAGTTCGCGGCTCCGAACTTTAATAGGCTGTCATGACCTATTTCCATTGGCCAAACTGCCCGTCAGACGACCTTTATTCCGAAACATTATTACTCAACCGTTTTCCCCTTAGCCTAACCCACTTATACAACCATATAGGTTATTGCGTACATTCACGGTCAATGTTCGGGATTGACGTGAATGACCTCGTTTGTCGTCTCCGGACTACTGTGGCCGGATGATTCATGAGTCATCTGGGGGAGGTCACGAATTAATGACAAAACACTTTAGATTTTTGCACGGGCAAAAGTACCCCGCCTATTTCCTACTCTTTATTTACACTTCAATGCTGGTCATCTCGTATCATCTGCTCAAAAACACCGAAGACCGGAAATTATACACGAAAGATCTAAATATTTCTTTTTTCAGATTCTTATATACCAATTAGGCAACTAGTCAAGCCTTATTTACCATTGGCCTCAAATAACTTGCGTTGGGCCTCCTGAAGCTTTAACAACTTCTTTCTAGCACTTTTGGTCACTTCTTCTCCGCCCACCAACTGCGTAGGTAATCCGGTTTCATCCCATTCTTGATATGTTTTTCTGTATTCTTCACTTTTGAACATTTCTTTTGGATCGATCTTCGCTTTAGCTAATCGTTCTTTCTCTTTTTCTTCTTTCAGACGAACTTGTTCCAATCGACGTCTCTCTTTTTCCAATAACTGTTGTTGTTTTTCTTCTTGTTGTTTAAATAGCTCTTGTTTTTCATTTTCACTCAAAAATTTGATCAATGCTCCCTGTCCAGCACGGTCATCCAATGAAACGTTCAAATTCAACAAATCTTTATCTCTTAACTCATCAGTGGCATCCAATAGAACTTTATAATCTGCCTTTTCAATAGCAGAATTCCGAACAAGATCCCTAAAGTTGGAAAGAACTTTAAGATAAGGAAGAAGAGCTTCTTCCAAATTTCCAGCTCCAGAACTCGATGTCTCATCTTCCCAACCCAAACCATCTTTTCTAGTATCAAAACCAACAACTTTAAGAATTCTGGTGATATAAATAGCACTTTGGATCAAAACATCAACTCTAATATCAGCTCCAACAGAACTGATATATGTATTGGAAGAATTGACCAAATCCATCAATGAACGAAGAGCTAACGGAGTAGCCAAATTGTCACAGAATGCAAGATGAACATTCTTCTTACATTGAGATGTTTCAGCCAATAATTTCTTCTCATTAGGACCATATTTCTTGGAAATAACTTCACCAGAATTCAAACGATGATCAATGTCAGATTTTAAAGCACGAACGTTTTTGAAAAACTTGCTTAATGAAGATTCCATTGATCGAACCTCATTCAACAGACTCTCTTTGAAATCTAATGGATTATTCCATTGAACAAGAGCAAAACAGAGTCGTAATTGTCTTGAAGAGTATCTTTCCAAAGCTTCCTCTATGGTGATGAAATTCTTGAGAGATTTCGACATCTTCTGACCTTCAATGTGTAAATGACCAGTATGTAAGAAATAATTCACCCATTGACGACAATCGAAATGCGCTTCCGATTGAGCTAATTCATTGTCATGATGAGGGAAAGCCAAATCAATTCCTCCAGAATGAATATCCATCTTGTCTCCAACAAAATCAGAAGCCATAACTGAACATTCAATATGCCATCCTGGACGACCTTGACCCCAAGGAGAAGGCCATGAAGGCTCGCCTGCCTTGGAAGCCTTCCAAAGAGCAAAATCCGATCCATTCTGCTTACCTTGAGCAGCAGAAAGAGATCCTTCTCCATCTTCAATCAATTCCATATTTCCTTTCGACCATGGTTGCAATTTAGCATATTCATGCGATTGATCTTTATCAAACTTGGCCACATTGAAATAAACAGAGCCATCTGCAGTTGAATAAGCGTAACCTTTCTGGACGATTTTCTCAACGAATTCAACAATCTCAGGAACATATTCAGAAACTCTGGTAACAATTGTTGGTGGTAAAACATTTAAAGCAGCCATATCTTCATCAAATTTCTGTTCCCAATATGAAGAACAAGCTTTAAAGATTTCTGGATCAGTCACTGTAGATCCCAATTTCTTATCAAGTTGAGGAACAATAACATCTTGAGTTTTGGACAGAAAAATTTCCAAATCAGTTTCATTTTCGAGGACTTCAAAAGCTGCTAAACACGCTTTAACATGCATTGGTAATTTCGGTTTTTGAAGACCCAAACTTGACAAATCTAAAGTTTTCGTCCAATCAATAAATTTCAATGATCCATCATATTCTGGAATATTTTTCAAGATATATGAGTCCAATCCATCCTTGGCAATCGCTTTCAATTCCTCATTAATCCCATCATAATTTTTCTTGAATTGTTCAAACAAATATTCTTGTCTTGCCTTTATAATAATCTTATCATCAATATCAGTAACGTTTTGAACAAATTTGACATTATAACCAAAATAATCTTGTAAGATTCTTCTATTGATATCAATGGTCACATAGTTTCTAGCATGACCCATATGACTTGAATTATAAACTGTTGGGCCACAACTATACCATGCAATTTCCTCATTTGAATTGGGAATAAATGGGACTTTTGAGCGAGTTAAAGAATTATAAAGATATAACGGAATATCCGCTTTTTTTTCTGGTTGAATCCAAGTAGTCATGAACAATTTGGACAAATGAAATCTGTGATATGGTTTGATCTTTGTTCTTATCCAAATTTTCATCAAATTTTCTATTTTTTTTTTACTTTACGCCCGCTTATGTAAGAGAAAGACATTATGGCTAGCATATATAAACTATCTGTTTCAGGGATACGATCTTTCAGCGCAGATACTCATGAGACGATTCAATTTGAAAGACCATTGACATTAATAGTTGGGACCAATGGATCGGGTAAAACAACTATAATTGAGGCTTTAAGATACGCCACTACAGGTGATCTCCCTCCGAATTCGAAAAATGGCGCCTTCATTAATGATCCAGGGATGACAGGAACCACTGAGACCAAAGCTCAAGTGAAATTGGCGTTTCAAAACGTCAATAAGACCAATATGATTCTGACCAAGTCATTAGCTGCTTTTAAGAACTCCAGAACAAAGAATACCAGTTTCAAGACAAGAGAAAATCAATTAGTTGCCATTCATAATGGTGAGAAACAAACAGTTACTTCTAAAATGGCGGATATAGAGACTACGGTACCTCTTCAATTGGGAGTTTCTCCTGCTATTTTGAATTATGTTATATTTTGTCATCAAGATGAAAGTTTATGGCCGATTAGTGATTCTGCTAATTTGAAGAAGAAATTTGATGAGATCTTTGATTCTGTCAAGTTTATTAGGGTTCTAGAAACATTCAAAGTGATTCAAAAGGAGATGAATTCAGATATCAAGTTGATAAACAATACTGTTGAACATTTACGAAATGATCGTAATAGAGCTTATTATAAACAGAAACAAATAGATGATTTGAATCATCAAGTTGATCAATTGAATACTGAATCTGAAGAACTTTCAAGACAAATTGAATTGGTGAATCAAGAAGCTGAGAAATTATTTACATCCAATCAAGATTATGAAAAGACCATTAATCGAATTGAATATTTGAAACAACAAGAAATTGGACTTAATCAGCAAATGAGTATCATTCAAACTACTACCAAGATTATTGATTTACCCATTGAGTCAATTCAAGAACAACTGGATAATTTTGCTAATTTGATGGTTGGGAAGAGATCTGAAATTGATGAATTAAAACAACAAATAGTGGTACATGAACAAGACCTGATTGCGAAACGCGAAGAATATAATCAAAGTGTTATGAAAGAAGGAAGATTTCAAGGTCTGTTTGAACAATATGAACAAAACAAGAAGGAGAAGTTGAATTTAGAACAAAATTTAGATACACAATTATTGATTGAAATATCTGGGAAATATGAAGAAAAACGAATGGTTTTGGATAAGTCTCTTGAAAAGATCAATTTTGAAATCATCAAACTTAAAGAAGAGTTATCTAAAGAGAATCAACATTTGGAATATGTTAAGAAAGATATAACTAATCTTTCAACCAAAAAAGCTGGATTTGAACGGATTTTGACCCAAACAAGTTCTAACGGAATGAATTTGGAGAAAGAACAAGAACACCTATTTGAAGCTGAAGTTGAGTTGGAACAATTCAAAACCAACAATCCACTCTCAATGATAAATGAAAAAATTAGCAAGATTGAAAGCTCTATCCGACAAAAAGAACTGGAACAAGAGGATATTTCAAGAAAATTACGACAAGCCAGTAGACAATCAGACTCATTAGCCAAAGTTCATTATTTGAAGAAATCGTTGGATGATGTAGTCCATAAAATACAATCTGGATATACCAAACTTCAAGTTTCTAATCTTCTAGAATTTAGAAACCAGTACAATCATGAAATCAAGATAACTAATGAAAAGAATGCAGAATTGAGCAATTTGAAAGAGGAATATGAAACCAATCTTAAGGTTGTTAATGAAAAGCAGATTGAACTAAAGACCATATCAAATGAAATAAATGAACTACAACAAATCATGAAATCTGTTTTAGGAGACAAATATGGATCGAACTTTGATGATATATTAGAAGATGCTGAATACGAATTTAATGACCATGATGGTGGATTCAAAGTTCGTGAATATTGTATTAACTTCAATAGACGAGCAATTGATTTGATTCATCATAAGAATGCATGTTTACTTTGTCATCGAGAATTTGAAGCTATTGATGAGAAGAGTAAAGTTTTAGAGCTTCTCTCTCGACAGACCAGTGTTTTGGAAAGCAATAAAAGTGTTGAAGATGAATTGAAAGCATCTCGAGAAAAATTGGATCGATTAAAAGAGCTAGCCCCTAAAGTGGAAAGACATCGACAATTGAAGAAAAAAGAGGACGGACTAAAACAGCAAGTTGAAGTTCTCATTAAGAAGCTTGAAGATTCAAAGCTACGGTATTCTAATTGTGACCAAGATATCGAGAACTTTCGATCTCGAAGTCAAGTTTCTGAGAATTTGGTTTCAACTGCTGATGAGATTGATCGACTTGAAAAAGAGAAGTCTATATTAGAAAATGATTTGAAGACCGTTAGATCAGAACTCTCTATTTTTGGAGAACTTGAAAGTATGGATGAGTTGGATATACGTCGATCTGACATTAATAATGAAATCAAACGATTAAGAATGGAATTAGAGAATCTCACTTTCGAAAGAGAGAAACAATCTCGGAAAATGATGAATCTAGAAGGAACCATCAAGGATCGAAAATTGACTATAATGCAATTAGAGAAATCCGATTCTGACAACGTGAATGTTCGGAGTCAATTGAAGGAGATTAATAAGGAGATCAAAGAATTGGAAGATTCGTTAGAGAAGAAACTTGAGATGATTACTAGATTACAGAAATGTTTGAATGATCAACAAACAGAGTATAAAGAAATCAAAGAAAATGGAGAAAACGAACTCTCCACGATTCTTCCTCAAATTGAAGTTCTTAAATCGTCAAAGACCAAGCTTGAAACTTTGGAGAATCAAATAAAGGAATTTGAAGACAAGTATTCAACCAATATGAATTATAAAAATCAATCTGTGAAGCTGAAACAACAGATGGAAATCCAGGAAATAGAAATCAAACGGACTTCTGAGCTTGAAAGAAAGCTTGAAAATGAATTAAAAGACGCCGATAATGAAGAACGGAATCTACGTTACAATTTAGATCTTCATACTTTGGAAACTGAGCAACAAGAAATCCGTGCGACCATTACTGAGTTAACTAAACAACAAGCTGAATCCAAACGTCAAGAATTTGTTTCCAAGAGTCAAAGTCTTCATTCTAAACAGACTGAACTCCAAAGTCAATATTCAACGAAATTGGGAGAAATGACCCAACTTTCTAAGCAAATTCAATCTGTTAAACATGAATTGAAACGAGATTACAATAATATCGATCAAAAATATACCAAAGAATACGCCAATTTACAAACTAAATTATCAATGGTGACTGATCTTTCTACGTATTATAAAGCCATTGATAATTCTGTGATGGAGTTTCATCAATTCAAGATGAAGGAAATCAATAGAATCATTGATGAATTGTGGAAAAAGACATATACTGGAAACGATGTTGATACCATTATGGTGCGTGCTGACCCAATCAAATCGGCTACCACTTCGACAATGAGATCGTATAATTATCGTGTTGTTATGGTCAAAAATGGAACTGAATTGGATATGAGAGGTCGTTGTTCTGCTGGACAACGAGTTTTGGCTGCTATTATTATTCGATTAGCTTTAGCTGAATGTTTTGGGCTCAATTTTGGAATGATCGCGTTGGATGAACCAACTACAAACTTGGATGATGAAAATATTGAATCGTTAGCAAAAGCTTTATCGAATATTATAGAAGAACGAGCTAGTCAAAAGAATTTCCAGTTGATTGTGATTACTCATGATGAGAAGTTCTTACGATTCATGAATGCAATTGATTTCACTGATCATTATTATAAAATCATTCGCAATGAAAGATTACATTCAACCATTAATAGGGTGGAAATTAGTCAATTAGAAGATTGAGTATTATCTTCCAGCTGAATTCAACCTTTCTGCCATCACCTTCTTCATTTTGGAGTCTCCACCACCTTTTTTCCATAAATAAAGAGCTTCAATGGCATAATTTCGAATACTCATGTTTCGTTGTTTATCTGAAGCACAATCATTAATGATATCCATGATTTTCAAATCTATCACTAATCCCCAACATTTGCGTTCAAAATCCGCCAATTCTTGTTCCTCTTCATCCTCATCAAACACCTTGAATTCAGCTTCACCCAATTTATAAAGAATCCGACCCAAGCTTCTCAAAGCAATGCATCGTTGTCCAGGAAACGAGGATCTAAGATAATGAGCCAATTCTGCAAGGGTGTAACCTGGGAGTTCGGGGTTGGCTGAATGATGATGCAATTCGCGCGCTTGCGACATTTTGTCCACGTTTTCACTAGTGATTAGATCTCCATTTAAGTCGAAGCGTAATTCGGCCACTGTATCATAAGCAATTTCATTTGGAGTTTGAGGAGCATTTTTCATCCATTCTAATGATCTAGGATCTTTGGGAAGATCGGCAAAGAACTTTTCATGTAATTTGTCATTGAAATCTGGATCATTGATATCAAGTTTATCTAAATTGTCATTAGTCTCAGGTTTGGGGAAATGAACTGAAGCCTGTTTTAATCTTTGTGCTTCTTCATATGATGGTCCTGAATCATCCAAGTACTCGATATCTTCCCATTCTTCATCCTCTGGTTGTTCAGAAGCAGCAGTAACAGGCATTGCTAATGGAGACTTAGCTTTCATATATTTCACTGTAGCTTCATTATTAAAACGAACTTTCTTGTCTGAACTTGTTGAAGAGTTACTATTTTTGCGTAAGGCTGGCTTCAAACTAGGACTGGATAAATTCGACTCATTATCGCTGTCCACCACTTCATTTGATTCTGGCTCAGATTTGGACCTGTTAAGAAGCATTTGAAGAATCTTAGGGTCCAGAGTGTTGATTAATTCCTGTTTTGCCTGTTGTCGTTCCTCAACACTCATCTTACTAAGCTTTTCTATATTCTCCATATGAATCTGTTCTTTCTCGGACAAGGAAGTCTTTGATTTCTTTTGGGGCTTTCGTTTGGATGCTGTTGGAAATCCTGATGGCGCCCGTGGCGGGAGAAACGTAGGTTCCACTGGAGGACTTAGTGTTTCTCGTTCAACAATATCGCCTATAAGATCCATAATAAATTAATTAGGAAATTAGATTCTTAACAGGTGGGGAGTAAACGTTGAAATAATTATAGGTGGGTGTAGGAGATTGAGAGACACTGAATCTGAGAGTGAACAGGTTAGTCACAGAATGTTGATCTAGTAACGTTAAGCATGAATATACAAAGAACACTTGGATCAGTCACATGGTATCCGGGTAACCCCATGTACTCTCCGCTCACCCCCAGTTATTCTCTCCGGGGCATAGGCTATCTACAGTATATAAATACTGCCTATTTTTGACTCCCCCCCGTTTCCGATTGGCAAATCATGACAAGATCTTTCACAATCGAGAATATTCCTCAACTTCCTCCAGACCCATTGTTTGGTCTGAAAGGCAGATATTCAGATGACTCAAGAACAAACAAAGTCGATTTAGGTATTGGAGCTTATAGAGATAATGAGGGGAAACCATGGATTCTCCCTTCGGTCAGGTTAGCTGAAAACTTGTTACAGAACTCCAAAGAGTACAATCATGAGTATTTGCCTATTTCCGGTTACAAAGCGTTCACCGATGCAGCTGCAAAAGTCATTCTGGGCACTGATTCCAAAGGCATTACTGACAAGAGATTGGTTTCCATTCAAACTTTATCAGGAACAGGTGCTTTGCATGTGGCTGGTAAGTTCCTCAAAGACTTCTATATTAGCAGCTCCTCTTCTGAAGCTCCTTTGATTTATCTTTCTGAGCCAACATGGGCCAATCATGTTCAGATATTTGAATATGTTGGCTTGAAAACAGCTTTTTATCCATATTGGGATACCAAGACCAAGTCTTTGGATCTAGAAGGTTTTTTGAAGGCCATTGAATCAGCTCCTCAAGGTTCAGTTTTCTTGCTTCATTCAACAGCTCATAATCCAACCGGTTTGGATCCCAAGCCTGATCAATGGGTGAAGATCTTGAAGGCTATCGAGAAGGGAAACCATTTACCTTTATTCGACTCCGCCTATCAAGGATTTTCCTCGGGTTCATTAGATAAAGACGCTTGGGCAGTCCGTGAAGCTGTCAACAATAATTACAACTTCCCTATTTTGATCTGTCAATCCTTTGCAAAGAATGTTGGAATGTACGGTGAAAGAGTCGGAGCTGTTCATGTGATTCTCCAAACTCCAAACTCCGCGCTCAATAACGCCATTTTGTCTCAATTGTCGAAGATCATTAGAGCCGAACTCTCAAATCCTCCATCTTATGGAGCCAAGATTGTTTCGCTAATCCTAAATACTCCAGAACTCATGAAACAATGGGAAGAAGATCTGATCACCATGAGTTCCAGGATTTCCAAAATGCGGGCTACCCTCACCAAAGAGTTGCAGGCTTTGGGAACACCTGGGACCTGGACTCATATTGTTGAACAACAAGGAATGTTCTCATTCACAGGTCTCAGCGCCGCACAAGTGGCAAGATTAGAACAGAAACATGGAGTTTATCTTGTCAGTTCTGGAAGAGCCAGTATTGCAGGACTAAACGAGTCCAATGTCAAATATGTGGCCCAATGTATTGACGAGGTCGTTAGAAGCACATGATAAATACATCCGTACACCAGATAAATACTGATGACTATTTTAGCTTAGTTTCTAAAAAACCAAACATATCCTAAAATACTTGCCGTTTCCGCCTCGTTCAATTGAAAATGTCCCAAAGAGCAACGCGGTCCAAGAGCAAGAAGACAATTCCCCTTTCTGAATCGGCTGCCGTTTCGGATGCTTCTGACTCGGAAGCCGCTCCTACAGAATTCCTCAAGAAAAGACGCTCGTCTTCCATGTCTTCGATCTTCTCGTTGACAGATGATCCTTTGCCTCCACCCAATGAAACGGATATCATAGCGTTTACTTCTGATTACAGACATCTTTCGTTTATTCGGAACTTACATATGGCCGACTGTATCACGATGTTAAATGGATTCAGTGGTTTTTACTCGGTGGTGTCTTGTCTCAGATATACGCTTACTGGTCAGTCACATTACATTCAGCGGGCAGTTTTCTTTATCTTTATGGGATTGTTTTTCGATTTCTTTGATGGAAAAGTCGCTCGTCTCAGAAACAAAGCCTCTTTGATTGGCCAAGAACTTGATTCTCTTGCCGACTTGATTTCATTCGGAGTTGCTCCGACTGCCATCGCTTTTTCAATTGGAATGCAAACCACTCTGGATTCTCTTTGTTTGGCCTTCTGTGTTTTGTGTGGACTTGGAAGGTTGGCCAGATTCAACGTTACTGTTGCAAACATTCCTAAAGATCAGACTGGAAAGTCCAAATACTTTGAAGGTCTACCTATTCCATCTTCTTTGTGGCTTGTGTTTTTAATGTCCTTCCTTGTTCATAAACAATGGTACGGGGAAGACCTCCCATTCTCTTTGCTGTGGCAAGGAGAATTTTACGAATGGCATCCATTTAGTGGATTGTTTTTGCTCCAAGGTTGCGTGATGATTAGCAAAACATTGAGAATTCCTAAGCCTTGAATATTTGTGTATTTATCTAAACGGCTTTCTGCCTTTCACCTGCCATTTCTCTTCATCCCCACCGGTCGATTTTTTTGCCGATGATAAATTCAGTCTACTAGGTTTCTGAATCGATGAACTCGATTTCACAAGTTTTGGAATTGATGATTGTCGTCTCGTGTTGTTTGATAAACCAGGAGTAGTTCGACTTTGACCCCGTAGATATTGTTTTCGCACTGGAGGAGGATTCGATTGCACTGGAGGAGGCATTATGGTTCGATCTTCAGATTGTTTCTCCAATTTGGCAATCTCATTCTCCAAAGAATCGATTTTCTTTTGAAGTTCATCAATCTGTTGTTTTTGACTCCATGTCTTGGGAGTAGGAGCTTCCTCGAAATTCACACACCATGCATTAATATTAAGTCCAAATAAGAACGATCCAAAAGATTCATTGAAGTTGGTCATTGATTCGTGGATCTCGTTTAGTTTCAACAACTTCATATGTATACTATCAAGATGATCAATAAATTCAAACTGTCTTGTCCTATCGAAAAATGGAAGTTCTGATTCGCCAGAAACCTGACCACCTTCTTGAACAGCTTCATTTGACTCACCTGGAGCCAGAGAACCCGGAGTTGAAAGAATTGGCGGTTGGTTTTGCGAACGATACGGCGAAGAAAGCGGATAGTGTTGTTGTTTAGAAGCAGGAGAGGTGGACGTTCCTATCAAATTGGACGATCTCATACTCCGTCGATGTTGATTAGGTGTCGTGGGCCGCACAATTGGAAGCCGTGAGCTGGTTGTTTCCGTATCTAAAGGTCTCATGAACTAGTTTTTTTGATTTAAATTGTTATTATTTTTTATCCACCCCAAAAATACGCGTACCTCGTAAAATGTCTGGTGTAAGGATGTAATTATACTATGTACAAGAGAGCTCTAACTATCCGAGATATTTGTTAGCATGTTGCATCTTTTCCATTTTTGGATTGACGATCTTGGACTTCTTGAACACGATTCTCAATAGAATGGTTGAAGCAATGCAAAGACCCCACCATGTGACCAGATATTGCATATGATTATTTTTATAGTCGAGAGAAGGAGCTTTACCGAGAGGAACTCCAGCGTTCATGAATTGCAATGGATTAAACTCTTCTTCAGATGCAGAAGCTTCGGGTTGTTCCTGTATTTGAGATTTACCCCAGAATTTCCACCATGGTATGGATTCAGCTGGTTTCTTAGGCATCCATTCCGGTCTATCTTTGAAGTTCTGTAGAGCCACAGCATAGATTGGACGAGTGTTGAGTTCCTTTACCATGGAATCTAAATCCAGATAAGTGTATAATCTTGATCCTTGTTCATGATCCATATGAAATCTTCCTTTTGAAGGTGGAACTCTTAAAAGACATTCCAAGGTGATTTCACCTTGGGGGCAGGAAAGATGTTGTAATCTCCTTGTTTCTGGGACAACTCGATCATCTCTGACCCAACCACGGTTCACAAGAACTTCTCCTCCTCCATTTGATTGGATAAGAGGACACATCAATAGATAACCTTTGTGTCCATTTTCCAATCTCGGACCAACGAAAACTTCTCTGGAATAATCGAACTTTCCTGTTATCAGGACTCGACGGTATTCATAATCCGATAGTTGGTCCGCAGTAATAGATTTTGGTAATGGAAGTGGTTTGTAAGTCAATCGATCTTCACAATCAGCAACCAATTTGTTCTTCCATTTGAGTCGTTGATATTGCCAACAACCTAGAAAGAATGTCACCACTGGTGTTAAACACAACAATCCAAGAAATATTCGTCTACTTGTCTTAGACTCCAATTCTTGACCTTTAACCAACTGTTTGGAAGTTTTCATTGGATCCCAATCGATGTTGTCAGTTTTGACAGAAGCATAATTTCTGTGTCTTAAATTAACCGATCTAGCGGGCCAGACTCGCCAAATTGGCCGGATCCCAATCATTCTGTTCATGGCAAAGATAATTAAAAATATTTGCTGTACAACAGAAAAAAATGTTGTACCAGGAGAGGAGTGAGAGACTTAGGTGATATGAGGGAGAACAAAAAGAAAGTACAAACTTTTGGCAGGGATAGGAGGAGAGTAATTCGAGTAATTAGTTTGGTCTTGATCTACTCGAATAGATGTCTTTATTTTCTTCCTCTTCATTCCCCTTCCAGCCCCCTAAATTTAATATCTCTTCCTATTAATTATGTCATTCTATTATACAATATCTACTCCCACTTTATTGGCTGCCTCCCTCAATAAAACTAATGGATCATCTTGTCGATGAACATCCTTCATTAAAGAACACCAATGAGGCCCAGAATGGGGATCATTCTCTTTGAATTTAATCTCCAGATCTTCAAGCTCTGCCTTGGTTCCATGCTTCAATAGAAATGAATAATATTGGATATAATAGTCACCATATCCTGGATCTTTGTCATAACAAGCATCAAAGAATTGTTTGGCCCGAGAAACTTTGCCAGAAAACCACATATCTTTAGCAATTGTTAGAATTATTAATGGATGATCATTAGTAGAATTCAAAGCTGGTCCATATAGATTCTTTCGATGAGAACGTTTCGAATAAATGATGTTTTGTCTCCAAAGAAGTGATGATGTTGGAAGTTTTTTGAGACTGGTAGCAAGAATTCTTTCAGCTTGTGATTGATTATTGGCTCGTTGTTCTAATAATATCCGTTCCAAGCAAATCTCTTCGTTATTTGGAATCTTTAACATAGCTTGTTCCAAAATCGATCTAGCTTTAATCAAATTTCCTTCATGTTCATACACTTTCACCAAATGAATCCAAATCAACGAATTATCACAATGAAGGATTCCTTCATTATATATTTTGGCAGCTTCTTTGAAATTACCTTCTTCCTCAAGAATTTGACCTTTTTGAAGATACAATTTGAATTCTTGAGGATGTAATTTCAAACCATCATCGATCAACTTCTTAGCAGCCAACAAATTTCCATTTTGACGTTCGAAAGTAACATTTTTCACCCAAATTCGAGAACTTTTCAAACCCAATTTATCTCGATTAAGTTCAAATAATTCTCGAGCTTTGTCTCCTGATTCTAACTTTATTGAAGCAAATAAGAGATCTTCAGATTCTGTATTGATTTCCAATCCTTCTTCGATGATTTTCCGAGCCCTATCCAAATCTCCATCTTGTTTCCATTTATCCTTTGCATACATCAAATAAAATAATTCATGAGTTGGATTGGAACCTGTAGCCATCTCATAAACAACATACAATTGATCAAATTCTTTGAGACGTTTCTCCATCAAAATAAAATCCATCCAAGTCTCAATATCTTGAGGAAAATTGGCTGTAATGTACATGTAAATGGATCTTGCAATCTCCGTAGATCGCAAACGAGCATCACGTTTCCAAACTTGTAATTTTTCATCTTTTTGAGAAAGTCCCAAATTCATACTATTGAAAACAATTGATCTTGCTACCAATTTGAAATTCTCAGAATCACATGTGGTAGCAAGATCCAACCATGCATCTCTATCCAAATTTGTTTCCTCAAAACACTTGGAAATCAATTTTCCGATCTTAACTTCATTCTCAGTCTTTTTCTCTTCCAATTTGGCCAATTCAATACCAACAATATGAACATCTTTGGAATCCACTTTCTCTAATGCTTCATTTAAAATTTTGGAATTATCACCCAATTCAGCATATTTCAACCATAATGAAACATCATTTGGTATCAATTCGGTTGCTTTCTTAATCATTTTTAAGGCCAATCCTTTGTCAACTTCATATTGAATCATTTCTAACCATAATTCGGAAGATTTGGGAAGAAATTCTAACCCTTTCTTTAATATTCGTTTTCTAGAAATATCTTCAGTTTCCAATGATGATGCACATAACCATAATTTCAATGATCGAACATTGCATTTGATTGCTTGAGCAATAATCACCTTGCAAACTTGAACATTTTGTTTATTCATCTCAATATTGACCAGCCAAATTTCTTCAGATTTAGGACATTTTTCACATCCTTCTTGAATCAATTCTCGAGCTCGTTTGAATCTTTTGGCTTCATATTCCAATCGTGAACTAGCTATCCAAGTATCTGCCTTATAAGGATTGGTTTCTCGCATTTTGGAAAAAAGAGTCCTGGTCTTATGAATGTCACCAATCTCAGTACTTAAATCTCCCGAGGTTTGTTGTAATTGATCCAAATAATCATTAGTATTAATAGAAACACCACTAGTCAATTTCTGTTGATTCATCAATTGACTCGCTAAAACTTTATCTTTAGCAACAGAAACCTCTGTCAGATCAACATCTTGATCTTCAATAAGATAATTGATAGTGGATCCTGTTTCACGTAGTCCATTGGTAATAGCATCTGAGTTTCTATAAAATCGTTGTTGTTCTTGCATCTCTTTCCGTGCTCTTTTATTACGTTTAGTGAAATCTCCAGATTCAGGTAAATTGAGCCATTCATCCATTGAAACTCCAGAAAGTTGTTGTTTGTATTCTTTGAACTCCTCACCAATTGTCTTCATCGATTGACCGATACTAATTTCTTGAACAGTCATTTTATCATCATCAACCGAATCATTAATCTCTCGTTTTCGACTTCTTGCTTTTTTTTGCTGTAATCTTGCCTCAATTTCATCATAAATATCATCCGCATCATCGTCATCATCATTCAATCTTGAAAATCCATTTACTTCATCATTTTCAGCGTCCAAAAACCGTCCTTCTTCATCATTATCATCATCAGGAGCAAATGAACCGGCAGGAAGTCGTCGAGAACTCCCGATATCTGCTTGTGTAGTAAATCCAGTGGCTCCACGCCCAATTCCAGCAATATATCCAGGAGGAGGTTCCTGATCAAGAAAACTCTTTCTTTCCATAGAAATGATATACTTTATTTAATCTTTTTTAATTATTTCCATTTTGGGCCAAGACAAAAATTTTTTTGAAAAATTTATAATTTAACTGGCATGTCTAAAAGAGCAGCTGAAGAGTCGGTTGGTGGCAACTCTACCAAGAGAGACGCCAACACCGGTTCAACTTCCAACACAATCGACCAGACCAACGAATATGGTCTCCAGGTGGATGGAGAAATGGAGGATCTATCCGGTGATGATTATGAAAGTGAAGGAGAAATTATTGAAATTGACACTTCCGGTGAAGAAGATAACGACCAAGCAATGGATACCGTTCGGGAAAGTGACCAACAGGAACAACAACAACAACAACAATCCGAAGAACAGGAATTGTATCTACCACACAGATCCCGTCCATTGGGCCCAGATGAAGTGTTGGAAGCTGATCCTAGTGTTTATGAGATGCTTCATAACGTCAACATGCCATGGCCTTGTCTGACTGTGGACGTCTTACCAGACAACTTGGGATTAGAAAGAAGAGGATTTCCAGCATCTATGTATCTTGCCACTGCAACACAGGCACAAAAAAACAAAGACAACGAGATGATTGTGATGAAATTGTCATCTTTGGCAAAGACTTTGGTCAAAGATGACGATGAAGACGAAGAGGAGGATGAAGATGATGATAATGATGAAAGGGATCCTATTTTGGAAAGCGAAACCATTTCTCTCAGTCACACAACTAATAGATTACGTGTGAATCCATTGGCGCAAAAGACAGGCAAATATTATACGGCAACCATGTCTGAGAGTGCAGAGGTATTGATATTCGATTTGAGCGCACAAATGAAAGCCTTTGACACTCCCGGGTTCGTGATTCCTAAACAGAGCAAACGGCCGGTTCATATTGTCAAAAATCATGGAAACGTCGAAGGATATGGTCTTGATTGGTCTCCCTTAGTTGAGACCGGAGCATTATTGAGTGGAGATATGTCTGGAAGAATATATTTGACCAATGGATCAACCAGTAAATGGTCAACTGACAAAACAGCATTCCAGGCTAGTGATGCCTCTATTGAGGATATTCAATGGTCCAGATCGGAGACCACCGTGTTTGCCACTGCTGGAACAGACGGATATGTCAGAATCTGGGACACGCGGTCTAAGAAGCATAAGCCTGCATTGAACGTGATAGCTTCCAAGACTGACGTGAATGTGATTTCCTGGTGTGACAAGTTGGATTATCTTCTTGCATCTGGCCATGATGATGGTAGCTGGGGGGTTTGGGATCTCAGAAACTTCCAGTCAGGAAAACAAACATCGCCGGTTGTTTCATATGATTTCCACAAGTCTGCGATCACCTCTATTGCATTTAATCCATTGGACGAATCGATTGTTGCTGTTTCTTCAGAAGATAATACTGTTACATTATGGGATCTGGCTGTTGAAGCTGATGATGACGAAATTAAGCAACAGAAGGAAGAATCCAAGGAATTGTCTGATATTCCTCCTCAATTACTGTTTGTTCATTGGCAAAAAGATGTCAAGGATGTGAGATGGCATAAACAAATTCCTGGTGCTTTGGTCAGCACGGGAACAGATGGTATGAATGTTTGGAAGACTATATCTGTGTAATTAGATCAACCCAGTAATGGAGTTTCCTCTGGATTTGCTGTTTTAAAATAGAGACACATTGAAAGTAAGATCATTTGGAAATTTGCTGATGTAAAGAAAGGTAACCAGCTACTCCATTTTGATCCTGGTTGCATAAACAATGAGTAACTCCAAAGGTAACCTCCTGGGGTTTGCAAGAACATCATTTGGATGGATAACGTTCCAGCATGTTTAAGTGTATAAGTTGTATGGATTTGAGGTAGATATTGAGCTGTTGCAAGAATTGTTGATAAGATTCCACTAAAATTTGCAAATTGGAGGGTATAATTCGGACGCAAATAAAGGAAATACAACATCAAAACAATGTTGATTATTGAATAGATCAAGAATGATTTATAAGATAGAGAGATTTGCCTTGATTCTGGAAAATTGTCTCTTGTTAGATAGGCACATAGAATCAATATCATAGAATATCCCAAAGCTTGAACAGCAACTTGGATCAAGCCCAATTGGGAGTTCAGACATTGGAATTTGGTCAATTCATCAACACAACATTGTCTTGCAGGCAAAGTAACCAAGAATAAATTGACAAGAGCAGAGAATCCGGAAGTTGATCCCAATAAGAGGAACAAAGGAGAAAGTCCTTCACTTGATCTTCTTTGAACTATTTTTAAATGTTGAGGAATATAAGAGATATAGATTCCCAAGGCCAATATGGAGCCAATCAGAAAGCTCAAGATCGATGGTGATTGATAAATGATACAAGAGTCCATATAAAATAAATTTAAGAGTACCTATTTTTATTTTGACAGAAAGTGGAGAAAACATAATTGATTTATCTTTATGACTTTACCTACGGCCTTTGCTGAAACCACACGGTTCTCCACTTCTAAGGCCGAGATGAGACTTCGGGTTTTGAGCTTGTATCGGCGTTATTTGAGACATTCACGAGGTTTTGTTAACAATTATGATTTGGATGTTCCTGCTTCCCAAGTGAAGACCAAAATAAGACAGGAATTTGAAAGACAGCGGTTTGTTAATGATCTTTCTGTTCAGAATGTATTATATATGAAAGCCCAAATGGAATTTCAAGAATTGGTGAACTTTTGGAAACAACAATGTCATGTGATGAAGTATTTTGAACCGTTCAATTCATATGATACTACATCCAAGGATTCGTTTGTTGATAAGTTCCTTAAGGGGGCCAATTGAGGAACCCATATTTATTTATAGTTGATAAGATCTGTTTCCAATTTGCTGATGATTTGATTACAGATCTTATCATCAATCAATTTCATGAATCGAAGTAATTCAAACGAGGTTTCGTAATCTTTGATTAAAACCAAGTTCATTAATATCTCATTAATCAATTCGATATCTTTCTTTCCAATCTTGTCATCATGTTCTTTTTCATAATTCAACATGATTATGAAATAATGAGCCGACAATTTGAAATCCTTATCCATATTGAAGATTTTGGAAAGCATTTCTCTCGGACTTTCACCATATTTTGTAAAGAAAGTAGACCAATAATGTACTTCGATCTTTTTCAAACAGTTCAAATAAACGCAATATTCCATTCCTGTCATCTTAATCAAACGAATTAATCGATCGAAATAATCAGATTCATCTTCTTCTCCATCATACAATTTTTGAATATAACTCATCAATAACAACTCTAAAACAAAACTATAATGTTTGAATCGATGGAATCGTTTATAAATGGAATTTAAACTTAAAATGTTGTTATTGTCGCCTTTATCAACTTCCAAATTCAATCGAATATAATGATCCAGAATGTTGTTCAGATAATTTTTCCTAGTTGGTTCAACTTTCAAGTTCTGACTAGCAGAATAATCAATTTCAATACCAAAGATCATATTCTTGTCATTCATTAATGTTAAAGGATAAGAGTTGGTTCCATTTGAATCCACCAACACTTGATTATCGCTCTTAATTTGAGTCTGATTTCCAGTTTGAATAGCTATTGGTAAAACATTCATCATATTCTTCTCATTGGTGAAGTCATATAATAGAATTTCACATCCATCAAAAACAACCACAGAATTGGAATTCAATTTGGCAACATACTCAATCTTTTCACTCACCAAATATGAATGATAAATTGCTTTTTCTCGTATTGGGACCGTTTCTTTGCGAATATATGTCAGATCACAATTGGACAAAATCAAAAGATCATCATTATTGATCTTTAAAACTGCACGGAAGTTAACAATTGTGGATTCCCAATCTTTTTCAAAACAATTTCGTAATTGATAGAGATTTGACTTCTTCATCAGTATTGAATTGATTGATTTGCTTTGAAATCCAATTTTCCAAGTATAACAGTTCAATTTGTCACTCATGACCAATAGTTCATCACTATTCAAATCAATATTCATGCTTAGAAAGTTCTCTTCCAGAGGAGTCTCTTCAAAATTGAAACCCCATATGATTTGATCATAAGTGAAAGGAGATGCTTTTTCTAAGATTTTGGAGGAGAATAAAACCACTTCTGATTTGGCTTCCTTTTCATATGTCTTTGAACCTAAAATCAAATGATTTTTCCACCAAATGCAAAGTCTGACAGGATTGGCTTCCATTTTCTCTCCAGTCTCAGTAAAATTCAATATTTTCCATTCATCCAATAGTAGACTGTAAATACAGACATCACTATTACCAACAACACAAACGTAATTTCCATCATCACTCATTGAACAACTTCGGATATCTCTATTATTCATGTAAAATGAAACTGGAAGCATCACATCAAACCAAATATTAGTTTGTTTATTGGTTGTTACCGAATTCACCTTCATCCTATCGATCAGATTTTTATCAAACGCACGAAATAATGCCAACCGATCATTACACATCATCACAGGTCGTTTGAAAGAGACAGAATTGAGGAATCTCGAATGATTCAATGTTGTTAGGTTCAACTTGTACATTTTAGCAGATGTTGTTACTAACAACTCGAAATTGGAAATGAACTCAATGTTATTGGCTTTAAGCCATTCCAAATTCTCATAATCGTATGTGGAAAAGTTGAGATTTCCCAAAGTTGAATATACGTTCCATCCATTGTCATAAAGAGCAATAAAGGAATCTCCATCAGGACTCAAAATCAAATTGATTAAATTCTCACAAGAAACATGTTTCTTAATAGTTTTCAATCCTGAAAGAGTCATGTTTCGTCTGAGCTTCATTATCATCAGATCTCCGTTCTCCATTCCAAAATAAACAAGATTCTTGAAATGATTGATTAAACATTTCATTATCTTTCCATCGTTTGAATAATGAACTTGTTTGCCAATAAAATCAACATCATCAATTCCTCCACGTTTCTGTACAAGCCAACAACCTCCTTGTTGATCTAACCAAAGGAAAAACCCCATCTCATCACTATAAAATAGTTCCTTGGTAATTGATAGTGTCTCCGGTTTATACCATTCCAATTCTTCAACCAATATAAATTTAATATGCTTTCCTTGGTCTTTGGCATCGATATCCCATTGGGCCTGCGCAGACGCCAACTGAATCATCTGAAATGCATGTGGTTTGGAATTGACCAATAATAAATGGCCATTAGAAGAGAAGAAATAGTCTGCTAATGGACTTTGGACATTCAGAACAAGTTTCAATCGTAATCCAAAATCATAATTGGGTAATTCATTATGATGTCCACTAATTAAAGTGTTAATGAATGTCTTCACTATATTATCTGCCCCATTGGCTGGATCAACAACTTCTTGTATCACTGGTAATCCATTTTGAATCATTTTTCCTTCAGTATTGAAGATCGTAAGCAATTCATTATTCAACTCATTCCGAAGAGTAAATATTAGTAACATATTCTTAGCCGTCTCGACAGCTAATTGCTTCCCATTAGGAGATCTCTTAATCTTCATATTATGTCCAAATTCCTCTAATGAATTATTGGATCGAATATGAGCAGCAATAGGAGTATTGGTACGAGAATCAAACAAGTAAATCGATCGATACGTCAGCACAACATAGGGGAAATTAAGATTATTGGTAACCACTTGTAAGATGGGATCTAAATGAGGATTGGCATCATACTCAATGTTCTCAGAATCATTCCGCCCAATAGATCGAGAAACCAACTCCTCTACCTCAGGTAAGCTCTGACAACTCACCACAAGATTGGGCCAAAACATTAAAGAGTTAAGTTAATTTAAGGTGAACACAGCCTTGAAAAGGAGATTAATTTATTGAAAATTTAGGGGGTATATTGAACAAAAAGCAAGACACAAAAGGAGGATCTTGGAAAGCGCTTACTCCATCATGTCCTCCAGAGGAGCTTCATCGGCATAGTCCAATTCTTCGTCGATATCATTGGAGTCCTGGTATTGCTGATACTCACTAACAAGGTCGTTCATGTTGGATTCGGCCTCGGTGAATTCCATCTCGTCCATACCTTCACTGGTATACCAATGTAAGAAAGCTTTTCTTCTAAACATGGCGCTGAACTGGTCACCAACTCTTCTGAACAGTTCTTGAATCGAGGTCGAGTTTCCAATAAATGTGGCAGACATCTCGAGATCCTTTGGAGCAACAGAACAAACGGAAGATTGGACATTGTTAGGGATCCATTCGACAAAGTACTCAGAGTTCTTGGTCTGCACCTTGAGCATCTCGTCCTCCACCTCCTTCACAGAGACCTTACCTCTGAAGAATGCAGCAACAGTCAAATATCTACCTTTTCTTGGGTCAGAGGCTGCCATCATGTTTTTGGAGTCAAACATTTGTTGTGTCAATTCTGGAACAGATAGCGATCTGAAAGATTGAGAACCCATTGAGGTCAATGGGGCATATCCGACCATGAAGAAGTGCAATCTTGGGAATGGAACAAGGTTGACAGCAAGTTTTCTAAGGTCAGAATTCAATTGACCTGGGAAACGAAGAGAGGTGGTCACACCTGACATCACGGAGGAAACCAAGTGGTTCAAATCATTATAGGATGGTTGGCTCATTTTCAAGGTTCTCACACAGATGTCGTAAAGAGCCTCATTATCAATACAGAAAGTCTCGTCAGAGTTTTCGACCAATTGATGGATAGACAAAGTAGCATTGTATGGCTCCACAACGGTGTCACTCACTTTTGGAGAAGGCATCACGGAGAATGTGGCCATCATTCTGTCTGGAAATTCTTCTCTGATCTTGGAGATCAAAAGGGTACCCATACCAGAACCAGTACCACCACCCAAAGAATGGGTAATTTGGAAACCTTGCAAAGAGTCGCACCCTTCAGCCTCTCTTCTGACCACATCCAAAACGGAATCGACCAATTCAGCACCCTCGGTGTAATGACCTTTGGCCCAAACATTTCCAGCGGAGGATTGACCGTAGATAAGGTTGTCTGGTCTAAACAAGTTTCCAAACTCTGACGACTTGACAGAATCGATAGTACCTGGCTCTAAATCGACTAAAACTGCTCTTGGAACGTATTTCCCGCTGTTGGCTTCGTTGAAGTAAACATTCAATCTTGATTTTTGAATCTCATCGGTTCCATGGTAGGTACCATCGGCAGCTAATCCGTGTTCTCCACAGATGGTTTCCCAGAACGCAGCACCCTTGATATGTTAGAACTTTCTAAACGCGTGAAATATACTTACAATCTGATTACCACATTGACCGGTAGACAAATGAATCTATAGTTGTTAGTATTTGGGGAATAAATAACCATCAATGGTTTCGTGTTTGAGGGTTGCATATTAACATCTAACGAAAACAGTGGTGATTTTGAGCAGCATATTACTTACAATTTCTCTCATTTCTTGTAACGGTGTTGTTAAAGCTTGTCGACCTTTGTAATTCCAGTAGTTTCAATTTGAAAGGCCCAGTGTCTTGTTTAACAAATGTAAACAAATGAACTGCTTCTTTTGAAAAAAACATTTGCCCAACGCCAAAATCTTGAGTTGTACACGCCTTGTTTACTTTTCAGTGATAAAGAATAATTACTATCAATGCAGGGCTTCAAAACCACGGCATCAGGGTATATAGACTTCACTATAGCCGTCCACTTTGGACCTGCAACAGACACATTCGTTGAAATTTCGAACAAATAACGAGACTCGACAACTTTCGCAAATTGCCAGACACTTACATGGCCATAGAATCACTCGTCTTGAATTCACGTGACAGATCACACAATCTCCGAGTTGTTGGTCCGGTTCTGGTCTTTTCTCGCTGATCAAATCCCGAAGTTGCAATTCTGGCGTATAGCACTGTTTGAATTTGTTTCTAGTGAGAATTGTGGAACAATTTAAATGATGGTGCATGATTCTGGCAAATTGAATCTCTTCAGTTGTTTGCGGTGCCAGAAGTTGCTTCATATCTGTTGGCATCAAAATCGATCCTTCCAACTCGTCTTCATCATCTTCATGTTCAGTTTCGTCGTCATCACTGGATTCCTGATCAGGCTCCAGCACGTAATCTTCGGAGTCGTCTATTTCAAAGATCTGTTGCCCCAATAAGAATACACCTTGTTTGTGTTCTTGATCAGCTAGCATCTGAGAATTTCTCTCACGTAATTTCCGCCAATCCTCTTCTCGAATATCTGCTCGAACATCCTCATCTTGAGCAAGCTGTCTTCCTAAAGCAATAGATATTATCATTCTTGTAAAAGCAATCAATAACCGACGCATATCACCAACACGTCGGGTGACTGTCCACACCTTGGTCAACTTCTTCGATTGTTGGACACGGTGAGTAATCAAATCAGGATGACTCTCCATCTTCTTTCCATATCCGGGCTGTGTAACATGCACTGCCTCCAAATATGTGGTAGCAGGTAGATTGACCTTATCAAATTCCTTTATGTAACTTTGTTTTGAGGCTGCATTAATGACAAATGAGCCAATATTTATCAGAGCTGTGTAAAAATCGTCAGCAAGAGTGATATCAATGGATTCAATATGGCTAGTTAATGCACTAAATGTTAGATCCGAAAACGAGCCTCTAACCAATGCAGCCAGCAAGAATACCACTAAGCTGGATAAAATCACCAATAATGTGATCAGTTGAGGCAAATAGCCCATAACAACGGTAAATGGGACATATGAAAGTCTACCGGAGACAAAAATCTTCAAGTAGAAGGCCAATGTAAAGATTCCAATGATCATAGAGCTGAATAGTCTAGTATTTTGTCGATTGAATAGTCCCAGAATATGGATATTGAGTTGATGGATTACAGCAATAGATCCAATGATCAAGAGCTCAATGGATGGTCGTTTGGCGGATTGGACTTCTTGAAAAGCTAACGAGTATTCGAAGAGAGTAAGACCGTTCTCGATACATGGTTCCGTACCATTTGTGACAGCAATGAAGGTCTCAAAGATTTGGCTTAAGCAGAGAGCCAGATATAATGGCTTGAAAATTGAAGGGGTCGGCCCATAGAAGACTTCTTTGGTGTTTCCGCGAACAACAGTACGTTCAAAGTATTTGGAACTGTAACTAATTCCCAGAAACGAGTAGTTGTAAAATGAAGATTTGTCAAAAGCGTAATAGTTGGGAATCAGCCTAACAATCTTTGAGGACCTCATGTACAATTTGAGAGCCGAAATAAGTCCATAGCTGCCATCAAGAAGGAAATATATTGCTATCAAGCGCAATAAGACTCGAGACACCCTCGGCAACCGTTTATTGGTTCTTGTGCTTGCAAAAATGACAATTCGATTCAAAATGGTAGCTGTCAACATACAAAACATAGCAAAGGGAGAAATACAGTACGAGATCATCGATTTGCTGCGGTTCCCAGGTATGCCGGCCTCATTTGATTGTTCAATAATGGCGTCTGTGAACGAGTCAAACAAGCGTTTAACTAGCCAGGATGATTTCAAAGTATCTGCCAGATATGTCGCTGTGGGTGGATCAACCACCGAGACCGAGATTTCTGCGACTGCAGTCGTCATTGAGGGAACGAACAGATATTTTAGAATAAAATCAAAACATCTCTGCACGGCTTTCTTATGAGGGGATTATCTTCAACTTAAAGTTAACTACAAAACGATATTAAAAATCGAGTTTGGAGGGGACAATTAAACTTCAATATCATCCATTCATTTCGTTTCAATTGGATGACAACTTTTCAAGTGGAAAGAAACGTCTCGAAAAGCCACAGTGCTCTACCGGCTTTGAGTCATTCAACCGGTTTTTTTTAGTGAGATGGACAATCTATTGACCAAATTCAACCAAGAGACCATAGAATTGGTGGATTCTTTGGTTGTTGTTGAGGATCAATTGGATGAAGGATCCGGTGGCGGTGTTTTCAAATGCAAATCCAAAGCCGACCGAAATCAAATCTATGTTCTAAAAAGACTTATCCATCGCCCAACAGACTCCCCAAGAAAATATCTGTACAACTCGTTTAATGAATACCTCACATTGAAAGAATCGTCAAGTCCCCTAATTCTGGCCACACACGGATTTTTGGTGGATTCCATTGGCTCAGATCCATCATATTCAATTCTTATGGATTATTGTAAGCATGGAGACTTACTTGCGTTATTATCAAATGCTCGGAAGCTCAACATCTCAATCTCTTCACAACAAAAACAGTTCATATTTTTCAACTGTCTTAAAGCAGTCAAATTCATCCATTCTAGGAATATCGTTCATAGAGATCTCAAGCCTGAGAACTTTTTGATTAACTCGAAAGGAGAACTCAAATTGGGAGATTTTGGTTATGCGATACAACTGGGCCGCATAGGTGATTATGAGATGACTAGTGATTTCATATTTCTAGGAACTACATCGTTCAAATCACCCGAACTGTTCGAATACAAGAATACTCCACAAGATCAATTCAATGCAGAGCTGATTGACTTCAAGGCCATCGATGTGTGGTCATTGGCAATACTCTATTTTAATATCACCATTTTGCACAAACCGTGGTCTCAAGCAACCTTGAGAGATCATGAATTCAAAAAATACAAAACTAAATACGAACCCGCATCTTTCAATCAGCTGGATACTTATCAATTGAATAAACACCTGGATCAGACTTTCTTGAAGTTGCCGGAACCAAGTAGAACAACAATTGTTAAGATGTTGAATCCAAACCCCAATGAAAGAGCGAGTGTGAGCGAAATATTAAGAGGTGAATGGATGATCCAGACTAGGGTTGAGTATCAAGAACATGCGAAGAAGTCTGCTTTCAAAGGAGGAGCTAACGAAGAAATCTTGAAAATCATGAATGTCTAACCAAAACCAAGTGTATAACCGTCCATAGCAAATCCGGAGAGTAATTATAACAAAGCTGTCCCTAAAAGCAAAGAGCAAAAATTTAATAAAGTGCAATAGGTCCCAACGGATCTTCGGTGGTGACCAAATCGAGAGAAGGTTGTGATTTCAACAAGCCGGCCTCTAGCGGGTCAAACAAATCGCTCCGCTCCATGCCCATGTTGACGAGGTGGTGTTCCACATCTGCATCTTCGTCATCCAGTTCTGCCTCGTCTGAATCTGAAAAATAAAGTCCAGAAAATGAAGGTCTCCCACGTCTTGACTTAATCATCTTAACCTTTGGAATCAGTCCGAGGAGTTGCATGGATCCGACCAAATTGTTCATCAATTTATGTTTTGAAATATCTTTTGCTAATCGGTGTTTGAATAAGTTTGGGCTCGTGGTCTCTCCATACATCAATGCAAGAGTGACATGCTGGGGAAATTTTTGCTCGTCGATCTCACAATTGTCAGGGATCGCGAATGGAGCACAGCAAGACACCGGATCGGTGTACTTGATGGTGATCATGTCCTTATTCTTTGGTGCTACTTTAACAATGTCTTTGACAACATCCTTGACCGATTCCTTTCTTTGCGGCTTCTTCTGTCTAGAAGAAACATGGTTTTTCCGCTTGGCAGTTTTCCTGTCAGAGCCGCTAATTTGGGAAGGAATAGAATACATAAGGAATGCGGAGGGTACAGGAGGGAATAGTAGCAGTATTTAAAGGAGTAGGAAACAAGAAGAAATCACAAATTAAGATTGTGGGACCCGTCCCATGCAGCGATGCATAAATTAGATACATGTATTCACATAAAGTACACAACGAACAAACTTGAAGGCTATTTCACTTATAACAATAAGCATTTGTATTGTTATGATGACTGGTGTCAAATCATAGCAGACGCGTAGCCAGGGTAACTTTGTGACATATAAGTTACCCTACCTCGACATTTCTCCGCTGGAACCTCAACCCAGCCAATTTTGGATAAATCGGGAAAGTGCTGCCAAATTTTCGAAAAATCGACCCGTCTTACAAATTTTGCACCAATAATATTACAGAAAATGTTTATGTAATCTACACCGACTTGAAGGGCAAAAAAAAATCGACGTTTTCCCATTTCCACAAAAGAAAAAGTTAAACCCATCTCATTCTCAACCAAGCAGACAACTTATCAACATACTATGCTTTATCCCTTTTAAAGGGTCATTTTAATAGCTTTCAGCCACAGTCAATTTGATTTATTTCGCTTGTTGGCATCGTGACATCATTATCGCCTCGATATTTATTTTAGAACTAAGTATCAACACAAAGAGCAACATTTTCCCTCCCCCATTGGGTATTTAATAGCTGCTCTACAGGTATCAAAATACCAACTATCAAAGCCCTGTCTTCACAAGCGTTCGGGAACCACCATTTACAACGAATACGAACCGCCAATTGATCGATTGTTATCAATAAACTTATCAATTTAACTCCATTTGGCTTTTTGGCTCAAGATTTTTTTTTCTCAAAGAGCCACCCACATCCAAAAACGCGTATTTTGCAGGTGCATAAAATTAAACTTTGATAATGTCCGCAAATTTAGACACCAGCTTCAACAATGTGTCTGAAGACACACTAACAAAGGAGGATATTTACGACGAGTCCAAGATGAGTGACCAGATGCTGAATTTGTCGTTGAAAACAAACGTTTCTTCAACGGCAACCGTGCTGAAAATCAGAAATATACCGTCCGATACAACTCTTAGGGAAGCGTTCCTTATCTTTTCGTTATGTTTGGATGAGGTGCTGTTTGTCGACTTGGGTCATGAAATAGAGTCCCCTAGTCATGGGTCACCACCCGTTCAATTGGCAAATGGATCAATTTCCACTTCGCTTTCAAGTCATGGGTCTATTTCTTCAAGTCTCGTCATTACAGCCAAATTCAATTCATTGAAGACTGCTCAACAGGTAGCACAGCTACTCGATGATAAATGTCTTTTCGGCACTGCATATCAACCGGTTAATGTTGAAGTAATCAATGATTATCAGGATCCATCCGCATCTTTTGCAAGCCCGCCTTATGTGCAAACTTCGCCGTCGAATAACGCCTCTGCGCTTCCAATAATAAGTTCCTTGGGGCCTCTCCAGACGTCCAATATCGGAATGACTAAAAGGCCTGCTCTCAATACCCAGAGATCTAGATTCCTTTTCAGCGATCCTTTTTCAAATCCTAATTGTCCAAACATTCCCCCACCGGGCTCCTCGACTTCGTCAACGTCATCAACAATGTCTCAGGCACAATCACATCCTCCGCCATCTGCAACGATCCCAAGTAGCTTGGTTTCCCAACAGCAAAGTGGAGCGTCTGTGCCGACATCGACCTCATCTGCTCAGAATGTTTTGGATCAACTTACTTCACCGCTATTAGCATCTTCAGGTAAAGGAATGTTATTAATGGATTCGCATAATGAATTCGATCAACTGGTTAGACCATGGTCGACAGGAAACAACAGTTTGCCCGCATCCCAACAAAGCTCAAACTCTGCTTCGAATGGTAACACAAATGCAAACAATACGCCAACAAAGAGCATTCCGGAGTCGCTGACTATCAACACTGGCCTTGCGTCATCGGTACCGACTGGTCTTCCGACCCCCGTCACCAACGAGTGGGACAGAAGAAGACAAGGATCAGCATTTTTCAACGGTAATCAATCTGCGCCAACTGCCAGCACTCCTTCACAGACGAACGGATCATCACCGACGGTCCTTATGAACGGGCCAAGTACACCTTCAATCGCCTCGCCACCGTTCCACCAGTTGCAACAACAGCAACAACAACAGCAACAGCAACAGCAGCATATCCCAGAGCTGTCACTTTTAGCCAGAGTTCCCTTGCCAGCCAATCCGGCTGATCAAAATCCACCATGTAACACGTTGTATGTGGGAAATTTGCCGCCCGACGCTACAGAGCTTGAATTACGTACCTTGTTCCAACCCCAAAAAGGGTTCCGCCGGCTTTCGTTCCGGACGAAACAGAACACAGGCAACGGTTCTAGCTCGCATCATGGACCAATGTGTTTTGTTGAGTTTGAAGATGTTGCGTATGCTACTCGGGCTTTGGCAGAACTGTATGGACGGGCATTGCCTCGCGCCAACGGTTCTGGATCGAATAACAAGGGTGGAATCCGGTTGAGCTTCAGTAAGAACCCGTTGGGAGTGAGAGGTCCTGGCCAAAACAGAAGGGGGTCAGGAAATCCGGGATTTGGATCTGGAGGTAGCAATTCTTTACCGCAAAATGGCAATTCCAATGGAACAGTTCAAAACGGTCAATACAGCGGATTCCAACAGTATTCCTATCAACAGATGCCTCTTTCCCAGTATCCCAAGTGAGCCAAGAATTTTCAATTGTATTATTAGCTCTTGTTACATGTTTTCGATTTTTTTCACTATAACCAAAGACATTTCCATATTCAACCATAAGTGTGTTTTTTCAATTCTTTTGCTTGACGTGTTTAATCTCATATGAGTTGCATATATAATTGCTTATCATTTTGTCAGTTATTATTATTGTAATTTGGAACATTGATCTGTTCCTTTATAATTTGGCACTTCGATACCCCATTTTTGGGCAAATTCGGGATTAATGAACCTTCCCCCGACGTAATGAGTTGTCTCTGGTTTCAGGAGTCGTGTACATGGCTTTGGGGCTGTTAATGAGACCAATAAATTTGGATGGTAATTTTTGATCTCCATAGCAACGGGTCCGTTGTCAACGTCCCAACCAGATGGGATATCAACTGCCACAATGTATTTGTTATTGATTTGAGCATTCAACATCTGTTGAATGACCGAATCAAAGGGTTTTCTTATTGGTGGTTTGAAGGAAAATCCAAATAGGCAATCTACTATGATGTCACATGATCTAAATTCAGGGGTCAGATCAGTGACGAGGGGGACATTGAAGTTTTGAAGTTGGGTGATCAATCCATTGAAGATTGGACGATCAGTTGGTTTTGGGTAGAACACCTTTGGATGGTAACCGAACAATTCTAGATGACGGGCTGTTACAAGACCGTCTCCTCCATTATTACCTGGTCCACAGAGAATCAAGCAATTAGGACTGGAGGATGGAGGAAATTCTTTGAATATTGCTTGTGCAACTGCCAAACCTGCCAATTCCATCAATTGGTCAATGGAGAAACCCATTGAGGACATCAATTCCTTGTCCAACAGTGCAGCCTTGGTAGATTCGATGGTTTTAAAAAACATGGTGATTTCTTAAGAAAAGAGCACAAAGTTATTTATGGCAGAAAATTATACCTATTTTTGGACGCGTAAAAAACACAACAAAAAAAAAGACCATTCAGTACAAAGCCTTTCGAATATGTCCCAAAGAAACTCGTCGGCCATTTTGAGACGTCAAAAGGACATCAAGCGAGGTATCCGGTTCACCATGATGGTGTGTGGATGCTCGGGAACAGGAAAGACCTCGTTCGTGAACTCATTGTTGGAGAGAAACATTCTGCCTCACAGGTACCAATATCATAAATCAAGCGGTGAGGAAACTGTTCGGAAAACAATCACGTTTGCGAATTTGAGTGGAGTGATCAATGATGCAGCAGAATATGAGAAAGTGTTCGATCCAGAGATCTGTGATCAAGAACCTGGTATTGCTATCACCGAGACATCTGTTGAGATCCTGGACGAGGATGATTCAAAATTGCTTCTAACCATTATTGATACTCCAGGATTTGGCGACAACATTAACAATGAGATTTGTGATACGGAAATTATCAACTTTTTGGAACAACAATTCGATCTGGTTCTGGCTGAAGAAACTAGAGTTAGAAGGAACCCCCGGTTTGTTGACACTCGCGTTCATGTTTGTTTATATTTCATCACACCAACTGGTCACGGATTGCGTGAATTGGACGTTGAAACAATGAAAAGACTGTCTAAATATGTCAATGTGATCCCAGTCATTGGTAGAGCAGATTCATTCACTAAAACAGAGTTGATTAACTTTAAAAGAAACATTGTCCAAGATATAGATCATTACAAGGTCCCCATTTATCAATTTGAATACGAGGCTGACGATGACGAAGATGTGGTAGAGGAAAATCGGTCTCTAAGCGAAATGCAACCATTTGCTGTGATCACTGCAGATGAAGAGACAGAGATTGACGGAGTGAAAACCAGAGTCAGAAAATATCCATGGGGATCAATTGATATCAACAACACGGAGTATTCAGATTTTGCTGTCCTCAAGTCGGTTTTACTTGGATCTCATTTACAAGATCTCAAAGATATTACTCATGATTTCTTGTATGAGAATTACCGTACTGAAAAATTGATGAGTGTTTCTGAATTGGAAGAGTTGCGTGCTTCTGAAAGTGGTGCTTTGCCAACAGATCCGCCTTCGATGTCGAATTTGGCGGGCATTGCAAATTCCAAATCCATGGCCAAATTTGACGCTCCAGGTCAGAGAGTCTCGTCGGTGCTTTCCACGGGAACCACTAGGATTACCAAGAACGAAAACATAGATGCTGTGACGTCAAAATTGGGCGTGGTTTCCATGCTGGATCCTCCGTCCGATTTGATTAAAGGACAACCCGATTCGGAATATTCGTTCCAAAATGATGACGAATTGACTTCGTTAGTGGATGAAAAGGAGCCAATGACTGCTCCTACCTCGGGATCAGGGGCAGGAACACCAATCACAACGCCTAGATTACCTCATTCTCCGTCTGTTTCGTCTCAATACTCTGGCTCACCATCTATCAACGCCAGACAATTGCGGAAAATCAGTGAAACAGTTCCATATTTAATCAAACATGAGAGTTTGATGTCCAAACAGCTAAAATTGGAAGAACTGGAACGGAAGTCGGCAGTGGAACTGGCCAAACGTGCAGCCGATCTCGAGAAAAAAGCAATGGAATTAAAGCAGAGGGAGAAGTTACTGAAGGAACAATTTGCCAGCAGGGAGAAACTTTTGGCCAAACCCGATGTCATAGACACTACCACAGACAGTGCGAGCTTTGTAGCTGGAGATGATAAGGAGTAAATACCCACCACATAATTCGACGCGTCGATACGTCGAATTTCTAAACAAGATCGAAAAACCACATTTTTGTACATTTTCAACCTTTTATACCTGTCGCGTCCATCTTCCTCATCAATACTGTATTTTAAGCGCCCATGGATGTTGTACGACCAACCTCGCCTCGGCGTGTAAAGGTGTACACTCTAGAAGATGACAAATGGGTTGATCGTGGCACGGGATATTGTTCAGGAATATTGGAGGGAGGCCCCCATTTTCTTGTTCGCAATGAAAACGATACTTCCGAGACTCTACTGAAGGCCACCATAGAGGGTTCAATTCAATATCAACGTCAACAAGACACCTTGATTGTTTGGACCGACTCAGAAGGAAACGACTATGCTCTTTCATTCCAAGAACCTGATGGATGTTTATCATTATGTGAATTTCTGATCAGTATACAGCATACAATTGAGCCCAATATATCCCTAGTTGCTGTAATATCCAATGGACAAGATGGAGAGATTACTGAAGTGATTGCTGGTCCTATTCCTGAGCCCTGTTTTCCTACAGACACGAATTTGTTGGAGGTTCTAGAATTATTGAACCAAGGGTCCAAATCTGCAAAGTTCAAGGAAAGTCTCCTGGAATTCATTGAAAAGCGTGATTTCTTGATGAAATTGGTTGAAGCATTCCATAGAAACGAAACCCAGAAACATCTGACCAATTTGTATTATCTATGTGATATTGTGAAGACATTGGTTTTTTACAACGATTCGGCGATTTTGGAGACTTTCGTGAATGATGACACTATTGATGGAATTGTAGGGATTCTGGAATATGATTCAGAATATCCTAATTACAAAACAAACAATCGTCAATATCTTAATGAGAAAACAAGTTTCAAGGAAGTAATTCCTTTGAATAATGAAGATATAAAAAACCTGGTTAAACGAACGTTTAGATTACAATTCTTGAAGGATGTTGTTTTGGCTCGGTTTTTAGATGATTCTTCATTCAATTGTTTGTCTACAATGATCCATCTTAATGAGGATCAAATACTGAAATATATCCGAACAGATCCTGACTTCTTACCAACTTTGTTTGAACTTTATGATCACCGAGATATTGAGAAATCAAGAGACGGTATTAAACTCATTCATCAATTCGTTTTCGTCGCCAGGAAGTTCCAAGCAATTCCTCGATCCGAGTTTTACCAAGCATTAATTGATCAAGGATTAGTTAAACTTATCAGTTTTGCTTTCCGAGATTCAATCACAGAAAGTCGAATATTAGCCACAGAATTGATTGTCACTATCATTGAACATGATGTTTTACTATTTAACAAAAAAGATTCTGAAATGGATACTACGTTGATCTCCGTTTTGATTGACGTTCTATTGAATGAACCCAATATTGGATTGAAGACCCAGGCTTTCGAAGCCATTAAGGTATTATTAGATCCAGCCAACCTATCACAACCACTTTCCATAGACTCATCACCGGCCCATACCGACATAGGAGCAGAGGTAACCTCATTGGAAATGAGTTATCTGAAAAGTTTTTATAAAGAGGCAGCATATCAATTGTTTAGTCCGCTTGAGGAACCAATCAAACGACCCGCAGACAAAATAACTACCATCACATATTCGAATCTTTGTGAATTATTGAATTTTGTGACCAGAGAACACGATAGACTGTCTAGTAAGACTTTCATACTTTCCCAAAAGCTGCTGGTCGGTGTGGGTAGACTACTTTCCAAAACATATTCGCTCCAGCTTCGTTTGAGCGCTCTTCGATGTCTCAAATCTGTAATAATGCTGGATGACAAGGATTATGTTAATCATATCATTGAGGATGACGTTCTCCATGAATTCATGATTATGGTTAAAGAAACGATGGGCCAGAATAATCTGGTCAATTCTGCATGCTTGAGTATATTACATTTGATTGTTCAAAATAAGGCTTTATTGAACTTCAAAGCATTACAATCATATTTGGTGACTCTTTATAGTCCAATATTGAAGTTGGATCCACTTGGAATTGAGATGATAACTGGTTTTGATCAAGACGAGTCTGAGAGTTTACAGGCAGATATAACAGAAATCAGTGCTACTTCTCCAGATATTCCAGAGCAGGAGAACTCTCCACTTCCGGTGAAAAATGCCCGCCCCAGTGACGAAGAGTTGTTGTCTCCAGAGAAAAAGAAAAAGTTGAGCAATATCATCTTGCAAGCAGGCAAAATCTTCGGAATCAATAATTTCGCCGAAGAGGAAGAGATCGGTGGAGAGAGTTGATAAATGATAGAATAAAAATTGTGGGGAAAATATTTGAAAAGGCAGTGCAAGCATGTGAAATAAGTTAATCGATTTCCTTATGTCTTCTTTTGACTACCTTCATGTTTGGAGACCAGATCTGTTTCTAAATAAGGTTGCATTCATAACTGGAGGGTCAGGTACTATTTGCCGTCGTCAAGCAGAGGCTCTTATATTTCTAGGATGTTCTGTGGCAATTATTGGTAGAAACCCAGAGAAAACAGCCAAGGTTGCTTTGGAATTGAATGAAATCCGGAAAGATGTACGTGCAATTGGAATTGGGAACTGTGATGTTCGTAGTATTGATAGTTTGAAGGAAGCCGTTGAAAATACAATTGCTGAGCTAGGAAAGATTGATTTTGTGATTTGCGGAGCGGCTGGCAACTTTATTGCTGATTTTAATTCTTTGAGTGCAAAGGCTTTCAAATCTGTGGTTGATATTGATCTTTTGGGATCATTCAATACGGTGAAGGCATGTTATTCGGAATTAAGAAAAAATAAAGGATCAGTACTGTTTGTTTCTGCTACATTCCATTATTATGGAGTTCCTTTCCAATCACACGTTGGAGCTGCTAAGGCTGGTATTGATGCTCTTTCCAACGCTCTTGCAGTGGAATTGGGTCCAATAGGAGTTCGTGTTAATGCGTTAGCTCCAGGAGCAATAGGAGACACAGAAGGATACAAAAAGCTATTAACTGACCCACAAATGGAGAGTAAGATCCCTTTACAAAGACTTGGATCCACCAATGATATTGCTAATGCAACGGTTTTCCTATTCAGTGATGCTGCTCAATATATTACAGGCACAATTCAGATAGTTGATGGAGGCTTCTGGCACATGGGACCATTGGTCACGACCAAACTGTATCCAGAACAGTTGAAGAAAAGGCTTTCGGGGACTCCCAAGCTATGAGGTAAGATTTTCAATTTAATTTCATGCATTATGATTCATTCCCCGTAGTAACGGTTTTTGAAAAAAAAGATATTTAATAGCCTCGGGGATTAGAAATGTAGTTAATTTGGAAATGTCTAAATCTGTTCAGCAACCTCATCGAATAAGCGCTGTATTCGATGCGTTTTTGATGAACTTCCATCCCATGTATTATGTCATTACCATGGGTACTGGTATAACTAGCGCGGTAATGTGTCAATTCCCTATAGAAAGCGTTAATAGGGGTATGAAATATGTTGGAATAATATACTTCTTTATTGATCTGACAGCATTTGTGGTGATCAATGTGCTTTTCATTTTACGATACTTTGTGTTGTATAATCGATATGATGGAGTTTCATTTATGGGATTGATCAAAGATCATCGTCTTAATGTCTTTTTGGGAGCACAGGTCATGGGATTTGGTTCTATTATTAATGTGATTCATATTTTACGTCCAGATTGGTTAAAGTTCGTCTATGCACTTTGGTGGATCCATGTTTTCTTAACTTTGGTTTGTGCTTGGGGTATCACATTTGTACTTTTTGCTGTCGAAGAAATACCATTACAAGATTTAAATGCAACCATTTTATTACCAACAGTGACTTTAACAGTTGCTGCATCAACTGGAAGTCTTATTAGTGCTGATATCAAAGATGCCAAATGGCAACTATCATCAGATATTATTACATTCATGCTTTTTGGAAATGCTATGATGATGGCTGTTCCTTTGATTTCTGTCTATTTCCATAAACTCTTAGTCACGGGAATCCCATTACAACCAAATGTCTATTCTTGTTTCATTCCAATTGGAGTTCTGGGTCAAGGGAGTTTAGCGCTCATGTTGAACTTCAAAAACATTAGTCAATTGTTATTGAATCATATGGATTTATTGGGATTTCATTATTCATATTCAATTGAATCTTTACAAGTCTTGAGCGCCATGTTTCAATTGAGCGCCGTGTATATTTCGATGTTCTTCATTTCTATGGGAATTTGTCTCACGATTATAGCAATTGGAAGTTTATTGAAATATGGCTATCGTCAACATTGGTCAAAATTCATTTGGGCATCTACTTTCCCACTTGGAACCATGGCAATCTCTCAAGCTGAAATATATCACATTACTGGATGGTTAGGATTCAAAATCACCAGTTCAATCTATTCATTTGCATTAATTGTTGTGACAACTTATTGTCTAATTAATACTTGCGTATTTGAAATTCCATGGAAGAGTTTCAATCCAATTGTATAAATTCATTCTTCAAACCTGGATAATCCTTTTGATTCTTCAAAAATATAATCATAATATTCTTCTTCTTCCCCCTCATCATTATGTCTAAACTTCTTTACCATACGAGGTAATTTCTTTTCAGCAATATCAATAGTCTTTTGATCACCATATTTCTTTTCAAATTCAATTAGTCCATCAATCAATTGTTTCTTGATTATTCCTTCTTTGGAGTTTATCATTTTATTGAACATTTCACGAGTTCGTTGTTTGGCTTCCAAACTAATCTCAAATTTGATTTCATTATTAGATTCAAGTTCTGAAATTTGTTCATCTGATGGAATTCTCAATTCAAGTTCGCATCGACCAATTAAACTCGAAATAGATCCATTCATTATCTCAATTTGACGATCCATTAATTTGCGTGTGTTGTCATAATTTCGTTCCTCCATCTCATATTCCACATATGCTTTCAAAATCTTCCTTTTATTATTTTTTGTCAAACCATCTTCTTCAATAGCCAATTCATAAATCCCAATACATCTATCCCGATCTCCAAGTTCTCCTTCCAATGATGCAAAATCTATCCAATTGAATACATTTTCAGGATGTAATTCAATCAATTTGGTATAAAGCGTTCGAACACGGTCAAATTCTCGTAATTTGATCTCAATATCAATATAATATTTCATCACTTTAGAATCTCCACAAATTCCAATACAACGTCCCAATATCTTACGAGCAGCTCCCAAATTTCCATTCCGAAGTTCAAAATCACAACTCATGATCCAAATCCTTGAAAATGTAAATTTCTTATGAGGTATTAATGAAATTATTCGTTGATAAAGTAATCTGGTTTTCTCCTCATCATTTCGTTCTTCCCAAACCAAATACCAAATCCATAGATAAATATAACTCAACCAACTACTTTTGATGTTGGAGGAAGGTATTATCTTAATGGCTTGTTCAAATTTGTCTCTAAATTGTTCAATATCTTTAGTCTTTTCAACCAATTTCAAATAAATCCACCAGGTATCAGAATCAGGATTGGTTTCCAATTGTTTCTCATAACCAACTATACGCTTTTTCAAAACAGAATCCTCAATCGATTCTTTGTCTCCATGTAACTTTTCAAATTGTGAATAATCAATTCTTAATTCTATCTGTTCTTTCTCAGATAAATGTTTAAATCCATATTCAAATAGTCGTTTACATTGATCCCAATTTTCACACGAAATTTCCCAACGAATCCATGAATAAACAAGTTTCGCATCTAATGTTCCTTTTTGACGTAATGCTTCAGCTCCAAGATTGTAAACATTACCAATATTGATGTTATCTCCATATTTCTTTTCAAAGTCCGTCCAATATAACCATGTGGAAGAATCTGAATGAGCAACCACAAATTTCTCGAAAATCAATCGTGCATTCTCAAATTCATTATATCTAGTCTCAAATTCAATATAATGACGCCAAACATCTGATCCTGGTTGCCATTGTAGCCAATCCTCAAATATCTTTCTAGTTCCTATGATATCTCCAACTGATTCCTCAACTGTTATATATTGATACCATAACTTATCAACCCTCGGAAGAAGTTTTGTGGCACGATCTAATAGATTTCTAGCATGATTAATGTATTTCCCCTTAAGTTCTGTCTGGATATATCGAATCCATAAAGGAACTTGTTTATGATCGACCTCTAAAGCCCGCTCAAAAATCGATCTAGCTCGTGGATAATCCTTTTGATCCACTTCAAATTGTGCATATCTCATCCATTGTCCAAAATCAAATCGCTTCACCCTCAAAGCCTTCTCATATTCAGTCCGTTTACGACCTTGATACTCTCTCAGCTCTTCAAGATCCGTGATCTTAATTTTGGCTGCCTCTACAGGCTTATCTCGTTGTTTATAGGCTTCGGCCATAAGTTGTTCGGCCGAAACCTGATTTTCAGCAATCTGTGCATCTTGTTCCATTTTATCTATTTTCTAAATATTTTTTTCTCTCAGTGTCTCTCTCATCAAATTATTTGTTTTCCAACGCGTATGTCTCTTTTCGATGGTCATCGATTTCTTATCATCCAATCAAATTCCCTCTCTGCTTCAAAAGTAGAATCATTACGGAAACAGATCTCTAAGACCGGTTATAATGAAGAAGGTGGAATTGTTATTCGAAAAGACTCTGAATTGATTCCATTATCAAATACCAAATTGTTTGATATCACATTGATCGTGTCAAACACCATCGATTTTGTTGAATATCAACTTACAGAGGAATTGATGATTCCTGTGGTTCGAGATTCATGGATAATAGATTCGATAGCTGCTAATTTATGCGAAACTCTACGACCTTATTCTCCAGACCCCAAATATTTCCTAAGCAGTGTGAGCGCCTGCTGCGCAGCTTCAATATGTAAGGGAGATCAGGAAGCTATTTTTAGTGCGGTCCGTATATTTGGAGGTATTCATACCGATTTATTGTCTAGAAGAACCACTCATTTGTTGGCTGTTGATCTAGATGACGAGAAATGTCAAATGGCTTCGGCTTTCAATCAGGCATGTGAAAAAGAAGTCATAGCTATAGTCAGACCTGAATGGATTTTAGATAGTATTATTTCAAAAACCAAATTGATTGAGACTGAATATGGGGTTGGAACTAAAACCAGAGCACAGAGACCAATTTCATCAAAATTGTTCCAAAACCGTCAATTTTATCTTTGTGATGATTTCAACTTGTCAAGTAAAGTGAAATCAGCCATAGTGACATTGATTGAGCAAAATGGAGGACAAGTCACGTCTAAAGATCTGGCAAATTGTTATCTTGGAAAATATAGAACTGGAGACGTTTTTGAGCTGGCTCTTGAGGAAAACTGGTCTATTGGTAACTTGAATTGGTTATTTTGGATGATTCTACATAGAGAATGGACTCTTCCAGGTAAAAAAATGCTTCATTATCCCATTCCAACTGGTCCTTTGGAAGGAATGGAGAAATTGGTGGTTACAGTTACTCATTATCGAGGTGATTCCAGATTGTATCTTGAACAATTGGTAGAGATAATGGGAGGAACGTTCACAAAGAGTCTTCGTCAATTTACAACCACTCATCTTCTTGCTGCTAGACCAAATGGTGAAAAATATAAATATGCTCAAGAATGGGGAATCAAGTGTTTGAATCATCTTTGGCTTGAAGAATCATATGCTCAATGGGAACTGAAAGATGACACTGATCCGCGATATACTTCATTAGGGCTTCAATCGGATGTGATTCAAATGGTAGGTAATACCAGTTTAAACTTGGGAAAACGCAATTCTCAATTGGCAGATATTAGCAATTCCCCAGAAACTTCTCAGAAGAAACAGAAACTCAATTCCAAACCCTATGATATCACAGCTATATTGACTGGTTGTGACAAGGATTTCAGTAGCTCTGATCTTCGGAATCTAGCCAAAGTTGGAATTAAAGTGGTTGAACAACCTAATAGCTCATTGAACTGTATTATAGCACCAAATATCTTACGGACAGAAAAGTTTCTGAAGTCTTTAAGCAAAGGACCCAGATATATCCTCTCGCCTTTATTTCTGACCGATGTGTTGGGAACTATTGATTCTCACAAGAAAATTGAAGATTTCGAGATTCTCAAACCAAAATTGGAAAAATACAACATTTCAAAGTATATCAAGTTCAAAACAGATTCAAAGATGAAAGAACTGTTTTTGAATCCATCACTGGGCGCACAGAACATTGCAAATCTCTTGGAGAACTCGAACTCGGAGTTGTTTGAGTCTCTGGATTTCTGTGTATCTGTCACGATTCCAGGTGGCCCGGATTTAATCAGCAGTATCATCAAGATGTTTGGATGTCGTTCATGTACAGTGATTGACAAAAAAACTAAGAAACTACCAAAATTGGTTGCAGAATCGAGATATTTACTCTGTGAGACTAAAGACGAACAACTACAGACTTTATTCAAGAAGCTGGCTGGAAATGAACCATATCGCATTGTGGAATGGAATTGGGTGGTGATGTCGATTTTCAACACGAAACTGGTAGATAGACATGTAATCGAGGAGAAATAAAAAAAATTACACTACTGATCAAGTAGAAAAAAAAAGAATCAGCCCGTGCCCGGGTTCGAACCGGGGACCATCAGATTTGCAATCTGGTGCTCTACCACTGAGCTACACGTGCGAATTCGAGATAGAAAGGAAACCATCTTTACTTGAGACAACATCAGGGGAACCAAGTGATCATATAAATATTTTTCGTTATTTATTTCCTTCATGAGCGGATATCGTGGAAACGGATATGGCTATGGATATAGAGATCCATATTATTCGCGGGGTCGTGGCCGTGGAGGATATCAGTATTCGCGTCCATATAACTCTTATGAAGGTGTAGAGGACGAGTACCATGGCGGTCATCGAGGAGGTTATAGAGGCTCCTACAGAGGTCGTCCGCGCGGACGAGGTGGCTTTCAAGGTTATAATGATCATTATGGTTATGAAGATTATGGAGCTCGTGGCGAGTATCGGGGTGAAGAGTTTAGGATGGAAAATGAACCTGTTGAAGAGTCACGGAACGGCAGTAAGGGCGAGTCAGAACCGACACAGGTGCCAGTCCAAAACGAATCTGTTATTGAAGATAATTCCAAGAAGTCAGAGAATCATTGGGTGACGCGACTACGTATCACAGGCGAGACAAAATCGTCAATTAGTAAACAATTTGATGAACTACAGAAGATCAACGAAGTCCTGGCTCAATCTTCGGAAAAACGACTCCAGTTAGAAATGGATGTTGAAAGATACTCCAGAGCAGGCCGTAGTGAAGAAGTTCGGTGTCGTTTAGCAGAGGAAAAGCTCGAAGCTTTGAACTTTATATAATGTATAATAATTGTGATTTGGGTGGAAAATCTTTTTCCTATTAGATATGGTGAGCATTCCTACATTTGATTGTCAATTGTGTAATTTGGGCGTTTATTTGGCTCTAGCAATTGGATTATACCAAATAAGCGCCAAAAGTTTTGGATTGATCAAGTTCGTGACCGATCTGTTCCTTTTGCCTCCTGTTAATTACAACAAGTATGGGGCAAAGAAAGGCGCTTGGGCTGTTGTTACTGGGGCTTCTGAGGGAATTGGACAAGAATTTGCAAGACAATTGGCCTCCAAGGGATTGAATGTGGTACTGATTTCTAGAACTAAATCGAAATTGGAAGAGTTGGCCGTCGAGATCGAATCTAAATACAAGGTGTCCGCTAAGGTTGTTGCTGCGGACTGTTCGGCTAACACTGTGGATTTGTACAAATCTCTTTCAGAAGAACTTTCAACATTGCCAGTCTCTGTTCTGATTAATAACGTGGGACGTTCTCATCAAGGCCCTGTGCCTTTTGTTGAGACTCCAGATGACGAGATTGAAAATATTCTTACCATCAACAATACTTTCTTGTTGAAGATGACAAAGTTGACCATTCCAATCATCAACAAAACCGTTGCCTCTAAAACTGCATCAAAAGGATTAATTGTCAATATAGGGTCTTTTGCAGGATTGTATCCTACTCCCTACTTGGCTGCTTATTCTGGCTCCAAAGCATTCTTGCAAAACTTCTCTCAAGCACTTTCTGTGGAGTTGGAGTCCCAAAAGATTGACGTCGAACTCGTGTTGGCTTACTTTGTTACAACAGCCTTATCTGCTATCAAAAGAAGCTCGTTCTTCATTCCTACTCCAAAGAACTTTGTTGCTGCTACATTGAGAAATATGGGCAGAAGAGGAGGAGCTCAGGACAGATTCTCGACCTCATCTCCATATCCATCTCATGCCCTATTGAACTTCATCACCCTTAACACTGTCGGAGTGTACTCCAAGTTCCTGGCTAAATCCACCTACAAACAGATGAAAATTGTCAGAGCCAAGAGATTGCGCAAGTTGCAGAAGACTCAATAAAACATCCGTACACCAGATAAATATGTAAACAAACTTTTCTCTCCTTTGAGACAGATCACGAAAACTAATCTGTGGTTTTGATATATCCTTGTTCCAGTAAAGATGGCCGAATTGAACGACTTTGAGAGATTGGAGAAGATTGGAGAGGGTAAGTTTGAATGAATTGGACAAACTAACAGAGCAGGAACTTATGGAGTGGTTTATAAGGCGCTGGATACTAAACATAACAATCGTGTAGTTGCCTTGAAGAAAATCCGGCTTGAATCAGAAGATGAGGGAGTTCCATCTACCACCATTCGTGAGATCTCATTATTAAAGGAGTTACGTGATGATAATATCATTACATTATACGATATTGTCCATTCCAGTTCTAACAAGATATATCTTGTCTTTGAGTTCTTGGACATGGATCTGAAGAAATACATGGAGTCCATTCCTGAGGGCGAAGGATTGGGCCAAGATATGGTGAAGAAATTTATGTTGCAATTGGTTCGTGGATTATATCATTGTCATTCTCATAGAGTGTTGCATAGAGATCTTAAACCTCAGAATTTGTTGATTGACAAGGAAGGTAACTTGAAAGTTGCTGATTTTGGCCTTGCTCGTGCTTTTGGAGTTCCATTACGTGCATATACTCATGAGGTTGTGACATTATGGTATAGAAGTCCAGAAATCTTACTGGGAGGTAAGCAATACTCGACTGGTGTGGACATGTGGTCTATTGGTGCGATCTTTGCGGAGATGTCCAACAGAAAGCCACTCTTTGCCGGAGACTCGGAAATCGACCAGATCTTTAAGATTTTCCGTGTTTTGGGAACTCCAACAGAAGAGATCTGGCCAGACATCACATATCTCAGTGATTTCAAACCTAGCTTCCCTAAATGGACCAAGCAAAATCTGGCCGACATTGTTCCTAATTTGGACCACCATGGTGTCGATCTACTCGAACAATTACTGGCCTATGATCCTGCAGCAAGAATCAGTGCCAAACGAGCCCTGATGCATCCTTACTTCCAGGAAGATTATGCTCAACCATCCGAATACCCGCAACAGTCAGCCATGCAAGTTGACACCTCTACCATCTACGTTTGACCAATACCCTAACAAGCTCTTGCGTTATATAATCAACGATCATTATAATGGTCTACTTAAAGTCGTCTTCCAGGAACCAAGGCGAAAATGATGCTTAAAATAGCCGTGAGTAGAAGAATCAATGCAAGAACGAACAGCGAACGTCTTAATAGTAGTTTCTTGACAAATGGTTCTCGAATAGGAACCAGTCCACTTTTGGAAACTTGACTTTCACTGTAGCCTGCGAAATATAGCAATGGATCCACTCTATAATAACTGCTAAAAATCAGATAGAATGCGAAGAAGAACGGAACCACAACTACCCAACGCACTCTCTTAGGTTCATAGTCCAGAAAAATCAATGTGTATCCAGTCCAAAAGGCACCTAGACCGCTTATAAATGCTCCGATTAAACGATAAACTGCAGATCTCGAAGTCACATTAGACAGAGCATTATGTCTAAGGAAGTTTGGGTATGCTTCATGTTCCATTGCTTTGAAAACAAACTCTCTAGACTCATCAAATACTTCCGGGTCATCTCTACCGCCAGATTGAACCGCTTTAATCACTCTATCAATAATTTCTGGGGGTATCACAATTCTTTTGGGAGACGAGTGAAGAAAATACGTTTGCACGAGATTTAGAGCAGACGAATGCAATTTGTCGCGCGTGACAAAATGATCCTCATCAAAGGACTTTTTCTGAGTAGGTTTATCGTCTTGAATCATGGCTTCCACCATTTGTGGGTTGATGGTGGAGGTTCTTTTATTGGTAACTGTTTCTTTGGGAAGAGTGTCTAATGGAGAGTTAGATCTGCGTTTCAAGTCGTCTATCTTGGCATTGACAAATGGATCACTCGATCTCACGCTTGTTTCTCCTCTCAAAAAGGCAGACATTCGACGAGAATCGGATTCTTCAAGTAAATTATTGCGCATTAAAAGATCTAATAGTAATGATGAAGACTTGGAATCCCTACTACTTGCATGTGATTCGCGGTTATCAGAACCTTCAGTTTGTGGATTCATAGATTCAACTATTTGATCAGCGGCCTTGATTCTTTCGTTTGCAACCAATGATCGTTTTAATCCCTTGACATATGCCTTACAAAGAGCCATATGTTGAACACTATCGATCCAGAAGTCTAGATAATCTATACTCTTCTGCTTATCTCTCATATAAACATAGAAAGACCATAGATCAACTGGACTTCCGGTCCTTCGATTCAGAATTTCAAATAAAGTGGGCCATCTGTCCACTGAATGCTTCTCTGACTTCAAAGTGCTCATTTCTGGTCTGCTGTGCATCTTGCGCTCGAGATCATCTGACCGAGCAAAATTGGAGGTCATTGGGAAGGCACAGATTGATGAGATGGGGGATTTTACTTGTAGCCAGCACAGAAAATTGGCATCACGCTGCCCAGTGGTTTTATCTGTTTATGCAAATGGCTGGATTTTAAAAAATACCAAAACAAAAAAGCTGCAGGAGAGGAGAAAGCACAGCCCGGATTTTAATTTTTTCTCCTTAATAGGGCTGAGTCGTGTACCCAAGATTGGGCGTCTAATGTACCCCCACATATAAATGGCCCCCTTTTCGTTTTCCTTTACAATTGGAGACTACATTGCTACCACTAATCTACAAATAGCCCACAATGCCAATCGAACTGATATTGAGACCGGTCATGAGACCTGTGGTTCTTGCCAAGTCGATATTGTTCCACCCACACCGTCGTTCTTCACGGTACGTTCCTCACATCATCGACTTGGATGAAGCCAATGTTTCTGAATTTGCTGTGAGAAGACGGTTCGGTACTGGTTCAAAGATCTTTGATGTTTACGACACTAAGGCAGCCGACTCAGGTCCATTGGGACCTTCCGATGCCTCCAAAAGGTTGTTCTGGTTCGTGAGATCTAGAGCGGTTAAAGGTGCCTATAAAATGTACAACTCGGACATTCTGGGCACGGGGCCAGAGGGCCAAGACGAGCCTTGTGCTGCTTTGAGAGCCGGTTTGAGATCAAACATCCTCCTTATCAGAGCCCCAGACGTGCCTGTGACCGAGCTTGGATGGCACATCATTAATCATAGAGTGGATGCTTTGGATTCATACAGAATGTTTACTCTTGCAGATGGTGCCACCTATCAGTGGACCACCGAGGGAAAGTTCTTGGAGAAGGTTAGAAACGTCGGAGAGAAAGAGTCCGAGGTCCGTGAAAGAATTGGACAGGTTATTCCTGCCGGAGCCTCAGGCTTCACCGTCAAAGTTGACGAATCTAAAATCCCTAAAGAATTGGCTTTAGCTTCTGCCCTTTGTTCGTACATCGACCATTGGAACACCAACATAAACATTGGAGGTATTTACTATGCTAGAAAGTACTCCCATGTCAGATGGAAAAGAGACTAGGTAGACTGGTGTCAGAGTCTTAGTTTTTTCTTTAGGTTTTAACAGTTTAATAGAGGTCCCCCCCTGAAACCTGGAAGACGGAAAACATACACAATACCGGAAACTTCCAAATCTCGTAAATCCGGAAATCGCGGCCAAATCGTAAGGTTTGGTATACACACGACCCGTATTCATTTGAAATATTTTCGTCTACCCGAAAATTTTTCGAATAGTCATAATGTCAATCAGAATGCTTGCCAGACACTGGCGTGTTCCTAACTTGGCCGCCATGGCTACCAACCGGGCCCGGACCTATGCCTCACAGGTTGAGAAGGCCTCGACCTATGCTGGTGCTGGTATCTTATCAGGGTTCACCGGAAATAAAGCTCACCACTTGGTTGATGTTTCTAAGGTTTTGGTGATTGGATCTGGTGGATTGTCCATTGGACAGGCTGGAGAATTCGATTACTCTGGATCGCAAGCTATCAAGGCTCTGAAAGAAGCCAGCAAGCAATCGATCTTAATTAATCCTAACATTGCTACCAATCAGACCTCTCATGCTCTTGCTGATGAGATTTACTACTTGCCTGTGACTCCTGAGTACATAACTTATATCATCGAGAAGGAAAAGCCAGACGGAGTTCTTTTAACCTTTGGAGGGCAAACTGCGTTGAATGTTGGTGTTCAATTGGAGAAGATGGGTATCTTTGAAAAATATGGTGTCAAGGTTCTTGGAACTCCAATCAAGACCTTGGAAACTTCTGAGGATAGAGATTTGTTTGCTCAGGCTTTGAATGAGATTGAAATTCCGATTGCAGAGTCCATTGCTGTGGATACCGTTGATGACGCTCTTTCTGCAGCCAGTAAGATCGGATATCCTATTATCGTTAGATCAGCTTATGCTCTTGGAGGTTTGGGATCTGGATTTGCCTCAAATGAGACTGAGTTGAAGAACCTTGCATCCCAATCTCTTTCCCTTGCTCCTCAAATTCTTGTTGAGAAATCATTGAAGGGATGGAAAGAGGTCGAATACGAAGTCGTTAGAGATAGAGTCGGAAACTGTATTACCGTCTGTAATATGGAGAACTTCGACCCATTGGGTATTCATACTGGTGATTCCATCGTTGTTGCTCCTTCTCAAACTCTTTCCGATGAAGAATACCACATGTTAAGATCTGCTGCCATCAAGATTATTCGTCACCTGGGAGTTGTTGGTGAGTGTAATGTTCAATACGCTTTGCAACCAGATGGATTGGATTATAGAGTCATTGAAGTGAATGCCCGGTTATCAAGATCTTCTGCTTTAGCTTCCAAAGCTACTGGTTATCCGTTGGCATACACTGCTGCAAAGATCGCTCTTGGCTACACTCTACCAGAGCTTCCAAATCCAGTCACTAAGACAACCAGTGCCAATTTCGAACCATCGCTTGACTATATGGTGACCAAGATTCCAAGATGGGATTTGGCAAAGTTCCAACATGTCAAACGTGACATTGGCTCATCGATGAAGTCTGTTGGAGAAGTGATGGCTATTGGTCGTAATTTCGAAGAGTCTTTCCAGAAAGCCATTAGACAAGTTGATCCATCATTTATCGGATTCCAAGGAGCTGCTTTCGAAGATCTTGATTACGAATTGTCTCATCCTACCGATAGAAGATGGCTTGCTGTTGGACAAGCTTTACTGCATGAGAACTACACTGTCGACAGAGTCCATGAACTTTCCAAGATTGATAAATGGTTCTTGTACAAGCTCAATAATATTGTCGAGATGCAAAAAGAATTAGAAACCATTGGATCTTTGTATGGGGTTACTCAAGAAGTCATGTCTCGGGCCAAGAAACTTGGATTTTCCGACAAACAAATTGCTTTTGCTGTTGGATCCTCAGAGATGGAGGTCCGCGCAAGAAGAAAGTCTTTTGGCATCACTCCGTTTGTCAAGAAAATTGATACACTGGCTGCTGAATTCCCTGCAGACACTAACTATCTATACACCACCTACAACGCCACTTCTCATGATGTGAAGTTTGATGAGTACGGAACCATGGTCCTTGGATCAGGTGTTTACCGTATTGGATCGTCTGTGGAGTTCGATTGGTGTGCTGTGTCTACCGCTCGTGCCCTCAGAGAGTCTGGACGAAAGACTATCATGATTAACTACAACCCAGAAACTGTTTCGACAGACTTTGACGAGGTTGACAGGTTATATTTTGAGGAGCTTTCATTTGAAAGGGTGATGGATATTTACGAATTAGAGAACGCCAAAGGAGTGGTCGTTTCTGTTGGAGGTCAGCTTCCTCAAAATATTGCTCTTACATTACAACAACAGGGAGCCAAGGTTCTCGGAACCAACCCTGAAGACATTGATAAGGCTGAAGATAGACACAAGTTCAGCAGCATCTTGGATTCCATCAATGTTGACCAACCTGCTTGGAAAGAACTCACCTCCGTCGACGAGGCCGAGAAGTTTGCAGATCAAGTTGGCTATCCCGTTTTGGTTAGACCTTCGTATGTCCTTTCTGGAGCTGCGATGTCTGTGATCCGTTCCTCCTCAGAGTTGGAGCAGAAATTGACTAGTGCTGCTGAGGTTTCTTCTGATTATCCTGTTGTCATCTCGAAGTTCATTGAGGGAGCGCAGGAGATCGATATTGATGGTGTTGCTTCCCACGGTAAAGTCTTGGTTCATGCTGTTTCCGAGCACGTTGAAAACGCAGGAATCCATTCTGGAGATGCCACATTGATTCTTCCTCCAAAGAGTCTTGACCAAGAAACCATGGATAGACTTAAGGAGATTGCTGATAAGGTTGCTAACGCATGGAACATCTCCGGTCCATTCAACATGCAAATCATCAAGGCTGAGAATCCAACGACTGGTAAATCCGATCTTAAGGTTATTGAATGTAACATTCGTGCCTCGAGATCGTTCCCATTTGTTTCAAAGGTCTTAGGAGTCAACTTCATTGAGGTTGCTACCAAAGCCCTTTTGGATTCCAATGTCCCTGCCCCGGTCGACTTGATGGCTAAAAAATACGATTACGTTGCTACCAAGGTTCCTCAATTCTCATTTACCAGATTGGCTGGTGCTGATCCTTTCTTGGGAGTTGAAATGGCCTCTACTGGTGAGGTTGCCTGTTTCGGGAAAGACCTGGTTGATGCGTACTGGACTTCAATGCTTGCCACTATGAATTTCAACGTTCCTAAACCACCTTCTGGAATCTTGTTTGGAGGAGATCTTTCGAACGAGAACCTGGCAACTGTGGCTAAAAATCTGAGCTCGATTGGATACAAGTTCTACACTGCATCAGAACCAGTAGCTGAATACTTAAGAAACCAAGTTTCTGCTCCAGTCGAGGTGATCGAGTTCCCAAAGGACAATAAAAGAGAATTGAGAGAAGTGTTCCAAAAATACGATATCAAATGTGTTTTTAACCTTGCTAAGGAGCGCGCAGAGAGCTTGTTAAATGAAGATTATGTGATGCGGAGAAATGCTATTGACTTTGCCATTCCATTGTTTAACGAGCCGCAAACTTCTCTTCTTTTCTCCCAATGTCTTGCTGAGAAATTGCCTACTCTGATTGCCAATCAAGCCAAATCCGAGGTGGTTATTCCTTCAGAGGTGAAGAGATGGAGCGAGTTCATTGGCGGCAAGCCAGTGTAATGAACAAAACATAGTAATAAAGTAATGCAATGAGTAGTGTAATAATCATCTTTTCAAGTTGATCGAGGCCAAAATTATCTGCATTTCATAATTTTTCAAAAGATTATCGGAGCAGGAAATTGCAGCATGAAAAATTGAAATGGGTATTTGTGGATCAAAAGAAACTACTGATCCATCTACTAGGAAAGGTGCTACGTCCACGGAGCCTACCAATACTTCAAAAGAGTCCGGGTCTGATCGTATCAACGCGTCAGATTTGGAGAAAACTAAGAAGTCGAAACAAGAGGTCAAAATGCTTCTTTTGGGCTCCGGAGAATCGGGCAAAAGCACCATCCTGAAACAAATAAGGATTATTCATCAGAACGGATTTACAAAACGTGAGTTGTATGATTTCAGACCGTTTGTGTTCAATAATATTGTTGAATCTGCTCAATCTATAATAAAAGCAATCAGACAATTCGAATTAGAACCTCAATTGACAGAATTGACCCCATCATCTTTGGATGATATTGAGCTCTATGAAGGTCGCATTGATGAGGCAGGAGACCAATTTAACGCGGAAATTGCCAGAAAGACAAGGTTATTGGTTTCTGAGCCAGTGGTGACTACATTGATGGAAGAAAGACGGAACGAGTTCTACATTTTGGATTCTGCCAAATACTTCTTTGACAATCTTGATCGCATATTTGCTGAAGATTATCTTCCGACTGTTGAAGATGTTCTTAGAACAAGACGACAAACTTCGGGAATCTTCGACACCAAGTTCCGTCTTGAAGATATTGATATCCATCTGTATGACGTTGGCGGCCAACGTTCAGAGCGCAAGAAATGGATTCATTGTTTTGATAATGTGACGGCGATAATGTTTTGCGTGGCATTATCGGAATATGATCAAGTGTTGCTGGAATCAAGCAGTCAGAACCGATTGGAAGAGTCTCTCAATCTGTTTGATTCAGTGGTCAATTCAATGTGGTTTAGGCGAACATCAATCGTGCTTTGTCTCAACAAGATCGATGTGTTTATCGAAAAACTGCCACACTCGCCGCTGGAAAACTATTTCCCTGATTACGCAGGCGGCAATGATGTGAATAAAGCTGTCAAATACATTCTTTGGAGATTCCGACAGTTGAACCGCTCTAATGTCAATATCATGCCCTACGTGACGCAAGCAACCGACACTGATAACATAAAGCTGGCATTTGCCGTGGTGAAAGAAACAATAATTCACAATGCTTTGATGGACAGTGGAATTCTGCAAGCTTGATTGATAGTCTTTTAAATATTTTTTCAATTAAAATAATAGCTTCAAATAATATCTTATCGATCATAACCACGGTTGCTATGGAGATGAACGTTGTCATAGCAATTGGCATTTTTTATGCGGTAACGATTATTTCCATCAACCTGCTACTAGGCAGTCGTGGGTCCATTCGGTGGATTTCATGGGGTGCTATCCATCGACTTCGGTTCACTCTCCGAGGCTTCCGTCTTTCGCTTTCTTCCCTTCGGATAAAATTGTCAATATTGGGCATTTTTTATAGAGAGCCAGTCGTTGTTCTGATTCTTAATGGGACAACTCTGGAACCAATTGAGAAGTCTGGACCGAGTAAACCCTCGACCAAATCATCAAGCAATAATTCCTTCAAGCTTCCCAGAATTTTATCATATTTTGCTATTGAGCTTCATCACACAAAATTTGTAAGTGACAATGTGATTCAAATTGAAAAGATTCGTTTGACAACCAACAAGAACACTCTTGAGACTACAGTGGAAGGAATTGACCTTGATGATCAGCAACTTATACGTCAACTATATGTTACCCTTCAGGTGGAAACTCTGAGTTGTGGTGTCCTTGTTAGAGATTCTACAATTGATATTGAAAAGTTGATATCAATGAAGGGAGAGAGTGTACAACCGAAGACTGAAAAATCGGCATCTTCGAGAAAGGTCACATTTCCACAAATTTCAGTGGGAAAGGTTAATGTTGAGTTTGAAAATACCACAATTATTCATCAAGACCTACTTGCGACTATTGATGGTTTCAAATTCTCTTTTGAAAACCTTCAATTGGAGTCAAACAATATCAAAGATTTATCGAATCAACAATTTTATGATATGTTGATTGGGCTCACTAACGTTAAATTGAACGAGCGCAAGTCACGCAAGTTATTAGCTTTTGTACCGTTTTTCAACATTTTTGCAATGCTCAGTTTGAAGGACTTATTGGAAGTGTATCAGAAGCAAAACGATCATGAATTTATCGCTACTTTTGCGCAATCAGATCGATATCTATTGAAAACTACAGTTAGTTTTACAAATCTGGTTATAAATACCAATTTGGACGAATTTCTCGCACTTAAACAGCAAAAGACGAGAGAAAGTACCAAACGCAGCAATTTTCAATTCCCTCTTCATCTACAAAAGCTGCTACCGAAAATAAAGCTCCGTGTACAATTATTATCTACTGTGCTTAATCTTGCTATTAGTGAAGATTTAGCTGTGAAATTTAGAGTTGAAGACATTGCCTTTGATTCCTCACTTGAAGACACATTTGATTCACTATTTAGTAATGCTCCTGGATATTTGCACAAGTCCTATGGAGTTCTAGTTCGCAATGTTCAATTTTCCTTTGTCGAGCACAACGAGGTGTCCAAATTCTTTTATCTGGATTTCATCACTACATCGTTATTTGTTGGAGAGAAAGCTGGTTCTTTCTGTTGTGAATTACATATCGTTATGGGCACCATTGAAGTAATGCTCGTTAAATTGAGTGTTTTCCGAAAACTGTTTGAAAAGAAGAATCAAATCGATAAGATAGAAAGACAACCAGTCAAAGAACATCAGTCCACCTCAGAATCTCCGTCGAAGTCGTTCATCAATCTCTACACACTCAAAGTTAATGCTATAAAAGTCATAACTTGTTTCCCTACTCCAATACGATATTTCGATGGGGTAGATCAATCGGAGATGAACAAATTCAAACGAGGAATATATCTTGAGGTTGGTAAAATAGATACCAAATTCAAGGCTATTGAAAAGAAGGTGGATTTTGAATTGCAACGTTTTAAGGGATGCATTGTGAAAGACTATGAAAATGAGCAGTATACTGGTCAATACGACCAATTCGCTTTCATCGATCATTGTCATGTCATATACTTGGCTGAAAATCATCAATTATCAATTGTATTACCACTTATAGATTTTGAGATCTCTGCTGAGATCATGTGGAGCATATTATTTATCAAAACTATGCTTTTATCGGTGATTCCGAAAAGAAGAAAGTCAGTGAAGAAACCAACTTCTGGACCTCCTTTGAAGTATTTGATTGGATTACACCTCTTAATGATCAAAATTAAATTACCCAACGACATTGATTTGGCAATCGAATTGGACCATTTGGAAGCTTTACCAACTGTTAACGATGATTTTCATATGAGATTCAAAGCATTGAGAGCGTATGGAACAAACCCATATGTCCCCAATATGTGGAGCCCCATCATAGTTCTCTGTGAAACGAACGCTACTGCTTATCTGGATCCACAAGCCGAAACTTTTGCTGTAGTGAATTCTCGTTCCATCAGGTTTGAGATCCCGTTTGAATACGTTTTCTTCCAGACGTTCGACAATCTTCGTGCTCTTACTAAAGCATACAGCAAGATCAACGCCAATTTTGAAAACCTTTATACCATACCAGATTCACAAACTGATTTCTCTGTTCCAGTGATCATGCCCTCCAAAGTCGAACATCCGCCCAAGTTCCCAAAAGTGCGAGTCAATACAAGTCAGTTCCAATTCTGTATGCATGATGATCCATTTGAAGCAGAACTGAATGACTGTTTTTTGCTCGGAATGATGGAGCAAAAGATACGTTCTACCAAGATGGCTTCCTTCAGGAAATATGAAAAAGAGACGCTTGCAAAACTTCAAGAAGAGTTCACAGATTTGACTTATGTGGATGGCCGAGCTGTTGAGCCTGAGAACTTCAGGAAAGATCCCAAGCCAGTGAATACAAAGTCCAAATTAGCCAAAGAAGTGTTAAGTGATGAAATTGAACAATATAGAGAGTACCAAAAGAGAGTCAAAGTTGAAATAAGCTGTCCCAAATCTCGTCTATATGCCAATTTTGCCAAATCTTGGATTGTGAGAGTTAAAGCACATAGACATATGACCCGATCTTCGCATTCGAAGATATTGAAACTGAACCGTATGGGAGACGACCCCCCTGTTAGTCAAAAGTTCAATTCTAAATATCCAGTGGTAGGTGCAGCTTCTGTCGAACCATTATTTTCTTTTGAAATGGTCAATTTATCCTGGGAATTTGATGAACCAAGTTTTGGCTTGAAAAATTATAAGGAGTTTCTACATCGTGTTGGCCAAGGTATGCCGTATAGCATGGAGTATGGAATCTTGTTTCCAGTTAATCTCAACATTTCATGTTCCAGGCTTACTGTTCAAATTAAAGATTATCCTCTCCCGTTATTGTCTTTTGGAGGTGGAAAAGGAGACACCAATCAAGCTGTCAATTTAAGAGGAGATGTTGTGATTGCTGAGCAAATGTACACTCCTGAAGAAGTCAGATACAATTTTGTTCCTCTTGTTTCTCAGTATAATGATCCAAATTGCACGGACAACCTGTTTGCTGCTCATGTTTCAAGAACCATGACCAATATCAAATTCTATACTGATATGAAGGTCAATGTGGATTCAAATCGACAGGCTATTGTGTCTTGGTATTCTGCAGTTCAACCTGCTCTTTCATATGCAATGGACAGTTTTGATGTTCTTTCGAAGCCTCCAATAGATCCAAGTCCAAAAATTGGATTTTGGGATAAAGTGGCTCTGTTATTCCATGCTGATTTCCATTTTATGTTCACCAACGGAATCGATCTATTTATCAAAAGTAAGATGTCTCCGTACGACATCATGGCTCAAGCCGGAGGGTTTGTTTTTCGGTGGAAAGATAAAGTTGACTTGAAGGTTAATGGATCCACAAGGTCCAAGGAGTTGCTGATCGTTGAAAGTAGCTCGTTTGAGGTCGTGATTCCTACGTTTTCCAAAGAAAGTTATACCCATTTATTTGATTCAGACGAAACACACAAGGTGGAATTCATTGTTGAGAAACGAGTCTGGAAACTTCAGAGTGAACCTGTGATTTGGAAAATGAGCTTCTTATTTGAACGAAATCTGTCTAAAGATCCGAACTATGTTCCTGGTCACGTGCCTCGAACTGGTCAATTCAAGCCGCATTATGATGTTCGACTACGCAATCCGATTACTTTCAAGAACGAAGAGGATGCCGATACGTGGGATGCATATGATGGATATCGCAGTCATTATATGCACATGTCGGTTTCACTTGAGTCGTGTTCATCCAATCCGCGGATCTACAATTCTGTCCATTTGACTCCATTATCATTTTCTCATTTCTATGCCTGGTGGGATACTTTTAGTAGCAGTCTGGGGTTGCCTATAAAGCGTGGAAAGTTGTTCAAGCACAAATTCCTTGACTATACTCCTTCACCCAAGTTTGGAGCTCATCTGTTTTCCATCAGTTACTTCTTGAAATTGAAGCCATTATATCTTTCACATGTTTACATTCATCCTACGGATATACGTGCCAATAGTAACTTGGCATTTACTGGATTGAAGGCTTCTGTTGGAGAATTTGGAATGGATCTTCATCAAGTCAGAAGTCCTACAGATCGGTCCGAAAACCCAGATTTCTCATTGACGTTCAAGAAAGGTGAAGCAAACTTCCAGAACACAGACATTCGACTTTTGGTTGCTGAATTCAATCAAAAGACCGCAGCAGGAATGCTTGCGCGTGAAATCGGCATTACTGAATCGAGTTCGGTGTTTGATACGGGATCTTCTAGTGACCAATCCACTTCAGCTGAAGATTTGGTTTGGCTCGATATGGACGATTTTGTTGAAGTTATCACACCAAGAATTCAATCCAATAATCCAAGATGGCATGCTGTTCCATTGGCTTCTTCTCCTAGATTTAGTTATTTCAGAGATGAAGACGATAATGATATCCCATATTCCTTTTTTGAGACTCAAAGTCGAACCCATGATTGTTTTGTTGGAAAGACTCATCCTGAAAGAACTCCCTATGAAACAGCCAACAAGAGGGCCCAGGAACTCAAAGAACAGATTAGAAACCATAAGACTTCCTTAGAATCTCTTCAGACTGGAGAAAATCAAAGCAAATTCGTCACGAACAGAGCCAACGAACTTACCTTAGAACTTGAGGAGCTCGATAAACGATTACACGTGACCAGATGTTTAAGGGACAGCTTTGAGTATGGCAAGATTCCAAGTTACAATGAGTATCTGGAAGAGAATGGAGTTTCGGATGAGGAGACACATTACAGTGTTTCTCGAGTGAATTCTCGGATATCAGGAAATCCTACAGTTCGAAGCACTGCTCCTGCACCACAGCCTACATCCTCTTTCAGAAACAGATTCATCGTATATCATGCTATGTTTAGATGGAGCCCTAGCATCAAGAAGAAGTTTATTAGTTATATGGACAATGTTTCTGAGAGACGGTCATTGGTGTTTAATCTAAGTCGAAGGGCTGTGAAATTGGCTGAGGATGTGTTTGAAAGTCAGAAGACCGGTGCAAAGCCTGCCAAATATGAGGACCCGGATGTTTTGAGTACGGAAGACTCTGCTGATGTTTTCCAGGATTTCCATAGCAGATTGAAAGATCAGGAAGATTTGGAAGATATACAATTTGACGATAGTTATCTATTCAAGCTTGTTCTACCACAAGTTTGTTTTGAGACAGAAAAGAAAGCTGCTGTTGTTGTTATTTCTAAGGAGATCTCTATCAGCTCTATTGATGTTCAATCCCAAGAAAATGAGGAAGGAGAGGTTGTTCCTATTGAATCAAGAAACGGTATCATATTAAGAGATGCATTCTTTCTTGTTCTTGATAAAGATAAAGCTTTGAACGGTCAATACAAAATGTATGATGTGAATTCCATCTGGCCTCCAAAATTACCTTTGGAGATGTATTATTATTCAAATTTGCTTGCTGATTCTATTGTGATTTGGAATGTATCATTAGGAGTGATAGTGGTGAAGCCAAATCAATTAGCATACGATGCGTCCAAACGGTGCAATGTCACTAATTTCAAGGAAGTTGTCAAAGTTGTGACGCCAGAGATTGTTGTTACCGCAAACAGTGAACAATATAATGCAATTTACAGCTTAGTTATGGGACTGATGGACTCTGGTATGACAGAGAAACGGAAGATGAAGGATAAGATCAAAAGTTTGGTGAAATTTGCTGTTTCCGAAGATCTTGATGAGATGATGAGCAGAGTGACAGATTTGCAAGAACGAGCCAGGATGTTCAATAATTGCAAAAAGGTCATGTTGATGTTACAGGGTGAAAATGTTGATCAGGATGATATTCTACAGATTGATGTCCAAGTGGAGAAGATTTATATGGAACTAGAAATGTTGATTTCATATTTCCAGCAGACCAAAGCTTTAAGGTTTGATGACTCTTATGAAGGAAGGGAATGGATTTTAAGAGCAGATCATATTCAACTGGAACTTATTGATAATGAACAGAACTCGTTTGTGGTTGTGGAGGCCGAAAATTCTTCTTTTACCACCGATTTGAGACCGGATGGAGCTAGTCGAAATCAAGTGTGCATTAGAGACTTTTTAGCCAACGATTTGCAACCAAACGCAACGTACAAATCAATTGTTCAAAAGTTGGATTCTAAGGGATCAGAAGATCAGCCAATGGTGCTTGTTGATTGGAGAATGCTTGGTTCTGTTGGAGGAATACCAATAGTTGAACATAAGAGTATAACTTTTGCTCCGACCTTAATCGAGATAGATCTTGGGACTGCTAAAGGACTATTCCACTTCCTATATCCCAAACCTGTTGATGATGATGATGATGATGATGATGATGATAGTTCAGATTCTAGCGATACTGAGGATTCACTTCTAGATTTCCATTTCTCAGATGCGACTTCCAGAACCAGTAATGAATCTAGTACATCGAGTACAAGTGAACCATCAAAAGGAGGTGGAAAATTGAAACGAATGACTCGATTATTGTCTATTGGAAAACCTTCCCGCGTTTCATCACCTACTTCAGACCAAAGTTCGATCCATTTCTCTTGTAAAAAGAATACTGAGAATACTGATGAGAAACAATATATGGGTCAAATGATAGATAGATCTCAAAACTATCAAATGTTGAACCAGATTACTATCAATGAGTTATTATTGGTGTTGAGTTTCAAAGGACATGGTTCTGCAAAAATAGTGGATCTTCATCGATTGGAATTGGATTTACCAAAAGTCGAATATCGTAACAAATTATGGTCCAATGAAGACTTCTTCCGTCAATTCAAAAAAGTGGTGATCCGAACGATCTTGAAAAATTCAGGTAAGATTCTGGCCAATAAGATCGTCAAACGTTCCAAGAAAAGCAAGATTCGCCATCTCTTAAGCTACAAAGACGATGTTCGTTCCGAAGATAGTGGAAGATTACACCAATCATCTGGCCCCGAAATTCCCAACCATCTACATCATCATCCAGAACATTACAATGCAATATATGCTGATCCAGACGTCCTGGAACCTCAACTCAATCATCCATCTTCAATTGAGAACAAAGATCCCGAGATCGAGAACTATCAACCATTAGAAGAAATCTCTGAAGAGCCGTCATGATGTTTCATGGCTGTGCTCATTCTATAATTTATAAATGAACAGTAATCTAGTCAAATTTCTTTGTGATGGATTTCTTTAAGGAGATTGTCAGCAAGACCCAAACGATATTAGACTCTTCCAGTTCTGGTACCAAACCTAGTAAGGATGAATTATTACAAGCTCAATTCCGGCTTCCGTCTACTGAGCGAATAGTGGATGAAGCCTCTGTTGAATTTGCACCAAGTCCAGGTGGACATACAAATCCCAATTTTTCAGACTTAAATCGTCCTACTTTCAGTGGGAAATTGACGTTAACCAACAACTTTCTTGTATTTAAGGATACTTATGACCCATTGGTTTGTTCATTCGTAATTGAATTGCTCATGATACAGAAAATACAAAGAGTGCATAGGTCATTTGATTTCGCTATTCAATTACATACTACCAGTGATTTAGAGCTAGGAATCCAATTTCTTGGTATAAAATCCCAAACTGAAAGATTTGCTCAGAATATGACTCGCGCTTTGAAACGAAACATTAATGAGGTATCCCGAATCAACCTATTTCAAATGGGATTATATTCAGAATATCTCCTTTATAAAAATCATTGTTCTCAATTGAAAATAGAAGCCCCTCCAACTGGAGGACTTGGATGGGTTTTCAAATTCCCTGGAAATGCACAGAGAATGAACGATCGATTGAAGATGAAGAAATGGTTTGATTTGTTTAGAGAACACGGTAGAAATTTTGCCTTGATCAAAACCATTCAATTTTATAAACTGGTCAGTTACGGATTGCCAAACAAATTGAGAGGGGAACTTTGGGAAACTTGTTGTGGCTCCATCTACTTGAGATTTTCCAATACAGATGAATATAATAGAATCCTTGTGGATTATGATGGAATGAAATCATTGGCAATTGAAGAGATCGAAAAAGACCTCAACAGATCGCTTCCGGAATATCCAGCTTATCAAAATGAAGAAGGAATCAATCGTCTTCGTCGAGTTTTGATTGCATATTCGTGGAAAAATCCAGAGATTGGTTACTGTCAAGCAATGAATATTGTTACAGCCGCTTTATTGATCTACATGTCAGAAGAGCAAGTATTCTGGTGTTTGCACGTTTTATGCGAGAAGATCATCCCAGGATATTATTCCCAAACCATGTACGGAGTTCTTCTTGATCAAAAGGTCCTTGAGGCTCTAGTGAAGAAGACTTTACCGATTTTAGGAGACCATTTTGCACGCCAAGATATTCAACTATCGATTGTTTCACTTCCGTGGTTCCTTTCATTTTATCTGAATACCATGCCATTGATATATGCCTTTCGAATTATTGATATGTTGTTTCTACATGGTCCAAAGACATTGTTTCAAATAGGTTTGGCTATACTCAAAGTAAATGGTGAAAGTCTGTTACAATGTGAAGACGATGGTGAATGTTTAGCAGTTTTCAAGGACTTTTTCATGACTTTGGATGAACCGGATCAATCTTCCTTATATCCAGAGAGAATTCATACGCGATTTGACAGTTTGTGGGAAGTGGCCTTCCGTGAATTTTCAGTGATTGATGATAAGGTACTTTCACAATTCCGTGGGAAGCATAAGAACGAGGTCTTCCAAGGAATTGAGGTATTCGTCAAGCGAGCAGCCATTAGAAATCTTCCAAAGACCAACAATCTCAATAACGAACAACTTTCAAACATCTACGATCGATATTATAATGTTTTGATTGACGAGAACGGTGCTTCAATAGGAAGAGCCAATATGACTATGAATTATCCATCATTTATTCAATTCATGGCTCAATTGGTTGATTGGGTTCGTGCAGACACAGAGCTATCTAATGATGCATTTTTGAGTCGACTTTTCAAGCATTGGACAAGAGGTGAAGATTCCTTGACTTTAGAAACTTTAGTATTGGGAATCAACAAATTGATTGATAGAGACATCATGAATTCGCTTTCTAATTTCATAGAACTTTATGATGATGGAACAAATAAGATCAATAACGAATTGGTTCTTAAATTGGCAGAAGATTTGATATTTGTCACCAGTCCTTGGAGAGATGGATATTTATTTGATGATATCACCAATAAAGCTATCGAATCAGAGATAGCGAAGAAGATCATCGAGCGTAAAAAAATCATGCAGGAACAAGGTTTGTTAAATGACATGGAAGAAATAAAGCTTCCTCATGAAGTCCGGTTCAATGATGAAAAATGGCGCAACAAACAGAGTGAAAGATACCTTGCTTCCGGTTCGAACTTCTTGAAAATGGCTTTCCAATATGCTCAAGATGAAACAGATCCTCATGAATCGTTGATAGACCTGAATGATGAGGACGACAAGTTAAAACACAACAAGGCATTGAATCCATCGCATCCAACTTATATCACTGCCTCGACTTTCAGGATGATAATTTTAGCAGATGATACGTATGATTCGTTTTTCCATAATGACTTCTGGAAGTCTTTTCATGTGAATGATAAGGTGAGTGAGAATCCAGGAGTTGTCGACAATTTAAGAGGAATGTTCACGAATTTCTTAGCAGACGGTCGAAGGGTCGCCAATGAGGTCCGAAAAAGAATGGATGATGCTACCAAGACAGGTTCCGGTTCGGATCAAGGATCTATCACCACCAGAAACTCAAGAGCCCAGACCCTCACCTCTTATAATGAGGAAGATGAAGACGATTTTGGTAATTTTGTCTCTCCACTTACGGACGTGCTTAATGACATCCCTACAGGTGGACCTCCACAAGAAACCTAATAGAATTAGTTACATGTTAACAGTATGTTTATATACTACTGATTTTCCAGTTTAGTCCTGTTGCTACCAAACAACTTGCGGAGCTTTCCAAACCGTTTTTTCTTCTCTTCCGGTGCTTTGTTCGCAGGAACTTGTTCGCTGAAAAACCGTTGAGGTTGGCTTGCACGAGGTTGTTCAGCACTGATACTTCTCAAAGTATTACGAGATGGCTTGACATTCAGAGCACCAGTAGCAGATTCGAGGTCGGAATCAGAATCGTTAAATCTTGACTTGTATGGAGGAGGGTGAGAGCGTTGTTGATATTGCTGCTGTTGCTGTTGTTGTTGTTGTAAATATTGTTGTTGTCGCTCCTGCTCCTGTATAAATTCTGGGTCGTCTCTGAGGGTGAGTCTATTACTACGTCTGGTTTCATGGGTTTTCTCGTAAGAAGAGGTTCTCTCGAGCTTTGCACCATAAGGTTGGACATATTGTACATTGACAATTGATTCGTTCTGATGTGGACGCTTATTGGCCTTTTCATAGAGTTCTGCAGCACGTAGTTGTGCTTCCGATTTGACTGGGCTCCTATGCTCTGCTTTCTTGGCGTGTTGAACCACTTCAAAATGATCAGGGTAATGTTGCTTTGCGGCCCGCGTGGCCGCAGCCAAATATGCTGGAGTAGAGCCATTTCCCGGAAGCCCATTCACAGAGTCTCTTCTAACTTGTGGTTTGGCGACAAGAGGAGCACGTAAGCTTGTACGCAGGGGCTTGTGATCATTAGGAGCTTGGCGAACTGGTTTTTCTGAGAGAGACATTCTTTTGTGAACCGGAGTACTGCGAGGTTGTTGTGCAAGATTGAGAGAAGAGGAAGAGGCCATTGCATTCAACCGAGTATTTTCAGCAGTAGCCATCGATAAGTAGGCAGATGATGAAGCAGACATGTTATTGAGAGACAATCTGGAGGAGCTGTTTGTATTTTTCAAAACAGATTTTCTTTTTGGGATCGTAGATTCTTTTGCAAGCTTGGACACCCTTTCTGGAGAGGATGTATCTGAGATTCCCATCTCTTCCAAATTGGTGATTGATGGTCTTTTAGGTGATCTTGCTGGAATTTCCAGTTCTTTCGTTGAGGTAGGAAAATTAGATTTTTCTGAACTCTGTTGAACTCCCAAAGTAGATCTCAATCTCTGTGCCATTGATTGAGTCATTTCCTGTGTGGTGGCAGTCGTAGAGGTGTCTTCATTGAGCGAGCCATCAACGCTTGTTACCGTCATCATGGAATCATCAGCAACTCTCTCACCAAAATTGTCAGATTGATCATATTCATTAACCAAGTCTAGTTCATTGTAATCACTTGAAGCACCAGAAACAGCAGGTTTCACTGGAGTCATTTCTGTCAACGGGTTGTGGATTAGTTGTGATTCGTTGGAAACGACTGATCCCAATGATTGAGCATTTTCCAACTCCTGTTGCTCCACTAAAGAATCTAAGATTTCCTGCTCCTTCTGTTTCACAAGGGCTTCCAATTTTTGCTCGGCAAGCTTCCGCTCAGAATCGGTATACTCCTGAGAAGGAACATTTGAGCTTGGTTCTTCCTCGGTGGCAGTAGATTTGACCACAATAGTTGGTGCCTCAGGCTCGGAAGGTTTTTCTTCTTCAATGATAGTAGGTTGTTTAGTCTTTGTTTGGATGGACTGAACACTTTTCCTCTGTGACAGTTGTGGATTGGATCTTGTAGATAATCTCTGTTGTCTTGCCTTGTTGGACAGAGAGTTCATGGAAGCTGATCTTGCAATGACTCTACGAGCATATTCTGAACTCTGAGAGGCCTCAGTAGCTGGAACCTCAATACAAACTAATCCATGGGCTGATGGAACCCATTTTTTCACCATCCGAGGCTGTGGTGTGACAGTTGCTGTTGTACTATCAAATCCTTCATAATGAGATGAGATTCCATTTAAAGAAGGTTGACGTCTAGAATTCAACTGAGACCTATTTGCACCAGTTGTTATGCTTTGTGATCTTCTTGTAGTTGTTGCTTGAGCTGATCCAATTGGTCTTGTTTGAGCAACAGGTGATCCGGGATAGTTATTCAGACTTCCAACGCGAGACGATGGAGACCAATTTGTTGAAGAGGTGACACTATTGGTACGTCTGGTACCCAAAAGACTGGCACTACGATGTGCTTCGGAATTTCTCTGGGGTTGCTTTGGAAGGTTTAAAAGTCCTGGTTTATGATTGTTCTCTTTAAGAGCCTTTCCAATCACCGTGGCAGCTGCTAAAGCGTTAGCTGTTGGAGCAGATGGAGGTGGTTGGTTAGGTCTGGACAATCTTCTTGAGGAAAACATGATGAGTGTTTTTATGGCTTTCCTCCTTTAGAAATTCTCTCTTCTTTTTCTGCAACGTGAAACTGGCTATAACTCTTTTATTTGATGGTTATGAGCGTTGGTACAAGTTCGAGTGGCAGATCTGAGAAATATATATTAAGCAGCTCCATAATAATGTCTTTGAAAGTTCATGCGTTGGAATTCGATCTTGATGGAACTTTAGTTGATTCGACAGCTGCTGTTGAGAAATCTTGGGGCGAAGTTCTTGTAAAATATCCTTTCTTGAATGAAGACGGAGAATTCTTCCATAGAACTCATGGAGTCAGGGTTACAGATATATATAAAACCTATTTGAGAGATCAATTCAAGGATGAGAATCAATTGATTAAGGAAGCTTATGATTTTGACAGATTGATTAGTGAGAAGTATGGAAATTTGAACTTCCCTATAAAAGGAGCTCCTGAGCTGTTTAAAGATTTACATTCTCTGCCCGGAAGTCCGTTCTGTATTGTCACAAGTGGATCGTCAGTTTTAGCTCATGGTCATTTTGCTAATGTTTTGAGTCATGTTGGTATGGTGGAACCTGAGATTTTCATCACTGCCGAGGATGTGACTATTGGTAAACCAGATCCTGAAGGATATTCTAAGGGAGCCGCGCTATTGAAGCAAAAGTTGGGATATGATTTGGAAAAAAGGGTTGTTTTTGAAGATGCTCCTGCTGGAATTCGTGCAGGAGTTGCTTCGGGAGCTAAAGTGATTGGAATTGCCTCTACTTTCGAGCCTGAAAAATTATACAAGGCTGGAGCTACTTATGTTGTCAAAGATTTGACTGGAGTGAAGGTGAAAGGGTTTGTTGATGGACTGATAGAATTAGAAATCAAGGATGTTAAAAGCCAATAATTTGCTTTAAAGATCTATTTACATGTCTTTTTGGGCGTAACGTTCATAAAAGTGGTGAATTTCAAATAGAACTTCAATCATGATCAGATAAATCACGATCCATTCTAAACGAGTTCCTTTTCTGGTGTTGAGGATTTCCAGAAGAGCTCTTGCTTCATCAGAACAGTAGTCCAATTTTCGGTTCAAAATACTGATCCGTGTATTGACATCCAAGCTTCTCGAAACTTCATTATAGATTTTCTCTAAATTTGGCTCTGTCCAATACAAATCGGGAGTTTCCACTAACTCTGAATACAAATTGAGTTTTCCTCTCAATAGAAGAAGCTTTCCGGAAGAGAGCAACACTTCTCTTGCTCCAATTCCTAATTGTTTCCCCTTGGACATATTCTCGGTAGTGTTTTTAGTCAACTTAATATGATTCTCCAAAGAGGATTCCAAAACAGCCAATCTAGTGGACCGGGAAATTCCATATGCAAATGCCAACTTGTCAAGCATCTTCTTCCTCGGGTCTCCTTTAATACAAATGATTTCCTGTTCCAATCTAGATCTCGTAGATTTGTCTTCTGGTTTTGGCTCCAATTCAATATAATCCAGGTCTTCTGTTTGAATCTCATAAGGAGTGCACATAGCGGTTTTGAATAAAGGTAGAACTTTTTCCAGTAATTCTTGTTCATCCATTCCCCATGCAACTATCGTTCCAGCCTGTAAAACAAAAACATCTGTTGAACTGTTAGAGTTTGACAGCTGGAAATGTAGAGCTTCATCTCGAACGATTTCTTCAACGTCTATTTTGTTTGATTTCAATATTTCAATCACTTTGGCCAGCTCATAAACCTCACAGCTAGTTACTGCAACACATGGACGCAACGAAATTCCTCTATGAGATGTCTGGGTCGGTTCTTGAGGAAAATTGTAAGATTGGCTTAATAACGACTCATTCGGAACCCGACGAATTGGTTTACGTGGAGCAGCCACCGTAGTCGTTGAAATTTGGCGTCTAACTAAATTCAGACACCAGAGATGACGATTACTTGATGAAGCGCCAGATCTAATTGCTTTTCGTACAAAGTTGTTAAACATGTGAATATAATCGACGTGGAAAGTTTTTTGAATACTAATATATCGACGCGTCGATTATATACTGACATAGCCCTGAATACAAAAAGGTTGAAAGAGACTGATTGTATGTTAATCGAAAATTGGTTAGACTTTCCTAATTCAATCGTTATTAGATCGACCAATCATTTCTCCTAATTTGCTAATTTATAACGTAACCGGTGCTGCCCCGGGCTTTACGATAAGCTTATCGCGAAGTGCAACCGAGAATTTTCTTCACTCAGAATGTTGGGGGAATTCATCATCGAATACAAGGGTGAAATCAATCAGACTCTACAAGCGGCAATAGCGAGCTTATTGATCTACCATGGGATAATCTATCCTCTGTTTTTCCACCCATTAGCAAAGATTCCAGGACCTAAGATCTGTGCTCTGTCCAAATACTGGATTCTGTTTATTAGTTGGTATGAATATAGAAACAGATACGTTCATTACTTACATCAAAAGTACGGTCCAATAGTTAGAATTGGACCCGATGAGATAGATATTTCGGATCCTGAGTATTTGAAGGATGTCTATATCAATAATTTTGATAAGACATCTTTTTATACTCAATTTGCGAATTTTGGCTCGTATAATACGTTCTCTACGGTCGATAAGAAGATGCATAGAGATAGTAGAAAGGTGTCTGCCAAACTGTATTCCAAAACAACTGTGACGTCGGAACCATTTCAAATTGAAGTGAGAGCTGTCATGACAAACATGTTAAAGGTGTTAAATGAAAATCAGGACAAGAGGATCAATACCCTAAGTTTTTGGTCTGTCATGGCAATGGATACTATTAGTAGCTTTGTCTTTGGACCCCAAGCAGGTAAACCTTTACTTGAAGATCCGTTCGGAACAGGAAAAGATATAATCCAAGCATTTACCAATCAATCATCAGCATGGTTCTGGACCACTCAATTGCCTCAATATTACAATGCAATGGTTGCAGATTATGTTAAAGAAGGTTCCAGAATTGCATGCAAATGGGTTGATAATCAATTCGCAAACTGCGTGCAGAATCTCGACAAATCGTCATCCACCTTGATCGGAGTGCTCCTCGGCTCTTCTGGTGCAAAGATGTTTGATCAACTCAGAGCTAAATCGGAGAGTTTCGATCATGTTGCTGCTGGACATAACACCACAGGTACAACCTTGAGCTACTATTTCTATGAGCTTGCGCGAGATCCTGTGAAGCAAGAGCGGTTAAGATCTGAACTTAAGTCATTAAATGGAACCGATCTTTCACCCTCCAATTACGATTCTGCTTTGTATTCAGACATCGAGGAGCTACCTTATTTAAGTGCCTTCACGCAGGAGGTTTTCCGTATTTATTCAGCTATTCCGGGTCAGGAACCAAGAAAAGTGCCAAAAGGTGGTTTTATGTGGAGAGGATCCAAAGAAGCCCCTGCTACTCTTATCCCTGAAGGAACAATCGTTGTGATGCAACCATGGTCCCTTCATAGAGATCCAGTCTTATTCGAGAATCCTGAACTGTTTAATCCAGATAGATGGTTGATTGATGATCAGGATAAACTCAAGGAAATGAATAAACAGATGATGCAGTTTGGATCAGGTGTACGGATGTGTCTTGGTCTGCACATAGCCACCTGTGAAATCAAGCTTTGTGTGAGTAATGTGGTGAGTCGATACAAGGTTCTCTTGGAAAAAAACTACAATTACGCTGAAGAAGTAGAGATGAGGGACGTCTACACAACTTCCCCAAAATCGGGCGACATGCCTTTGATTTTCCATGGAATAGAACAATCTGTCTAAGTAGGTATTAATCACGTGAATTGTATCACGCGACACTATATAAATTTTTCAGATATTTTATTCAGATTATAATATCAATCATTATGTCTGGGTTTCCTGATCTTGCCACAGACGCCGTTTTGAAGCAATCTGTGCCTGTTCCTGAAGACTTTGAGGAAGTCAAAGGTGTGGATTATTCTAAACCAGAGAGTCGTGATTCTCGTGCCTCGGATTTGGTTGCTTCCATGAGAACCATGGGATTCCAGGGTTCTTCTTTGGCCCGTGCTTGTGATATTATTGATGACATGAGAGCATGGAGAGGAAAGCATAAATCTGAGCTTGAGGAACACGAAAGAAAGGGAGAGTTTGATGACGACGGATATCAGAAAACTACCATTTTTATGGGATACACCTCTAATTTGATTTCTTCTGGTACCAGAGACACTTTGAGATTTCTTGTTCAAAATAAGATGGTTTCTGCTATTGTTGCATCAGCTGGAGGAATTGAAGAGGATCTGATCAAATGTTTAGCACCTACTTATATGGGAGATTTTGCTCTACCTGGAAAGCAACTAAGAGATGATGGAATGAACAGAATTGGTAACTTGATCGTTCCTAATGACAATTATTGCAAGTTTGAGGAATGGATTGTTCCTATTTTAGATACAATGCTTGAAGAACAGAACGAATTTGCTGCCAAAAATGGATCTTCTAGTTTGGATGCTAACGTTCCTTTCTGGACTCCTTCTAGAGTGATAGATCGTCTTGGTAAGGAGATAAACGATGAAACTTCTGTGCTCTATTGGGCTCATAAAAATCAGATCCCAATCTTCTGTCCAGCTCTTACTGATGGAAGTATTGGAGATATGTTGTTTTTCCATACTTTCAAGGCTTCTCCAAATCAATTAAGAATCGATATTGTTCAAGATATCAGACGTATCAATTCGATTTCAATGGAGGCTTCTAGAGCAGGGATGTTGATTTTAGGTGGAGGATTGATCAAACATCACATTTGTAACGCATGTTTGATGAGAAATGGCGCAGATTACGCAGTCTACATTAATACCGGTCAAGAATTCGATGGTTCTGATGCAGGAGCACGTCCAGATGAGGCCGTTTCTTGGGGTAAAATCAAATCTGATGCCAAAAGCGTGAAAGTGTTTGCAGATGTGTCGCTAGTGCTTCCATTAATCGTGGCAGCAACTTTTGCTAAGAATTGATTCAAATAAATAGGTAAATAAATAAACAGTTATGCCCTTTGATTGACTTTGGCATTCCATTCTGAAATCTTGGGTTTGGCGGTGTTATAAGGGATGTAAGCACCTTTAGTCATGGTTGTATTTGTCATATGGACATCATTTAAAGAATAGGTTATTGCCTTTTGTTCGGGTTTGAGTTGTGATGGTGGGGTATCAATACCATATGCAAGCCAATAATGCCATCCTGGTTCCATTTGAGATGCATCAAATCCCCAGAAATCTTTATATTCGACCCATCTTGTTCTCATATGAATCTCATCAGGATCCTTAGTTTCATAGAACTTGTTTCCGTAATCGTCCTCACCAATCAATGTTCCTGACTTGGTGTCATTGATCATGGCAATTTGACGCAAAGAACGTTTCAACCCGTTCCTCCACACATTTTTGAGCGTTCTTGCAAAGGAAACAGACATTATACTTTTGATAAAGGTGGGGTAGAAGGTGTAAAGATGTAAGTGACTGAAGAAAAATTCATCCGGAAGCGGGCCGGTAGGAAGAAATTATAAATTGGAAAATTTTCAAGTTTTTTATCACCTTTTCAACTACTCGTAAACATGTACGTTGCCAGAATTTCCAGAACGGCCGGCTCTAGAGCTGCTGCTGCTGTGTCCAGAAGAGCCCTTTCAGGTGTCGCTAGATCCGTGAGACCAACCTTGGCCAAGAGCCAAGTGACTGGTGTCAGAGGAATCAAGAAGATCAACTTTGGTGGTGTCGAGGAAATTGTCCACGAGAGAGCCGACTGGCCAAGAGAGAAGTTGCTCGAGTATTTTAAGAACGATACTCTTGCTTTGATTGGTTACGGTTCGCAAGGTTACGGTCAAGGTTTGAACTTGAGAGATAATGGTTTGAACGTCATCATTGGTGTTAGAAAGAATGGAGCTTCTTGGAAAGCTGCTATTGAAGATGGATGGGTTCCAGGTGAAAACTTGTTTGATGTGAACGAGGCCATCACCAAGGGTACTATTGTGATGAACCTGCTTTCTGATGCTGCTCAATCCGAGACTTGGGCTGATGTCAAGCCATTGCTTACCGAAGGAAAGACTCTTTACTTTTCCCATGGTTTCTCCCCAGTTTTCAAGGAGTTGACCAAGGTTGTCCCACCAACCAACATCGATGTGATTTTGGCTGCTCCAAAGGGTTCTGGTAGAACTGTCAGATCTCTTTTCAAAGAAGGAAGAGGTATTAACTCGTCTTACGCCGTCTGGAACGACGTCACTGGTAAGGCCGAGGAGAAGGCCATTGCTTTGGCAGTTGCCATCGGATCGGGTTACGTTTACCAAACCACTTTCGAGAGAGAAGTCAACTCTGATCTTTACGGAGAAAGAGGATGTCTCATGGGAGGTATTCACGGTATGTTCCTTGCTCAATACGAAGTTTTGAGAGAGAACGGACACACTCCTTCAGAGGCTTTCAATGAGACCGTTGAGGAAGCTACTCAATCTTTGTACCCATTGGTTGGTAAGTACGGTATGGATTACATGTACGATGCTTGCTCCACTACTGCCAGAAGAGGTGCTTTGGACTGGTACCCAGTTTTCAAGGACGCTTTGAAGCCAGTTTTCCAAAAGTTGTACACATCTGTCAAGGATGGTTCCGAGACCCAAAGATCCTTGGACTTCAACTCGCAACCTGATTACAGAGAGAAGTTGGAGGAGGAGTTGCAAACCATCAGAAACATGGAGATCTGGAAGGTTGGAAAGGAAGTGAGAAAGTTGAGACCAGAGAATAATTAAGATCAGGGGAAGCGATAGGGTCCTGAAGGACTGAGAAATTGATATTTATTCCTTTTTGGGAACGGCATGTTTAATGAATAAACAGTTCGAAGTTATTGTAAAATCGTTGTTATGGTGATGTAATCGTTGCGGTGAAAGAAAAAAATTATTTTCTGGCATTCCCCGAGGTTGTTTTTGACGAAATTCACGTGACATAATACAATTCACTTTACAGTAATATATAATGCCCAAAATCTGCTGACCTTGTGCAACTAATATAATGTCTATTCCTCAACCAGCCAACGGCACTCTCAGACTTGGTTCTACTGCTCCAGATTTCAAGGCAGACACCTCCAATGGTCCAATTTCCTTCCACGACTTCATTGGAGACTCTTGGGCTGTTCTGTTCTCTCACCCAGATGACTTCACTCCAGTTTGTACTACTGAGCTCGGAGCTTTTGCCAAATTGGAGCCAGAGTTCACCAAGAGAGGTGTGAAGCTCATTGGATTGTCTGCTAACGAGACTGAGTCTCACAAGGCCTGGATTAAGGACATCGATGAGATCACCGGATCTAAATTGAGTTTCCCAATCATTGCTGATCCTAAGAGAGAAATTGCTCTCAAATTCGACATGATTGACTATCAAGATGCCACCAATGTCGACGACAAGGGAGTTCAATTCACCATCAGATCGGTCTTCATCATCGACCCAAAGAAGACCATCAGATTGATCCTTGCCTACCCTGCTTCCACCGGTAGAAACACTGCCGAGGTTTTGAGAGTGATCGACTCTCTACAAACCGGTGACAAGCACAGAGTCACCACTCCAATTAACTGGGTTCCAGGAGATGATGTCATTGTCCACCCTAGTGTCTCCAACGAATTGGCTGAGACTTTGTTCCCTAAATTCAGAACTATCAAGCCATACTTGAGATTGACTCCATTGGATGTGTCTAAATAACTTATATAAGTAATGCTTTGTTAACCCTTATTGTTTTCTGACAGAATTCGGGTAAGAGAAATTTTTCTCTTCTAATTATAGCTGTGATCTTAGATCAGGAGCCAAGAAGAACAACTTTGCAACTGTTGCTATGAAACCTTTTCAATCACTTTCCAAGGGGTCTTTGAGGACCTATGTTTGGGCTGTGATGGCCGTCGTGACTATGGTCCTGGTCTTGTATCCATTATATTCAAAATCATATACCCCTTCCCTTGTTCAAATCTCCCCAGATTCGGGAATGGAGAATGAAGGTGTCAAGTTTAAACTTGTGAAGAAGGACAACGCCGGTAATAGCTCATCATCGGTCTCGTCAGAATCAGATTTGCAGTCATCAGATTTTGTGTCGTCGTTCACTTCGTCAGACTCGAGCTCTGTCACTTTCTTTTCCTTTTCGCCAACATCTTCATCTAGCAGCAGTTCGACTTCTACAACATCGCCATCGTCGTCAGAATCTTCCTCTACTACGGATTTCTTCCCTAGTGTTGTGCCTCAGACAACTTCAACGTCAACAACTTCCTCAAGCACAGCCTCCTCCACTACATCTTCTACTTCTTCTTCCTCTTCATCTTCATCATCTTCTTCTTCTTCCGCTTCATCATCTACTTCGGAGTCCTCCTCAGAATCATCCTCAGAATCATCCTCAGAAGCGTCATCAACAACAACCCCAACTCAAACTTCCACAAGTACCGAACCAAGCACTACTTCATCTGTGACGTCATCTACTTCATCTTCCAGTTCTGTGACTCCTTCTCCCTCTTCGTCAGTCAGCCAAGACACTTCGAGAACAGCTCCAAGTGGACTATCTTCCAAGAATAAGAAGATCGTGATTGGAGTTGTTGTTGGATTGGGAGTTCCGATTTTGCTTCTGGTACTATATCTGTTGTTCATGATGTTCAAAAAACGTAGAACCAACAAAGATTACTATGTCGACTCGAACGGTCGCATGGTGGGGCTGATAGAGAGCAGCTGGCTATCAAAATTGGCTTTCTGGAGAAATCGTGGCCATGGGGGCGATTTTGGAGACGGTGACGATGAAGATCTCAGCGGATTTAATAAAAATTCAACCGGAGAGAGAGGGTTTGTGGTGAACAGAGCGAAGACCGTGCGACAAACTAATCAAGCTACAAACTTTTAATCAGAAAGCAAATACTATCGCATTCATAGCATAAGGAAATAGACTAGATAAGGTATAATAGGATAGGTAGCAGATATGCAACCTCGAAAGTGGTTCGTGAAGCTGCTCCTTCGTAGGTGAAAATTGATATTGTTGACGAAGTAGAACTGGAAGAGTAAGTTGAGATGTGATGGGATGAGGTTGCTGTAGTGGAAGTAGCTTCTAGTGTTTCCGACTTAGAGGTAGGAGGGGCTGGTGTTGCCAAAGTTGTCGACGTGGTGGCTGAAGAGGATGATGTGGCCAATGTTTCCAGTGTTGTGGCTGAGTATGGTGATGTGGCCAGTGTTTCCAGTGTTGTGGCTGATGTTGCTAATGTTGCCGACGTGGTGGCTGAAGGGGAGAATGTGGCCGAAGTATCCCACTCTGTCTGTGATGTTGTAGCTGTTGTACTAACCAGATTGGTTTCTGTTGTGGTGGCTGGTGGTACGGAAGATGTCTCTGTGGAGGATGTCTCTGTGGAAGATGGGGTCTCTATTGGTTCTGAGGAAGAGATCACTGTAGTTTCTGAGCAAGGAACGGTGGTGGTGATGGTTAGAGTGTTGTATGTTGTGGAGCTGCCAGACACGTAAGTGGAGGTCGAGCAGTACACAACTGTAGTGAACGTTAAAGTGTTGTATGTAGTTGTATCTGAGGTGACGATGGTAGCTGTGGAGCAGTGTGAGCATTCCTGAGTAGAAGTGGTCGTAGACAAGAGAGTAGTTGAATCTATGATGGAGGTGGTGAACACAACTGGAGTGGTCGATGAGACAGAGGTAGTGGATGTTTCGGCAATTGTAGAGGATGAGGTAGAGAATGAAGTCGACGGTTCAGTTGTAGAGGAGGAAGAAGAAGAAGAAGAAGACTCGCTTGTGGATTCGGTGGTTAACTCCGTTGAGCTTTGGCTGCTGGTCTCAGTGGAGGACTCTTTGGTTGAGGACTGCGATGATGTGATGACCTCAGTGCTGCTTTCTGTCGTGCTGCTTGGTGGCACGGACTTTGACTTCGTGCACTCGGTGCATGTTGTCTCTGTAGTAGTATCAAAGCTGGAGACCGTATAGGAGCAGACGTAGCTAGTTCCATAAGAGACTGTTGTGCTGTCTGCGCCGGAGATTGTGGTGGAGAAAGTGATTGGGACCAAAGTACCAGAGCATGAAGCAGCTGAAGAGGTAAGGCTGCTGGAACTGGTAGGCTGGCTTGAACTTGCTGTGGTGAAACTCGTCGATGAGAAGGAAGTCGTGGAGGTCGAAGCATGGGTTGAGCTTGTGGTGCTAGTTTCCGCAAGAGTAGAGCTGGATGGGGTAGAACTTGTGGTACTGGTAGAGGTGGATGAAGTCGAACTTGTGGTGCTGGTAGAGGTAGATGAAGTTGAGCTTGTGGTGCTGGTGCTGCTTGGGACGGTTGTACTGCTAGAGCTCGTAGTACTGGTGCTGCTTGTGGGTGTGATGGATGAAGAGCTGCTGCTAGGTGTGCTGGTTGTAGAAGTGCTACTAGGTGTGTCGGTTGTGGAGGAGCTGCTAGTAGTTGGAGTAGAAGTTGAGGTTTCAACGGTGCTTGTTGATGGTGTGATGCTTGTACTGCTTGTACTGCTTGTACTGCTTGCACTGCTTGTTGACGTGGAGGTTACTTCTGTGGATGAGGACGAACTAGAGCTGCTGGAACTGCTGGAGATCGTTGAGCTGCTGTGACACTCTGTACATGTAGTGATAACATTCTCATCCACATCCACCTGGGCCAGACCCACCTGTTTCGCATCGATGTCAAAAACCACATATGCACTGGTCAAAAATGATTGTCCAAGAACGACTACGTCGTTGACAGTGCTCTCCAAAACGGAAAGATAGCAAGTGTCTTCAACTTGGAAGAACAGCTGATTAGCTTGAACGTCAATATGAATGTCTCCAAACACCAGGGTGTAGCTGAGAGTGGAGATTTGGATGTTAGTACAATCGACAGTCCACAGACCGGTGGTGCTATCAGCATTTCCTCCTAAATCGTTGGTTATTTGAGTCAACACTTGTGATGGAACATATGATAGGACTGATGCGGTATCGAAATATCCAGTTTGGTCAGTGGAGAGTTGAGTTCCTGAGGAAGTCTCGATAGAGTTCAAATTGACAAAATAGCCACCATTGGTGAGATCTGTCTGATAAGAAACGATATCAACATATCCTAGGTTTCCTTGATAAAGAGAAGAGTCGATTCCACCAAAAGTTATTTGGCCTGGAGACCGATTGTTCTTCAAGCAGATGGAAACTAGTTGCTTATCGATTAATCCGGCTTTATATAGACCGGAAATGAACGAACTAGAACTTCCCAATCCTAATGATCCATCATAGCCAAAACCGTTATCAGTAGCAACTCCGAACTTGATTGAATCAAGGTTTAACGATCCAATAGAAAGCTTATCAGTTCCATAGGTTCCAGTAGCTGTAGTTCCAGTAACCAAATCCTGTATGCAGAATAACTCACTGCTGTTGGTAAAGGAGTCTGATAGAGCTCCATTGAACTTATCAGACCAAACCCAAGAATCATCTTGAGCAGAGTTGATCACAAATGAAATATTGGTAAAGTAATCTCCAACTATACCATCCACCTGATAATAATTACCAAGTCGGTTTTGAATAGTCATCTCTACACCATCTCTTTTCATCAAATTAGCGAATGGAAGACTCTGCACTAAAGGCAGGAAGGTCAATAAAAGAGCGGATTTCATTTCACGATTGATTAATGATCAGAACCATTAGGAAATTCATCCTTTATATACTGCTGACAGGTAATTTGAAACGTTCTATATTTGGAATGATATTTCGATCTAGTACTCTATTAGCTCAGGAACAATTTGTTCCATGATTTCCTCTTCTAACATGTTCAATGATATGAAACGCTTCGAGGACTTTAGTCACCTTGAAACACGCTAATTTGATGTCTGGTAGCCAGACTAAAATATCGTCCTTGGTAGCAGATCTGAAAAATTTCCTATTTGGGGATATCAATGGTATATTTAATTCTCGTTCAAAAATGTCTTTAATTCATAACAGTAATCGAATCCTTCACCTTGTGCTGGAAACCAATTTCCAACTTTGCGTGTCCAACGTTGATGTTCCAATTTCCATCCACGATAAACTTCGTCTGAGATCCGGAAATGTTCGGAATGGACGTTTTTCAAAGCACTTTTAGTTGGTTTCTTCATCTTGGGCAGTTCAGTAATGGTATCATCAAAATTGGCAAACGGATCGTCTTCATACTGTCCTGTCATACTAACCCATCGTAATTTCTCGGTATCATAAACCATATTTCCAACCACATTTAAATTCTTTGTACTTTGACTGCGAGATATTTTTGGTCGTTGAGCCTCGAATACATCAAGATCTTCTTCGTTTCCATTCCATTTCATTGTATTTGGATCATATGCCATTTTTCCCATCACTTGTCGACCTCTTCCTCGACCTAATGATCGTATCATCTTCAATTTTCCTTCTTTCGATAATCTCGTACTATTGGTGATTGAATCGTCTGCAAATTGAGTCCGTCGAGGTTTAGTATCATATTCGACATATCTTGAAAGATCGAGCGCTCGACTTTTGCGTTGTAATTTCTTATAATCAGAAAGAGTAATGGTCAAATCTTCCGGGAAATCATCAATATCTTCCAATTCAGTTGAGAATTTCTGTACTCTTTGACGAGGTGGAATGTCCATACTTGACGTTGTTCTATGCAAAGATCTAGTAAATTGAGATCTTGGAATGTCCATAGTAGAAGAAGATTTTCGAATGGATTTACGTCCATTATCAGTAGTTAATACTGGCATAGATGATTTTGATCGTAGTTTGTTCGGACTGACAACTTTAATTCGATGAATCTGATGAGATTCTTTTCTATCCAAATCATCCACAAATAATCGAGAACTTCTGGGTCTTAATTTTGCCTGTTTTTCTGCTTGTTGACGTCGTAATTCAAATTTTTGACGAAGATCAAAATCAGCACCTAAATCATCAAAATCATCGGCATAATCACTATGTTCAGTATCTGATTCCATAAATTGTGAACTTTCTCCAGAATGACTACTGAATGATGAAATAGATTGACTACTTTGAGATCTAGTAGTAAATGTATCTCTATGTTCAGCACGTTGTTTCAAATGATCTTTCAAATCCATTTGTTCTAATTTATCCCATTCATCATCATCAATCTCATCATCCTTGTATTTGGCTAATAATCGTGATTTCTTGGTCTTTAACAATTTACGAGGTATATGTTCCATTTCCGATTCTTTAACCGCTGAAAGTTGCATTTTTCCAAATAAATCATCTAATCGATTATGACCAAATTGAGGCCGTAATTTCTGAGCACTTGGCTTTCGAACCACAGAACTTCGAAATTGATCCTCCATCACTATATCAATTCTAATACACTATAAAATAAAACATAAACATCTTGCTAAAACTGTGCCACAGTGGCTGGTGGTTAGAAAATATTTACCTCTTTCCACAAACAGCAAGGGTCAACAAACAAATTCATTTTGTTTCGATACATAGTAAACAATCTCCGATATTTATATATTCGGGCTTGTGACGTGTAACAAAAACGTACCCATGGACATGTTGACGTCTAATAAAAGACATGGCATTGTTTTATCTGGATCTGCTGGGTCATGTGGAGAGACAGAGGAACCATCATTTGGCTCTCATAAAAGAGTCAGTCGTCTATCAACTCAATCCGGATCTCTATCATTGAACAAACTATTGCGCGAGAATCGTACATTTGAGATCTATCATGACAATCGTGGAGACACATTGAGCCGGCTCAGGGGTGCTCCTGTTACAGATAAAAGGCGGACTTTAACAGAATCTAATGTCAACAAGATCCCAGAGGAGAAGAAATCGAACAGATTATCGTTAGCTAGTATTTCTTCTGTTTCCACTAGATCCACAGGCTCAAGTTTGAAATCAATTGCTCATAAAATTGCAGGAGCAGTCAAAAATGAGGACAAAGATCAGGAAAACTTGCCAATTTCAGATCCAATCAACACTCCAACCGATACCCCAGCTTCTTTGAAAAAGAAATCGTCTTTCTTCAAACTTAGACACTCCATTTCGCTTAGATCGCTCACGTCGCGCGACGAATCATCGATTTCTTCAGCCCCTTCTTCAAGGAAACTTAATCTCAACACCTTGAGAAAGTCCTTTATTGGTGGTTCATCAAATAACTCCAAAATGTCTGTTGATATCTCTTTGCCGGTTCCAAATCAAACCTCCAGAGACAAGATCAAAAACAAATTGAGAAACTCTTCTTCTTTGCTTTCAATTTCCTCTTTTATGTCTTCGGGAAGTACTCGTGTTGCATGTGATAACAAGGAAGTTTACACTGTCCGTGCAAACGAGTATGATTCTCTGCAAGCACAATTGCTTTTAAAACTTTGCAACCAACAACGTGTTGTTTCATTCACTACTTTTATGAACAAGATGCGCTCCAAAAACAAGACAATGGAGAAGCTAGCTGAGGCCTCATTTAGTGAGGTCTTTTTGGAGAAAGACCGCCAATCAAACGAGCCTCAAAGTGTTTGGAAGGTCATCACTTTTGGTGACGAGAGTGGTAATCAACCTACTTTGAAGCAATTAATCCAGGAACAAAGTATTACCATGGCAATGTCCTCGGTTCCTGGATTTATCAAAATGAAATCTGCCACTGTGGTGAGAGGACCAATGCCAATTGAACTTCTACAACTTTGGGATCAATACAGAGACACTGTTGGCTCTGATAACATGCGTCCTGATGAATACACTAAAGGTCAATTACATTTAGTTCTAAGATTGGAATATGGTGGATTGGATTTAGAACATTTTGAAGTTAAAAATTGGACTCAAGCTTTGGACATTTTTGTTCAAGTGGTTGAGATCTTAAAACGTGGACAAGAATCCTATGAATTTGAGCATCGTGACCTACATTGGGGAAATATTGTGATCAAAGAAAGGTCTGGATCTAGTAGAGTTGGAACAGCTTCTTCTGCTGAAGAATCATTAGCCAATCTATCATTAGAGGATCCCAAGAATGTGCAAGTCAAATTAATTGACTACACATTGTCCAGGGCCAAGATTGGAAACCAGACAATGTTTACAGGGTTGGATTCTCCCCAATTTTTCAAAGGCAAAGGCGATTATCAATTTGAAATCTATAGGATGATGAGAAGAAAACTTGCAGAAGAGAACGAAGTTGATATTGACTGGTCTATTCATTGCCCCGATACCAATTTGTTATGGTTACATTATTTGGTTGACAAATTATTGAACCATAAAAAACTTCGGCCTTTAAGATTGAATCCATTGACCAGATCCACTAGTTATTTGAATATGAATGATTTGACACAAGAGGTCAATGATTATGAGCGATTGGTTCAATTGCACAAGTTACTTGATCCTATGCGTAAGAAACGCAAACTTGGATCTTTGGATGGGATTTTGGAATGGGTCAAGCTATGATTAAGGAATATTTGCTATTGGGTGTGAATTATTGGACAAATCAACTTGATTTCTCTTTAGTTGGTAATTTTGGAGGTGTTTGTGTAATCATTCTAGTTAGGTCCACAAATAAGTTGAACACTCTATTTAAACAGAAACACCAAACATAAATTCCAATTGATCCTTTAGCCAAGAAAGGTAAGTTAATAATCAACGAGTCGACGAATCCAGGGAAAGTTCCTGGTCGAGTGTAAAATAGGCTTTTTCTAGCATACCATAATTTCAATAAATTGATTGGTATTGTTGTAATTAATTGTAAAGCTGTGGAGACACGAGAATCGATTATTGATTTTTGACCAGCCAATGATGATTCGAGTTTTTTGATCTGATCGGCCAGCGAGTCATATTTTCTGTTCAATTTGGTCCATTTAGCGTAATTATCTTGTGCACTTAATGAATTTCGTTCTTTGTTGATGACAAATAGTTGTGATTTAAGATCTTTCAATTCAGAATACTTGTTAGTTAAAAACAATTTCAAGTAGAGAACATAAGCGCCGTGTTGAATCCGTTGCTTGGAAACTATAGAAACCAAATTGGACAACAGTGTCAATGTGGTAATGAGTAAAAACAAAGTGTGTAATTGCATGGGTGAAAATTTTGACCGCAAGATAAAAAAAAATCTAACAACTTTTGGTTTCAAGAGCGATGAACATATCCAACGATTTGGAGTCAAATTCCAGTGAGGAGATGGACAGTTGGATTTCCCAATATTGTTCGATCTTTGGACATGATTATTTCGTTGAAGTAGCCCCGGAATTTATCGAAGACGACTTCAATCTAACAGGGTTAAGTTCTATTGTGCCGTTTTATAGAGAAGCATTGGATGTGATTTTGGATTTGGAACCCGAGGTTCCAATTAAGGTTTCCAACGTTCCACTGGTGGAACATGCTGCTCAGTTGTTATATGGGCTGATTCATGCCAGATACATCTTGACCAAACAAGGATACCATCTAATGGCTGAGAAATATGAACAAAAAGTGTTTGGGACTTGTCCACGTTACTATTGTGAGCAAATGAGATTAATACCTATTGGAAGATATGACCAAAGTGGGATCGAGACTGTCAGATTATATTGTCCATGTTGTAATGACATTTATCTTCCATCATCATCGCGGTATCTGAACATCGACGGAGCCTTTTTCGGGACTTCATTTGCAGGGTTGTTTATCAAGATGTTCCCGGAAATTGAAAGACAATGTCAACAAAGACCTAGTCGACAATACGAACTCAAATTATTCGGGTTTAAGATTAACGAACAGGCAGCCTCGGGACCTCGTATGAAATGGCTTAGACAGATCCCCAAAACTAAAGAAGATATTGAGGAGTTTGATCGATGTGAATTCGAGCTTCCCGAGGACAATTACAAAGACGAAGATGAGCGCGACGAGCACGACGGAAGTGAAAGTGTCATGAGCATAACTCGAGACGAGGAGTAGCATATGTGATTGAGGAGGTCAATTTATGAAATGAAGAACGACAAAATGCAATGCTAAACTAGCCAAAATGTAGTCACCAAGAGCGCGTTCCGGACTAATTCCTTTGAACACTGTTTTATTGGCGTCCAAGCTTTGTAATCTTAACGACACTGTTAACACGAATTGTGCAACTGTGGCTATAAACCCACCCAAGAATGCATTAAAAGGGAAGTTTCCCACCAGAACACAAAACACGAACTGCAAGATTCCCAAGGAAACCAAAAATCCCAGAAATGCGTCGATCAATCTCAATTTTTGGTTCTTATTTGTTTCCAGCAAATATGAGTTCCATGACGTTTTAATTGAATTACCCAATTCTTGCAACACAGAGTTCGATGTTGTTGTTATGACAGAAGTTTCTGTATCATTGGCAACTGTTTTTTTAATGGCCGCAACACCTTTTCCTTTCACGTCTTTCTTCACCATACGTGTGAAACAAATTAAATTAAATTATTTTTCTAATATCGACCTTTAGATGGAGAGGAAATCCAAGGCAATCCCCAAAGATGCCGTTTTAATCGACCAACTCCCAAATCTGGCAACAGAAAACGAGCTCAAAGACAACATGATACCTGTGACAGGACCTCCTTCGTTGAGAATTGTTCCACCAATCAATTTTAGTCCCGTGGAGAAACATTTGTATCGATCAGGCCAGCCTTCAGCAATCAACCATTCTTTCTTAGACCAACTCCAATTGAAATCTGTGATTTGGTTGGCTATTGAGGATCCTCAAGACACTTTTTTACAGTTCATTGAAGAGAATAAAATCAATCTATTTTGCAATTTGGGTTATGATTCAATTGACTCGAATTCTTGGGATGGACTCTCTGAATCTTCAATTAAACAAGCACTCGAAATTATAGCCGATAACAGACATTATCCTATGCTTGTATGTTGTGGAATGGGTAGACATAGAACAGGAACCGTTATAGGATGTTTACGGAAATTACAAGGCTGGAATTTGGCAAGTGTGAGTGAAGAATATAGACGATTTACCGGAGTGCGAGGAAGTCGAATTCTGGTGGAATTATTAATTGAAGCGTTTGATGTGAGCACTATAGAAACAAGAGATGAGGTTGCTCCGGAATGGTTATTGAGATGAATTTATTTTTGTTGACTTTCCTTGGCTTCTTGTCGTTGTCTGAATCGTTCTTGGGCCATTCTAACAGCTTGTTGGGATCTCTTCTGTTGAGAGTTGCATTGTTCCCAAGAAAAAGTCGATCCTAGCATCAATCCTGCAAATCCCCAATTTGCAGCCTTTCGTATATCCTTATGGTAAAGAAACATCACCGATGAGAAAACAAATAGACAGGAGAATCCAGCAAGTCCTGCTTCTTTGAAACATGGGATTTGTAGTAAGTTTTCGGGCGAAAAATCCGCTAGACTTAAATCCTTAACGAATCTAGATACTTCTTTAGATTGAGAGTATGATTTAGAAGGCGATGTTTGGAAATCGGTTTCGAATTTTGGTGCAACATCTTCTAAGAACACCTTTTGTTTAGTTGAAGATGTTTCTTCTCCTTCTTCAGCGGTCTTTTTACCTCGTCCGAAAGGCCAAACCATATTTAATCCACTTATAATTTTTTTCCGACGCGACGATTCCATATCAAATAGTCCCAGCCACTAATTTCTCTCCCATTAATGATTATGAATGGTGGCTCTCCCGCCCGAAAATACTCTGGCTCGGTCTTGATAGCTCGTCATGATTCGGATCCTCAAACGTATATTTCAGATGCTAGTAGAAGAGCCTCGATGGCTAGACTGGCAGTCTCTCCTTTGATTTCTGGAACGCCCTTGTCTGTTTTGTTGAAACCTTCAGGATCACCTAATTCTTCGGTCATAGACGATCGTGCCAGTCCTGCAACGGTTCTAAGAGGACGACCAATGGTTATTCGCGCATCTCCGTCGACTTCTGAATCTTCTGATGCCGATAATAATTCGGTGAATGGAAGAGATGTCAATAGTGAAGGAGGTCCTCTTCTATCTTCCTCATATAGTTCCACTGCTGAAGATCCTACAATCATGAGAAATGTGGCAAAACATCTTGCCACGGATGCAGATGGATCTCTTAAACTTCCTGGTGGTGACATTACCAGAGATCTATACACTTTGCCATCGAAAAATCCAAACACTTTAAGACGTTCGCGTAGTCTGACTGGCTCGGACTTACCCAGTGACCGCCGTGGCTCTACTGCCTCGTTAATTCGTTTACCAGGAGGATTTAGAAGACAATTCATAATGCACAAGAATTCTAGATATGGTCATCAATTGGCAAAACCTACCCTTCTTACAAGAAACTTTCTAGAGTTCCTATCTATATATGGACATTTTGCTGGTGAACAACTTGAAGGTGAAGATTACTTAGCATGTGGATATTTGATTCCAAAAGATTCAGATGAAGAAACTCCATTGATGGAATCGGAATCCCGTCGAGGAACAGCCTCAACTCCAAAATCATTCTTCTTATTACTCAAATCATTTGTTGGAACAGGAGTGTTATTCTTGCCAAGAGCTTTCTACAATGGAGGATTGTTGTTTTGTTGCTTAACTCTGTTGTTTTTTGGAGTTCTTTCATATTGGTGTTATTATATCTTGGTGCTCACCAAGTTGAAGACCAAAGTCTCATCGTTTGGAGACATCGGAATGACTCTTTATGGAAAGGAGATGAAATTTTTGATTTTATCATCTATCGTGTTGTCTCAAGTCGGATTCGTTGCTGCGTACACCATTTTCACTGCTGAGAATCTGCGTGCATTTATATTAAACACATTTAAGCTAGAAATCTCAACAGGATCAATGGTTGCATTTGAATGTCTAGTTATTGCTCCATTAGCTTTAATTAGAAATATCACCAGATTGTCTGTGGCTGCATTATTAGCTAATGTTTTCATTCTTACCGGACTTGTTACAATTGTCTATTATTCATCATTGGATCTTTTAGAAAATGGCCCTGCTCCAGTGGCCATGTTTAATCAAAATAGTTGGTCCTTATTTATTGGTGTTGCCATTTTCGCATTCGAAGGAATTGGTTTAATCATTCCTGTTCAAGAATCCATGAAACATCCTGAGCAATATCCCAAAGTGTTGGCAGCAGTCATTATTGTTTGCTCCGTGTTTTTTATTGGAATTGGATCGTTAGGATATTTGACTTATGGACAAGACGTCAAGACAGTTGTTATATTGAATCTTCCTCAATCTTCTATTGCTGTCAATTCGATACAATTGTTTTATGCAATTGCCATTCTACTTTCTGCTCCATTACAATTACTTCCGGCAATTAGAATCATCGAGACTAGAATCTACAAAAAACGATCGGGCAAAACAGATTCGTCGACCAAATGGTCCAAAAATATGTTCCGAACCTCCATGGTTGTTTTTACAAGTTTAATTGCGTATTTTGGATCTGCCAATCTTGATCAATTTGTCTCATTTGTTGGATCATTTGCATGTATTCCATTGGTTTACATGTATCCTCCGATGTTACACTATAAAAGTTGTGCTGAGACCAAATGGATGAAATCATTGGATATTTTTTTGGTTTTATTAGGTGCTGTGGCAATGCTTTACACCTCGTACCAAGTGTTATTGGGATAGAAATAGACACTTATATATATAAGAAAAATATATTTTTTTTAATTTCAATTCATTTCGTCCAACTAATGGCTCGTTCCTTTTATTCCGATCAAGAAGAGATTTTACCTACTCCGGGACTCAATCAACCAATCCCAGTTGAGTTGAGTAAGAAGGAGGACTCTTTAAACAATGTTCATAAGAAAGTGGTGGATGGTAAAGTCATTAGTGTCAATAGTACGTTGGAGAAATACACTCAAAAGGCACGGAAATTCACGTTACAAAAGCTCGAAATCGTTGAGGATGAATACAAGAACCTTCGTGCTGCATTGTTGAATGAAAAACGGATTCTTCAAGATAAATACAACCAATTAGTTGTGGAACCCGTTCTACCTGGTGGATTATATATTTTGACTACCATGTTGACTGGTTCCATCATGGTTCGTTCTCGTTCATTGCCTATTCGATTCTTCACTCCAGTCATTTTTGGATTGGTGTCCATGAATATTGTGATGCCAAAAACTTTGGGCAATACTGTCCATTCATTAGACTCATTGAATAGACAACATCTACCAGAAATCAGCAACCAATTGGATCAAGCTGCCAAACAGGTGTCCAATTCAACCGCCGAGCTCGAAAATACACGCGCAGAATGGAGATCTTTGCTTACAAAGTCCGTCAAATCTGCAAGAGAAGAAATTGTCCAATGGTATGATAATACAAAATAGCTTTATTTAAATACACTCATAAATTCGAAAATGCCTCCCATATCAACGTATCTCCTTCCACATTCGGCCAAATACTTATCAACAACTCCATGATAGATTCGGAACGATTCTCTATTTTGTTCCACTAATGCATCCAACTCTCCTTGATTCAAGCTGATTGGTCTATTTTCCTTATCTTCTTGAACAAATGTCTCCATCAATGGCTTTAATGATCGTGTTTTGGCCTTATTCACGTCAAAAATGCTTTGTAAATACAATAATTGGTTGTACAACAACTTATCCGAGTAGCCATATCTCATAATACCTTTGCAACCAAAAGCTTTTCCATTTTTCCCAATACATCTGCGTCCATAAACGGAAACTTGTCTGGTGTTCACTCCACAATCATCGCAAACAAGCCATCCGGCATAATAGGATGAGATTTCATGGCGTAAAAAGTGCTCTAATTGAGAGGAAATGGCCAATTGAGGAATTAGGTTCTGACATGAAAGACATTTGATACCGGAGAATGTGAGTTGATATTTGTTCGAAGCCTGAATACCACCAAATTCAAACGCTGAATGGCATGAATGACATTTGATGGTCAAACCTTTGCAATCGCGGAATCGTTCACTATCTGAAATAGTCGAATCCAATGGCTGCAACTCATTTGAGGCACGATCTTGAGCAAATCTGGCACGAGCCTCATATTTTCTGGAATCAAGACCTAAAGCAGTGGCCAAACGAACCACATCGTTGCCTTCAATCCTTTCAAGAAGTCTCTCAATAGGAGCAAATATTTGTTTCTCCAAATAATAATAGGCATCTGGTTTGTATAAAGATTGATTGGCCAACACCTCAGAGATCGCACGAGCACGATCAGCAACAGATTCATCTCCTTCCTGACCTTTGTTTGTGATCACAAAGGTCATCACACTACCAGCTCGAACCAATTTTCCCTGTTTTCTGAGTCTCAATGCAACTTGAACTGCAGGCATAGATTTTCCACCAGGATATTGTTCTGGATCCTTAGATAGTTTCGTGTTGATCACCAATTTCTGGGCAGGAACTTCATTATCCTTCAGTTTATTACGAACGTCCTCCAAATGAGTGTAAATCTCATTTAAAGCATCTTCAGGATCCAGATCTCCAAGAATCTTCTCCAAAACGAAAGTTGAGGTCTCTTTTGATAGAACACAGAACTCTCTACGTTTCATGTCCAATCCTTTCACTTCTAACGTGGTCTTTTCCTTTCCTGATGGACTCATAGTGGCATTCATGGCTGCATACTTCTTTTTAGAATGTAATAGAAGCCGCTTGAAAACATTATCAATATCAATCTCCAATAATCTGTACCGTTCATTGACCTTCAATTTAAAGTCTTCTCCAATAGCAATCGCGTCTTTGAAATTCTCGGAGCCGGTATCAATCATCACGGAATCTGTATCACCATAAACCACCCGTAATCCAATACTTTCAGCCAATTGTCTAGTATCCATCAAAATCTCTCTTCCCCTATTAGTCACTAACATGGCCAATGGTTTGGCATAGAAACGAGAATTGACATATCCCAAACATCCATACATGGAGTTGGCAGTCAATTTCAATGCTTGTTGTTTGATATCATATTGAGCTTTCTCGATATTGGTGGCTCTGGGATCTTTAAGCAATTTCTTAACCTCACGACGTCTATTGACCAATTGTTGTAGCAATCTAGGCAACACTCCTTGTGCGACGTCTGTAGAAGGAACGTTAGGAAGTTCATTTTCGGTTAAATTCGATCTGTTGACCGTGGTGAAACAAATGTTGAATTCTTGGATGATAGAAGGATACAACGAGTTGAAATCCATCACCAAAATATAATTCTTGTGTAGACCCTTTTCGGGCTCAAACACCAATCCTCCTTGATACTTGGCCTTTTTATTCGACGTGGCATTGGTCTCATCTCCTTCTTGTTCAATAGATGATGTCATAATTTGACGTTGTGCCCTAGTCTCCTTATCAGGAACAATATAGTCATTTCTGGTGAATTCATGTAATAGAATGTACTCGTTTCTTCCTGCTCTTGTACCACCAAGCGTGTGAGCCCAAGCATTTCCAGCCAGATTGGTCAGCTGTTTCGAAAGCGAGAGAATCTGGATCTGGAATGCTATTTCTGCAGTGATCTGAACGCTAGTGCTATTCTCATTGAACGCTGCCACCAAGAAATTGGCATCTTCAGCACATTGAGGATTGGCAAGATTCACTTCCATAGGAACGTATTTCTTTTTACAAACCACCTCAAACATTTCCGGAAGGTCCCACGATTGACATTTGGTGGTCAAAGACTGACCCATTTCATTGGCAATGTCACAACAAAGTCGACCAGCAAAAATCTCTTTCAGGTAGAATATATTGTTACGACCAGATCCTTTGCCGTATCTATCAGGCCATTGTTTTCTGTTTCTGCGGCCAAAATTCGACCATCCAGCGATTTTGAGGTCAAACATCCGACGCATTAGAACGTCAAGAACCACTCCTTCCAAACGGTGTCCAAAGAAGACATCTGGATCGGCTTTTTTCACCATCGCAGTAAGACAATTCAACAGAGTGCGCTCGTTGTTGAAGCTTCGCAATGGAACCTTCCTTTTAGCAGCCAGCTGCGTAAGTCCAGGTGGAAGAGCCAATGATCCACCAACCGGCCTAATAAGAGTAACTAGTTCGTCTGGTGTGGTATTTTCGTCCATTGGGGTATCTTGATGAACATTATGGTACACAGCAATTGAGACAGATCCAATCTCTTGTTTTCCTTCCTTGAGATTAGTCACGGGTTGGATATTGATACTCAAGACCGTTAGACTTGGAGCAGGCTCATTGGTCTCGATGGTTTTAATTTGAGCTGGGTCAGCAACAGCCATTTCCACACGACAATGAGTAGTGTTTTGAAGGGCTGAGAAATCTGCACCTTTGATCTCCAACCAACAAGGACCCATGATATTACGTTGAAGAACAAATGATTCAAAGAGACCTGATTTGGCTCCGAAAACGTGTCTGAAAGTTTCACCTGCTAAATCAGGAGGCAGTGTAACGTTTTTTGCTTTGGGAGTATTGAAAGGAAGCAGCACTTTGAGGTATTCTGTTTCTTTAGGGATGTTTTCCAGTTCAAATGCAAATTTCTTGACCTCTGGTTTGGCCTTGATCCTATCCAAACCAAATTTCTCCATCAAAAGAGGTATCATTTCCTCATGAACATCCATGGCCGAAGGAGCAGGTCTCTGTTCTTCTTGTTCCTCTTCCCAAGATTCGCGGGGCAAAAAGAAGATCTCTCTACATAAACCATTGATTTGAACCATACCACTTACCACTTGACCATCCAAAGTTTTGACCTTACCAAAAAGCAATAAACTGTTCTCGACCTCAGCATAATCCAACCAAAACATTTGGATTGTCTCTGATTCAGCCACAAATTGTGATTCATCCATCTTCTCAAAAGTTGTATTCATCATCGATGTATCTAATTCCTTGCTTGGAGATGACGAAATAGGCATGGAGACTGACTTGATAGTCTTGGTTTCCTTCACTGAGTTCAAATTGATTCGTTCAATCGCATTGGTTGCAGATCTGGTGTTTGAAACGGTAAGCTCATCGTCAGAGCTTAACTCATCGTCCTCTTCCTCCTTGACAACAGTCTTAATTGGAGACGATGGAGTTTCAAAATTGGGAATATCCGAATCTGGGGCATATATTTCACTTTCTGAACTCAATTTGACCCGTTTTGAAGGAGTCTCATCTTCAAACATCAACTTTTGAACATCCAATGGTTTCACAGGCTTGATTCGATTACTCTTTAATGAAGAAAACATATCAGTTCGCTTAGAGACTCCAAAACCAGGTGTACTTCTTACTGCTGTACTGGCTTGAACCGTGAAATCGGTTAAAATGTCGTCCAAGTTGTCCATTTTCCGCTTGGGCTTGATCTCCGATTCAGGCCCTTTAAAAAAAGACGCGATTTGTGGGGTATCCCGCTTGATCTTTGCAATCTTCTTACGTTGTGGAGTCTCAGTTTGGTCCTCCTCTTCACTAGCATATAGTTGACCAGCTTCCCAATCATCTGCACCGGTCTCAGCATATCCATTTCCTGAATCATCCACGATAAAATCATCATTCAAAAGCTGATGTTGCTTATGTTTCCGAAATTCTTGTTCATCCACTTCCTCATAAATATCATCATATGCTTCCTCGTCATCTGATAACTTAATACCAGCACGAGCAGCTCTCAATCTTGCTCTTTTATCGTGTTTCATGATAATACGCGACGCGTTAGAAAATAGCTACCAATTTCTTTAAAGAAATATTAAAATCTACCCAGCCGTTATTTCACCGCCACCATTCGCCACAAACTTTCTCATCTCTTCAATCTTAAATGTCTTTTGCCAATTTGGACCTAGAAGCCCAGAAAACAACCGCTAAACGGCAAGATGTGTCGCCAATAACAGTCAAGATCAATAATGTCAGTTCTCAGATATCGGATTTGATCTCCAATATCTCGAAATTTGACAGATTACAACAACAACTTGGAACTCAAAGAGATACCTTGACATTGCGTACAACATTGACAAAACTGGTGGAAAATTGCAACTCATTGAATTCCAAAATAGACACCAGTTTGGATGAATTGGAATCTCGCTCTGATATATCGCAAAATCCAACCTTGGTATACACCAGACAGAAACTCCGGACACAATGTACTGAGGTGATGCGTAATTACCAAGTCATTTTACGAGCTTACAATGAGCGGCTACAATCTGTGGTAGTCAATGAGGAATACGATCGTAATGGACAAAGTTCGGAAGTCATAGAAACCACGCCATTATTGGCGCAACAACAAAAACCTACAATCAGTAGTACAGAGTTGGGATTCCATGAATCTGTGATTCAACAACGAGAACAAGCCATTCACAACATTTCAAAAGGAGTTCAAGATATCAATAAGATCTTTCAAGATCTTAATCAAATGGTTCATCAACAAGGAGATCAAATTGACACTATTGAAGATAATTTATTAACATATACCGGTGACAACCGACTTGCTCATCAGGAACTTGTCAAAGCTGACGCATATCAGAGAAAAAAACGTAAATGGACATGTTTATTATTGGTGGTATTGGTGATTGTTCTTTTGATTGTGATTGCTTTGATAAATTAGAGGTTGCTCTCAGTATGGGAAGGAGTTGTGATACTCTCTGTATCGGAATACTCTTCTTTCTGGCTCTCGATCCAATTGATAACGCGCCGTTTTCTAATTGATGAGCTTTCTTCCACTATGGTTGCTGAATCTCCCAAATTATCTGCTTCACAAGCAATTTGCCTCTTTCTACGTGAATGGAATAACTCTCTAGTTTCGATTGCTAGGTCCTCAAAGAACTCGGAAATCTCTTCACGATTCACAAACACAACGGTGGCGATAGCCATTCCCGCAAAAAATGCTGCAACTGGTACACCAACAGGCATGATTAAAATAAGCAGTGATAAGAAAATTGAGCCCCCTTTTAAATTTAATTATCCTTTGTTTTATGATCCCCCCCTCAGGGAGTTTTGAGACCACCATTAATGGCCACAAATTGGATGTTTCTTACATTTTGCCGAATTTGGCCGCATGTTCAGGGCCTTCAGATACAAAGGTCAAAATACACACCAACAAAATTGGAGATTTGATTGAGGCGTTAAATAGAAACCATGGAAATACAAATTGGATGATCGTGAACCTACGTAAAGAAGAAATTGGTTATAGTATTTCTAAAATCATCAAACATGGGGGGAAGGTTCTTTATAGACCGTTTTTAGACCACCAAGCCATCCCCTTCCTAGATTTACTGATGTTGGTTACTGAAATAGAACAATATTTGTGTTTGGATCCAAAGAATACAGTGATCATTCATTGTAAGCGTGGAAAGGGACGAACGGGATGTGTTGTGGTGGCGTATTTGATGTTCAAGTTTCAAATATCATTTGAAGATGCTAATCGTATATTTACTCGACGCAGAAACGTTTATCGAAATGGAATCACGATCTGTTCTCAAGTACGATATTTGGAATATTATGAGTTCTTCTTACAAGAGAAACGAAGACAAGAACTTTATCGAGAACTAATGAAGGGCAGTTTTGAAGTTACAAGCTTGAAAGTTCATATGATCAATCCCAGCCGAGCTTTATTTGATAATGGAGCCGGAATGACTGTCACTTGTAATGGAGAAAAACTAGTCTTGATTGAAAAGAACTTTTCCGATATTGTTTATGGAATTGCACATTCCAAAGATCCAGATATAGTGGTTGAATTCAGTTTCAATATCAATAGGGTTTTAGCCGGACTTGGACGTATTTGGATCAATAGCATTTTAGAATACATGCGTCATTATGTTGCTACCAAACACCAGTTCAATTATTTTGAGCGTCCGGTTTCTCAGGCGCGAAAAAACCCAGTACAAACTGTCAATTGGCATGTTGAAGTTCCATGGGAACAAGTTGATGGGATTAAAGGAAGAAATAATAGAGGAGTCAAGTTTTTGGAAGGGTTAGATTTCGAAATTACAGCAAGATATGAGAACTCACAAGAGTTCATGTCAATTCAAAGACAATTTTCTTTGGCTGAGGTATTTGGCATGCGCAAAATATAATTGAGATCTATATTCTATTTCAACCGCCCTTTCTTTCGGACTCCATTCGCGTCCATACATCATTGATGATTTTGCGGATATACGTAAGTTGTTGATCGTTATGACCAGCCACTATTTTGCAATTATCAGCATTGTATGGTTTAGAGACCAAGATATGGTTTTCGAATACAACGATGTTATCATTCTTATCAAAGGAAACATCACCATCAGGCAATAAATTGAATAAGCTGGTAAAGATTTGTTTTCCTTCAGGTGTGATTTTCCGTTTCTCCAAGATCGATTTCAAAATGTATTGGGATTCATATTTTTTGACAGTTTGAGCATTAGATACTTTGTAATTATGTCCCAACATATTAAGTGCGATTGGATATGGTTGATTTGGCATTGAACCGAATTTTTCCGAGATTGTTCCATTACGATTTTGTTTGGGTTTTGAGGAGGTTGTGATCGATTTGATGAATGTGTTTTTTATAACGGTAAATTTATCTTTAGACGAATTGGATTGTCCAAGAACCAATGATAACAAACCATTATTCGGGTTATATGAATGAATAACTCCAATTATTATTTCATCATCGATTGTGGTCAATTTGACACTAATTTGTTAGCATTTTATCTATTTAATAACTCACCTTAATCCAACACTGTTGTCGAGACTTAACATAATAAATTAACTTTATTTTGAGTTCTATCACATTTTTTTTATATTTGTTATGGATACAGATATTCGGGATTTGGAGGCCCAATTGGATGATCTGGATCAATTTCCAGATACGATCATTGATCGTGGGGAGATGGTGGAAACAAATGATGACCAAGATATTTTGTCGTCTCCTCATAGTAGTTTCTCCTTTACTGATGATGATGAAGAGGATGAGCGCGAGATTGATGGGTTGAACAATTTTAACATAATTTTGGAATATCCCGAACTTCAATTTGATTGTGTTGAATTGGCATCATTCGAGGATGAATATATGGATTGGTTCGGAGTTGGTGATCTTAAAGAATTGGTCAATATTCGGAAAATAGCCGCACATGATTACTCCCCGCGGAATCTTGTTGAAAATTTGGGTTGTGATTCTCAACCAAAGGTGCTAAAAAGTCTGTTGAAACTTGAGTATTCAATTATGGGCGAATTTGGTGAGATTGAAGAAATAGACGAATTAAAGGATCGAATCTTTACCAATTCAAGGATTTTTCTTGATCCTGAGATATTGTTACCAATTATTGAGATAATCAGTACCAGATCAATTGAACTGACCGATTTAAGAAACGAGGAAAAACCTCTTGATCGTAAAGTCCTTCAAATTTGGTCTTCCCAACTTCATCACTCAATGACTATACTTTATACCTTGACATTGAGTGTTCTTATATCTCAAGAAAAAATTGGATTTCTAGCAGATCTAATACACAGAAGTGATCTACTCATAGTACTGGTTCGTTCAATGGATAATTGGCGATGGCTAACGGCAGAATTGGGAGAAAAAGATAACAATAATACCAATTCTTCTTCGGTAGCACAATATTTTAAGCTGAGAAATGTGGTGATGTTATTTTCAAAGCTTATATTGCTTACTTTTGGAGATACTCAACTTCTTCAATCAACAAAATCATTTTTAAGATTCAAATATGAATCAGGACGTGTTTTAGGTAACACTTCTGGTTCTCGAGGTGGAAAAATTGATTCCATAACTCCATTGGATTATCAATATTTCCGTAAAGAACTGATGGCAAGATATCCCACTTACACCCCACCAGAACATAATGTATCGACCATCCTACAAATGAATGTTGAACAGGACAATTCCAGTAGTTCGAATTTGATCAACACTTCCGCTTTGTTGATTAACCAAAAACACCATCTTCGAACCAAATTACCGATCTCGCAGAGTGCAACTCCACCAGAAATCCATATTGCCACTCCCGCTCCTTCTCCAACCCTTACTCCACAACATACAGGGAATTCTCAGAACTCTAACATATCTGAACTAGACCATTCGAATGGCCAAGGTCATAAAAAAGTGTTCATCACTCAACCCCAATTCGCAAATCTATATCCTTTTACCAAAGATATCCCAGTCAGCATTCAAGAGGCAACCAGCATATTTCATGCACATGTTTCCGAATCATTCAATGCTCTCCAGTTCACTCAAGTGTTTGAAGATTTCATCAAGTCAGAGAAAGGTTTATCAGAACAGCAAAGTAACAATTTCCACTATACTGACAAAGATCTAGAAGAAAATCCTATCTTTTCGGAGGAAATTGGTGCATTACAACGTGTGGAAGAGTTTTATCATTCATCATTGCCATATTTGAACTCTTTGGTGGTGGTTCTTGTTCAAGTCATCTCTTCAAACGTTGTTCTAGCACAACACTATAAATCAACAGAAGGCTCATTTTCACCACCTACAAAACCACTTACGTTGGATAATATCACAGAATTTGATAGACAACGATTAGATGTGATGCGTTTGAAAGAAACTTGTTTGAAAGCAGCTTCCAGTATCATTTTCCTATTGTTGAAATGGTTCAAGAGGTCTCACATTATTAAGCATGAGTATTTTGCTCTTTTGTTGTTCGATAACGAGTTTTATTTGAACTTTTTCCGTTTTCTAGGAAGTAACCAACTTCAAACACAACATGGGAATGGATTTGATTTCAATGACACAGATACATTGCTCAGAAATCGAGTTGTCTACTGTGATTATGAGATATTATACGAATTCAAAGAGTACAATTTCTTCCGTGCAGCGACTGCAATGTGTCGTTCAAAACCTCAACCTCCACAACATGACATTGGTGACGTTTTACAAGTGACTCAACAGACATATGAAACGTTCATTCCACCTTTCAATGGCCAATCTCGTGTGAAAATCCTGAAGCCAAATTATAGATATTGTACCGTCATGACACAACTTCTTCGAAGTTTGTATGCAACTATATCTAATTACAAGATTCAACGAATCTACAAATTACTTGAAGTCCGTCCAACAGAAAGTCTTCGCTTCTTATTGACCATCTACAATTCCAACTTCTATCGCCCAATCTTGAAGATCATCAAGTTAATTTGTCCTTTTAACGGCAAGAAATGGCGTTCCAACAATATGGATTTGATCTCATTCGTTTATCTATTCTACAAAGTTGGATTACGCGATCAATGGCTTAATAACTTGTTCATCTTCAATTTAAATGAACGACTCAAAAGATCCTGGGAAAACGAGTTCGCATTGCGTAGTCTTCTGAAATATTACAATTCAACTCAGTATGCAGATCAAATGGTCAATTTCGGATACGACCAAGTGCCAGTTTTGGACAAAGATCAATTCTTTGAGGACGGTCTTAAAGATAAGTTGAATATCTAATACATTTATGCATCTCTACACCACGGCGATTATATTGATTTTTTTTTATTTACACTGTTTGTATATATGGAGTCGGAACAAATAGTACTCAACTACCTGTTTCGGCTACTCAAAGGCCTTGTGCCTGAAGATTTCGAAAATGAGTTTGTTCACAGGTTGACAAACGACGTGTTTTCCGTACTTCAACGCTCATATACCTCATCCATTGGATCTACTCAAACCTTGGCTCAATTAAATGAATACCGCTCGATCTTAACTCAAAGAACTAATAACGCGTATGTCTGGGACAAATTACAACTCACAGTAGAGGATCTTCTTGTTTTGAAAGATACAGATGAATTGGCCAGATATTTGATCAAGCTAGACTCGTATGAAAATCATAAACAAAAACAAAGACCCTCACGATTCGCACAACATGACTCTTCTGGAGTGGGAAATCATCTTGGTGCTAGCACGAGTCTTGCTAATCCACGTCATTTGCTTTCATCACCTGGATTACCGTCTAGTACTCCATATTTCCCGTCCTCTACTATTGGATTACACTCTAGTCGACCGCCTAGTCAGAGTTTTGTTCTTGGAGAACCCCTAGCCAATCACTTGGTTCCGTTCTATTACCAAAATACTGAATATCGGTTGATTCCAGAGCAGGAGATAATCAAAAACCTGGTGTTCACTTTGATTGGATCCACCTCTGAATTATTCCCGTTCGACGATAAAATCAAAATACCCACCAACATTAGTTTGGGTACTTCAGGGCTTCTTCATCAACTTTTTGAGCCCGCATTAATCTACAAGCATTTGAAATCCATTAGTCGCAAATCTCTGGCCAATTCGCAGGTCAAAGTCGCTTTTTCAAGTTACTTACAACAAGAATTGTTTGGTTATACCAGTTTGGTGAACCAGATTTTGAGTCCAGCCAATCTGGAACATTTGAGTTTGAGATATGTGCGATTACAATTGAGTGATTATATTGTTAAACTTCGAATGTTGTACAGTCTAAGCACTCAACTTCAAACAGTTCCTGTGAATGAATTCTTGTCCAATTTGCATGATCTCGCGAATTTTGGTGATCCTCTTCTGAAAAACCTTGCTACATCTATGTATAGAGTCTGTGTTTTGCCTTATTTTGAATTGGTTAAAAGCTGGATGTTTCATGGAACTTTGAACTCTCATGATGCAACCAACGAGAGCTTTTTTATTTCTCTGACCAATTCTGGAGCTGAACTTGATAATGAAAGAGTTCCAGTGTTTTTACCAAGTGCGAAATACATTTATCATGTTGGGAAATCTTTGATTTATCTGAAAGAAAGATGTGATGAGATGAAATGGTGTGTTGAATTTGGATCCAAATATCAACAATTGTTCTCCCAAAACGGTGATTTTCTGGATATTCCTGTGAACAAATTGGAGAAACTAATAAAACAACAGTACGAGGAGATTATCAATTACTTGTGCTATGTGTTGTATGAGAAATATGGACTAGTTAAAGAGATTGGATTTCTGCATGAACTTTTATTGATGAACAAAGGTGATTTCATAAGTTCATTGATTATGAAAGGACTTTCGATTTTGAATGAATCGTCTGCAGCTTTATCATCTCATCATTTGATGAAAATTTTACAAGAATCAATCGATAATTCTAGTATTCGACATCTCCCAAAAGATGTTTTGAATAGATTGGATGCTCGGATCTTGGAAATGGGCCATGGAAATATTGGATGGGATGTTTTCACACTTGATTTCCGTATAAAGTATCCGCTGGACATTATTTTGGATGGAGAAACACATAATTCGAGAGAATATTTAAGGATGTTCAACTTTCTGCTGCGGTTGCAAAAAGTGAACTACCTTTTGAATGTGGAATGGCTTGAATCTAATAGCATTCGTCGCAGTTCATTGAAACATATTGAGAAAAGAAGTAAGATCGTTCGACGTCACTTGAAAGTTGATCCGGAATACAGTCTTTCTGTTCTTGACTCGAGATGTTTATGGCTTTCCAAAACATTCAAACGACTCAATATTCTTCGTAATGAGTTCATCAAGTTTGTCAATATCATTACCAGTTTCTTTGATCATGAAATCATTGAGAAGAAGTATCATAAATTACTGAATGCATTTTTCAAGAGTGAAGAACATGATTTGAAGATCAAACGAAATTCTAAAGGATTGAAGACTCTTGAATCTGGAAGAATTAAGGTGGATCCAAAATACGTTCCTGAACCTCCAAAATCCAATATTGAATTATCATACAGTGCTTATAATCTTGATGAATTGATCGAACTTCATCATGATTATATAATTTCGATTACAAGATCCAGATTGTTTGATGTTCATAATAAGTCTGCCAAAGGACGAATTTCGGGATTATTTTATGTTGAGCAGATTGATTCTTTCATTGCCACTATCAATCAATTTATTGATTTGAATGAGGAGTTCAATAGTTTATTGGTTGATATGCTTTCAGTGACCGAAATGTTACGAGATGATGGACATTTGGATCTTGAGAATAAAGATCGATATGATGATTATTTGAATTCTATTGACTTGAAACTGAACAAAGTCATGGAAAAGTTGACAGTGGAGATCATTGAATCATTTGAAGATAATCTAGTCAAATTCACGGAAGATCTCACTCTTGATCAAGATCAATCTTTTAGATGTCTTGGTATCATGCTAAGTAATTGATAAGACTAGATAAAAATTAATTCTTTAAAGTCATCCCCCGTATTTCCCCTGGCCCGTATTTTTCACATGCTGGGGTGCATTAAAATATTTTTTTCCCTTATAAAAGCAGGAGAAGTAGTATAGCGTGTAATTTAATGGAAGACGTTATTGCAGAGTCCGTTCTATTGGACAATGCCAAATCACTTGTGGCAGGAGGATTTGGAGGGATCTGTGCTGTTATCACAGGTCATCCTTTTGACCTCACTAAAGTGTTATTACAAACTAATCAATATAAATCGTCAATAGATTGCATTAAAGGGACAATGGCTACCAGTGGGCCATTGGGATTCTACAAAGGTGTCAGCTCGCCGTTATTGGGAGTCACTCCAATGTTTGCCGTCTCATTTTGGGGTTACGATATTGGAAAGAAGGTGGTTTGCACAGCAGCAGGATTAGACCCTGTAAATTCCCCTCTTTCAATCAGCCAGATCAGCACTGCCGGGTTTTTAAGTGCAATTCCAACTACATTAATAGCAGGTCCATTTGAAAGAGTCAAGGTGGTGATGCAGGTGTCAAAGGATAAACTTTCAGTATTCCAGACAGCAGGAAAACTGTATAAAGAAGGAGGATTCCGATCTATCTTTAAAGGGTCTGCTGCTACTTTGGCAAGAGATGGACCTGGTTCTGCAGCATATTTTGCGACTTACGAATATTTGAAGAAGGAATTGACACCCAAAGATGGTTCTCCTTCTATTGCGGCAATAATGACGGCTGGAGGTTTTGCAGGAGTTGCAATGTGGACTGCTATCTTCCCTGTTGATACTATAAAAAGTGTACAACAATCGTCAGAAGTGAGTCGATCCATGATCGCCACAGCATCATCTATTTATTCTAAGGGTGGTATCAAGGCCTTTTTCCCAGGCATTGGTCCTGCTTTAGCCAGAAGTTTCCCTGCAAATGCTTCTGCCTTCCTCGGAGTCGAGGTGGCTAGGAAATTTCTAGATCGGCTTATGTAATGCGTTAAGTAAAAAAAGCATGTGTTGTTTTAAGATTAGACCAAGTGGATGGCTACAGAGCAATGTAGAGTATTTGGGATGAAGTGACTAGTATCCAAATTGCATTATACCAACATTATAAGCAAAATTCACCCATTTAATTACAACAATGTCCCCCACTTTCCTCTCCACCGCTCTCCCACATGTTGATCCTCGGGTAGGAATTAATCTTGTAATCTTTTTTTTTAATAAAACCATGGGTTTCTTCCTCCCCCAGCATGCTCTGGCTCACTTAAAAGAGTACAAGTAAGTTTTGATAAACAAATCGACTAACAAATAGGTATCAATCTGAAGATCGCTCATTGATGACCAAATATGTACTCAAACGGTTCTGGATCCAGTTCGAAAAGATCTTTCCCATGAGTATGGCTCCAAATCTGGTCACCTTGTCTGGATTGATGTTTATCGTGGTATCGTTGTTGTTGGTGTTCTATGTGGATCCTAATTTGGACCAAGAGTCTCCAAGTTGGTGTTACTATGTTTATGCGTTTTCCATCTTCATGTACCAAACTTTTGATGCTTGTGATGGAATCCATGCTAGAAGAACAGGCCAATCAGGTCCATTGGGTGAGTTGTTTGATCATTGTATTGATGCACTAAATACCACCTTGTCGGTGATTGTGTTTGCATCAGTTGCTGGCTTGGGAAAGGGATGGATGGTGTTTATGTCCCAATTTGCAACGCTCATGAACTTCTATCTGTCCACATGGGAAGAGTTTTATACACATAAGTTGTTTTTGAGTGAATGTTCTGGTCCAGTGGAAGGGATCCTGATGTTGATTGTATTGTTCATTGCCACAGCAATCAATGGTCCAGGGTTTTGGAAAATCGAAGTGTTCAGAGTTGATCTGACACCAATTAACGGTTCTCCCTCCCAGCCAATTAAAGCTCTAGATCTTGCCTTGACATTTGCAGGATTTTTCCTCTACTTCAACATCCATTCGGCACGGCGCAACGTTATGAAACACGTCTTAACAGCCAAAGACCAGGCCCAGGCAATGAAAGGATTGGTTCCTTTCTTTGCCTATTATTTTAGTGTTTTCATCATGCTTCTTATCCATTCTCAAATAAGAACTGTCTACACTATCCCAATGATTCTCACCATCGGATCCACCATAGCTTTCACCGTTGGTCGTATTATCATTGGCCATTTGACCAAACAAAGCTTCCCATTGATCAACCTTCCAATGCTTCTTCCTGTCGTCCAATTGTCTTTGATCTCGTTGCTTACCAACATCTACAAACTAGATTATGAATCCACATTAGCATTGGTGGTATACCTTGGTTTGGGCCTCGCACTAGGAATTCATTCAATGTTTATCCTGGAAATCATTTACGAAATCACAACCTATTTGGATATCTATGCTTTAAGCATTAAACACCATAAACAGATTTGAGCTGAATATATAGATCTACACCTCAGTTCAAAACCTAAAACAAATTCTTATCGTATGTACATTACTCAGCCACTAATTAACTATTTTGGTTGATCAAATGCCTGTTCACTTCCTGGAGCCAACAACTCGTTGCTGCTCTGTTGCAATTGCATCTCTTTCTCTAATTCATGTAATTGAGTCTCACCAAAAATACCCAAGGCGAGAGGAACTCCCAAAAGAAGAGCAGATGAGGTCAAAATCCAAAGGCCAGAACCAATCTGGCTGGCAATAGAACCTGCAGAAGAGTATGCAGACTCGAGGGACGAGGCAATATATTGTCTTTGCTCTGGCAAAATCATGTCCTTAAGAGCCTCAAATCTTTGAAGAAGGGTCTCATTTTCGTCGAATTCATCATCAGAATCGACTTCAGATTCAGAAACAGTCTCTTCTTCGGTAGCTCCGAAGACCTTCTGTTCCGGAGTTTGCTCGCTTTCGTCTTCAATTCTGGTGAGGGTGACCATTGTGGATGAAATTTTTTTTATTCAAGATTATCAACTTGTCCGTTCGCGTGCAAGGATGTTTTCTAGAAAACGATTCCAAGCTAGACTTATAGATTGCTATTTCTAATTACATGTTGCCAACATGGTACTAATGACTTTCAGTAGTTGTTCATTCTCACAGGCCGCACTCACTCGCTCTTTATCGTTCAATTGTTTGTTAACCTGGTTCTCGCTCTGATGACTTCCTTCTTTCAATAACACCAAGATTCGAAATCTGGACGGCAGACAACGTTCCAATCTGACCCTAATACCTAACCCAATCAAGGTGGCTAATGAACAATGTGTAATTGTTGGTGTTATTCTCACAATCACTTCCCCTATTTGATTTTTGTCAGCTGGATCAATAACCACGATATCTGACAAATTCACCACTGCAAGTTGTCCCAATGTAAGTGGATGTTCTGGATCAGAAATGGTTGATATTAAATCAAAAACTTCCTGTGGATCAAACCCTTCTTCTTCTGACTCGCCTTCACTATCAGTATAACTTATTCCATCCAAAGTCAACTCTGTGAGTTCTTGATGAACAAATGATTCCTGATTCTTTTCAACAATTACTCCATCTCTTGTTGGAAGCAAATTCGCATCCAAAACGGTCGGATTTGCATTAATTATGTCCGACATGGCTAAAGATATCTTTGTAAGATTTTTTTTATTTCATTTTGGTTGATGTCGCTTGTGATCGGAATCAGTGGAGCTTCAAGTTCTGGAAAAACCACTGTTTCCAAGACTTTATTCAATTTGTTTCCTGGATCCGTTCTTCTTCATCAAGATGACTTTTACTTACCAGATGATCAGATCCCCTATAATGAAGAATTGAAAGAGTATGATTGGGATTGTCCAGAGGCTGTGGATTTTGTGAAACTTAAAGACATATTAAAGAGATTTAAACAGGACAAAAATTATGTGTTTTCTGATGTTACAAAAGAATCTGATGATATGACCATGAAATTGGACTTGAACGTGGAACAAAAACTCAAACAAATGATCAAGGACGTTCCAAGAATCGTGTTTTTGGATGGTTTTCTTCTATATCATGATTCGGAGATCTTAGATCTTTTAGATCTTTCTTTATTCTTTAAGACGGATTACGCAACTCTCAAAAATAGACGTGAGAATAGAAAATATACTATAGACAGTGGAGTTTGGATTGATCCACCAAGATATTTTGATCAAATTGTTTGGCCTCAATATTATAGAAATCATACACAATTATTTGAAAATTCCAACAATAATGAACAAGAATTGAAACTGAATACTGCCAAATTGATTAATTCCAAGATAATTGCCTTTGATAATGATAATAGTACGGATTTTAATCAATTGATGCTACAAACTGTCACCTTGATCTTGAAAAACTTATCTCTTTGACTTTAGGGACTTTGGCTTCTTCGTCTCCTGGGCATAAATCTGTTCGGAAGTCTCACCAGTCTTCCTCTTCCGTCCTGAATTGACACTTACAACTCCTTTATTTTTGGCAGCTTTCTCTAGCTTTTTCTTATCCCAGCCATGCTCATTAATGGCATATTTATCCAAGTTCAATGAGTTGATCAATTCTTTTTGTTTTTCTCTCAAGGCGCTCACAACATGAGCACCAGATTCGTTCATTTCCTCAACAAGTTCGCGTTCAATCGTCTCTATATCAGCAACTTCAGACTCCTCACCATTCATTTCGCGAACCTGCTCATCTTCCAATTCGGGCATTTCCTCGGCAATTTTCTGTTGAATCACAGAGCGGAAGTAAGTTGAAACTTTGCGGATCACCTTGGCAAACATTGCCATGGCTTGATTACTTTCAATTCCCAATTCTTTGGCAATCTTGTCCATGTCTTTGTGTTGTAACCCAATAGCAACCAAAATAGCAGCTTGGACATTAGAAAGATTCACCTCGGCTGTGATCTTACCTTCAAAATATAAATGAGATAAAATCGGAAGCATATCCACAATGACATGATAATCAATCAAATTGTTGGAATACGATTCCAATCTTTTCAGATCAAATGGCGAAAACAACTTGTCCAACTCATGTTTGGAAAGATTTTGAGCTTCTGGTTTTCCACAAGCTTCCAGGACACTCAATGCCTGAACCGATGGAAGAGTGTTGAAGTTGTAAGACATTAAATTGACAAATCGTTTGTGGAAGTCTTGAGAATATTCCTGCAACCATTTGTTTTCCCGATTCTCTAAGACCTTGAGCATCACACAAGTATGTTCACCGGTCAAATCATTGGTGGTTTGTCTCACATAAACAGGCATATAGTTTGCTCGCTTCCAGAACTTGAACAATTGAGCTGTCAATCCATAGGAAACACCCATATAATGCAAATAGTAAGGTGGTTTATGGGCCAGATTAATGAACAACGGTTGTAATTTATTCTCCTTTCTTGGTTTGATTTCCTCTTTCAAAACAGAACTTTCCAAATCGTTATCTGACAACTTTGTCAAAGAGTACTTGTCATCCTCAAAAGAACCTGCCTCGCTTATGTCAGCGAACTTTCCCTGGAAGTAATCAGTCAGGAGTTCCAAAGCTCGAGATCCGTATCCCATGTTCATATAGTCTGGATGTGTGGCAACTCTCACAATTCTGGCACCGGACAAGGAAGCAAATTCGTCATCTTGGAACTGCTGGCTGACCAACCAAGGGATTAAGTCACCACCAGCACGAATACCTCTATTTAAACTGCTCCGGATACTCTCCTTGGAGATTTCACCTTCCAGGGCCACTTGAATTACACACAGAGGAGTTGGAATGGTACCATCTTTACCAACGTCCGGACCAAATAGGGCGAACAGTTGGTGAGCAGGAGCATCGGACATCAGTTGCAAGTCATTAGGAGAGTTCTTATAATGTGAAGAGACAAACAAGGCCATCATTTTCTGCAAGAAGGTCTCAGAGACTGGGTCATATGAAAACAATGTGTCTCTGTTGATGTAAAATAGATTGCATTCGCTTGGATGAGGACATCCTCTGGTCTCATATTTGGTGTTTTTGGTCAACTTGGCATCCAGACATAGCAACTTGTTGAGCCATGCTTCGACTGGATCTCCAGGAGAGTATCTAATTGGTTCATCAAGCACCACTTCAACCAAGTTACGACCACGAATATGTAAATCGTCAACTTCGTGTTTTTTGTTATCTCTAGCGATAACCTGGGTATCACTATTGGTAACAACTTTACTGGACTGATCTCTCAATTGTTGAATCAATTTCAAGCTCAAAGATCTTCCAGTACCTTCGTAACCATTGATGGTGGAACCCATAAAGACCAGATATGGGCCGAGCAGCTTTTTCACCACAGGCAAAGGAATTGCGGCTGCTTCGTCAATAATCACCAGCTCTGCTTGTCCGAGAACTTGACTATCAGTTGGTGAAATATACTGGATTGTTTGTCTGTGTCCAGAACGTTTCACATCCACACGAACAATGGTTTTGGCAAGAGCTGGGTTAGATGATTGAATGATATCGTAATCTTGATGCTCAACAAATCCCATTGCATCAAATCCTTTGAAGATGAACTCAAACAAAGTCTTTAAATTCTCTGGAGACGGAGAGGTGACAAAGATATTGGAGTAATCTTGTGCGATAGCAGCAGCAATTGCGATTCCTAAAGCTGCAGACTTACCACGACCTCTTCCAGCAGTCAATGTCACAGTAGTATTCAAAGTCTTCTCTGCAATGGTGTCAATGAATCTTAAAATGGCTTCTGCTTGGTTCAAAGTCTTCGCAAGGCTGATGAGAGATCCTGCTGGTTGAATATCTTCAAGACTCTTTTTCAAATCCACAAGCTCCTGCTCTTTTTCAGTGATCTCTTCGTCATCCTTTGGTGGTAGTCTCTTGACATGTCTTCCACCACTAACTGGCAGAACGTTCAATTCATCATCAAGAACCAAACAAGTTTTACAATCAGCAAGAGATAATAAGAATCTCTCATTGAATCGTGCAACCACATCATTATGTGCCTCGGTACGGTATCTGGAATGGATATCCATGGTCATGGTGTATAATTGTTTCAAAGAACTCATGGATTTTAACAGCATCACCACCAATCCTCCTCCTTCAACAGTTTCTATCGTTCTAGCCATCAAATTGGGAGTTAGGCCTTCAAAGTCTTGAAGAATACACATTCCATATGTGTTACCAAGAATTTTTTCAGTCTCCTTGTAGTAAACATATCTGATCTGTTGATTGGTGATAAACACCTCAAATGGATCCAGTTCGTTGGCTTCTCTCTTTCCACGCTTGATGTCCTTTTTGATCTTGTCTTCTCTCTTTTTTCTATGCGAAGTGAATCCAAGAAGCTTTTTCTTGTAAGCCCAAAGGATGGATTTATTCATTTTCAAGTCGGAGTTCATCATAAGGTAGTGAAGATTTGGAATTTGGTTTCTTGAGCGATCTCCAACCATAATTATAAAACTTCTTTGACGGGTGTCGACTCCATTGCGAATGAGAGCCGCAATCCGTGCATCAAGGGCTTTCTTATTGCTCATGACGAAAATTAAAAAAAATGTAAAAAAAAAGATTTAAATTTTTTGTACAACAATATGCATGTCGCGGAAGTAGCAGACCATAGGGGGGTGATTACGGGATTAAATTTACCATCACATGGATGAGTAAGTGTACTGAAAGGAGTGTTTTTTGATTGACAATTATCATGGGCTGGCTCAAAAGAAGATTAATGTTTCTGTTGTGGATATTCTCTTTGCTATCTTCTTTATTAAGTTTACTATTTAATTATCTCATATTTTAAATGCTAGACACATGTAACTCTACTTTGAAAATGCATATTCCAGGATTTTCCAATATGCCCAACCTCAGTACCATTGCCGAGATCTACGCTAGTCGTAGCCAATCCCTTAGTAGTTGTTTCAAACCAATGTGTGCTACTTATCAAGCCGCACTGTATAAAATTTTTTTAGTTTATTTTTATCAGGTAACCATGGAGACCATAGAAGGTGAAGTTTTAGAGCAGTCTGTCGGACAGATTGAGGACAGCGGGATAACCGAGCAGATAGTCCAGGAAGAGAGGGCGGATCCAGCAGTTGGAATAGAGGAGGAAACAGAGGAGAATAAGGAGACACAACCTGAAAACATTGAGGATTTGATTTTTGATGAGAATAACGACATGTCCAAAACAGCTAATGAACATGAATCTGAAATCAGCTCATCATCCGAATCAAGTTCAGAATCAGAATCAGACTCAGATTCTGAAGACGATAATGCATCTGTTGCTGTCTCAGATAATGAAAGTGAGATTTCTGTCGAGCCGATTAGGTCCAAGAACGAACAAGAAGAGGAAGGAATTGAGCTCCCGGAAGATTTTGTGATTCCAGAGAATGCTCCAATTGAACACGTTGGTGAGGTTAGCGCTCTTGTTGAGAGAAGTGTAATTGTGAAAGCAAGTGTCTCAGGAGAAATTCGAGTTTTAAAAGACGGCTCTATTCTTTGCTTTGAGGATAGAACATTGCTTGGTCCATTATTTGAGACCTTTGGAAAACTTCAATCTCCATCATATCGTGTGAAATTCAAGACAGATGAGAAATTTGAACAATTCAGAGATAGAAAAGGCCAAAAAGTGTACTATATTGTTCCTGAGTCGCAATTTGTGCTGACGTCCCAAATTAAAGCTGTCAGGGGAACAGATGCAAGTAATTGGAATGACGAAGAAATACCCGAAGAAGAGCAAGAGTTTTCTGATGATGAAAAGGAAGCTGCTGTGAAAGCATCTAGGAAACGTAAGAGAAGTGAGAAGAAGGACGACAACAAACGGAAGCCCTTACCAAACCATATGAAATCACAACTGACCTCGCTACCGAAGAAGGGAGTGCCAGAACTAGTGTCACAGTCTAAGCCACTACAACCTGTGCAACCAGCACCACAGATGCAATATCCTCAGCCAGCACAACCAATGCAACCGGTGCAACCAACACCACAGATGCAACCAGCATACCCTTACTATCCGACTCAGCCTCAATACAACCCGTACGGTTATCAGATGCAATACCAGCCTCCACAGCAGTATCAACAATATCCAGGCTTCTATCCTTATCAAACCGTTCAACCCATACAACCTATTCAACAAGTCAACCCCCAAATGTTCCAGCAAATGAGCCAATTAATCCAGCTTGCCCAACAATCACAGCAACAGCAATCACAACGACAACCACAACCACCCCAGGAGCCACCTGCTTCCAACCCTGATGACGAGTATGACCCTGAAAGAATGTAATATATTTACCCTCCTATTTACGATTATTAACTTTGGCCTGGATGTAGCTTTCACGAGCCAACTCTAATGCTTTACTAGGGAATCCAGCAAGCTCAGCTATTTGAAATGCATGGGAATGGGAGCTGATTCCGGGAACGAGTTTATGGTCAAACAACAATTTCTCGTCTATTGGAAGAGTTCCGTTCTGGACTTCTCCTAGTTCTGTTTGATAGAATGCCACCCGTTTCCGCAGTTCGGGATCTCCATCCATGATTTCATCTATCTCTGGCCCAAAATGCGTCGCGAAAAGAACTTTACACTTATTCTCCTTAATCAAATATGCTAATGATGCATATGCAATTGAGTATCCTTCTAGAGTCGAAGTACCACGGCCAAGTTCATCAACAATAGCCAGTGATCTCTCTGTAGAATCTCTTAAAATGATTGCTGTTTCGTTCATCTCCACCATGAATGAGGACTGGTGTCTATAGATGTTATCTGAGGCGCCCACTCTGGTGAACACCTTGTCGACTACTCCGATGTGAGCTTGTTTAGCGGGAACAAATGAGCCTATTTGAGCCAAAATCACAATCAGTGCGTTCTGGCGCAGAAAAGTACTCTTTCCTCCCATATTAGGACCGGTGATAACCCATGCTTGACTGGAATCCAGACTGCAATCGTTGGCAGTGAAATTACCCACACCGGTCACCTTCGCTTGTAAACCTTCTTCCACAACGGGATGTCTACCTTGAATGACCTCAAAACGAGTACTGTCATCGACAACGGGCCTAACTAGGGATTTTTCCCAAGCCAGCCGGCAAAATGATATACACACATCCAAGAATTCAACCACTCCGCCAACTTCACGAATTTCTGTCATAAGACTAACAACTGTTCTGTATATCTCTTGAATGATACGATCTTCTTCTTTTGAAACTTGTCCCTCTACTTTCAACATCTCCAAACCTAGAGCAGTCCATTCTGGCGAAGAAAACTTGGCTGTACTTTTGGTACGTTCTTTTAATTGAAATTCCACTTTCTTCACAAAGTCGTTGAAGGATTTTCTCGAAGATCTGACTTCAATGAGCAACTCGTTAGTGCGAATATCTCTAATTAAACTGAAAGCACCATCATAGCCATGAGAATTGAATCTTGTCTTGAAATCTTCAATCAGGTTCTCATAATTCTCTTCCAGACTATCATAATGGGATCTTAATTCTGCGAGTCTCAATGAAGCATTGCGTTCCAAATACCAATGCTTTCTCAGCACTTCATTTTCGCTTCTACCAAAGTCGTTTTTGAACGTAATTGTCTGCGGATTGATGATCCGCGCAATGAACTTGGCCAGATTCAATAGACCGGGAACCCGCTCAATGATTTCAAAAAGAGGAGAAAACAACTCCACCAGCTTCGTATTCTCATGTTCTTTCACAAGGTGCGAGATAACATCAAAAACTAAAAGACTGTTTCCTAGTTCCAAATATTCACTCATTTCGGCCTTATTGTTTGCAATACGACGAACAACACGACCAAGATCAGTGGTGGACCGAAGAAGAACACAAACTTCGTCCACAAAATCCTGATTTTGGGTCAAGATTTCAACGAAATCTAAACGACGATTGATTTCTTTGATGTCAGTTGAAGGAGATAGTAGCCAAGCATTCAGCAATCTGGATCCTTGAATGGTGGTAGTTCTGTCGACTATTGATGCAAGAGCACCGGTTTTGAAACCTCCAACTATGGTCTCTGTTAGTTCCAAATCTTGAGCTGCTCTAGGATCAATATGCATTAATGTATTTCCTGGTGTTCGTTTGGGTAGTCCGAAATTCAATTTGTGATAAGGAAGACATTCATCCAAATACTGAAGCGCAAACCTGGCAGCTCCAGACTCCTTGGTGGTCAGTTTTTCCAATCGGGAAGCCACCAACATCTTGTTCTCGGAAAACCTATCAGTCAATTCATCCACCGGTAATGCATTTCTTGGCATGGTATATCTGGTGATGAAATATCTCTTCAAATCTCCCAACTCTGGATACCATTTTCCACTGACCAAGGAATCCACATCAACATCGTGTTTGATGATAATCTCTTTAGGATTGATTCTGGTTACATTGGCCAAAAGTTCGTTAAATGAGGTCTCCAGTACATGGAACTGACTCAATCCAACATCCACCCAACATAGTCCAATTTTCTCATTTCCAGAATCTTTGCCAAACAGGTTTTTCGGGAAATCAATAGCCAAAAGATAGTTCGTTCTATGATAATCTCTCAGTCCTTCATCAACAATCGTACCTGGAGTAACCAAACGAGTGACAGGTCTTGTGATAACATTTTCAATCGAAGTACGTTGTTCACAGACAACCACTTTCAAGCCAAGATTGAAAGCTAATCGAAGATATTTATCAAGCTTCGAATCTGGGAATCCGGCAAACGAGATATCTTGATTTTTCAATCGTCTTTTGGTTAGAGTCAAACCCAGTAAGGAGGCATATTTTTCGGCCTGTTCGAAGTACAACTCAAAGAAGGAGCCAACCTGTATGAATACCACAAATTCTCCATCTTTCCGATTGCTAAACTGTACAACCGTGTCTTTCAACGTTTGATAGAAATATGTTAGTTCATTCTCATTAGATTTGGAGCCTCGGTCTCCAAACGGATCAACAACATCAGATAAGGTCTCCGGTTTATTCTTCTTTGGCTTTTTGCTGGCTTTTTTCGTGTCAGTTGCTAAACTCACTTTCAAATCATTTGATTTGCGAGCTTGTTCCACTACTTGCAACGGAGCATGGATGTTAATAGGAACTCGAACTACCTGATAAAAGGGTGTCAGATTCCGAAATCCTCTAATGAATGTCCTTGCTCCTGAAAGTTTCATAACGAGAGATCAAACATAATTTGAACAGAGTTTCTAATTGACTTTCTTTTGCTACTCGTAATTTTCCAAACCATGCCTGTAAAACCGGGAAAAAATAACACATGGATTTTTTAAAAATATTACACCGAAGGTCACCAATCTCTTGCGCACTTAACGATTGAGTCTGTACCAAAAACGGGTTAAAAGACTTTCATATTGCTGCCCTCGATAGTGTACAGTGTCTTTGATTGTTAGAATGCGTGGAATCGGAGACACACAAATGGCGGTAACGTCTCTAACTAATGGAACAATACTAGAAAATGGGCACTTAAATACGGACAAGCGCGAGATAGACCCCTTAGATACTCTATATAAGTCTGCAAATGGTGAGATGAAGATCAAGAAGTTTGAAATGACCTCGGCACCTGCTCCAAATGGAAAGGCATATGCTGAAGAAGTCACCTCACCTACAAGATTAGATCTAAAGTCTAGACCTTCTAAAGAAATGATCAAGTCCCCACAAAAAATTGAGCCGAGTCATACTCTGGAACGACAATCACAATACACACAAACAACGACTCAGTCAAGTGGTATGGATAGACTGGGATATACACCTTCTCATACAATTGCTATTCCGGAACCATATTCACAGACAGAGGCCACCGGGGCAGATCGTTACAACCAACAGACCATCACAAGTCGTCGTCGATTCACTCGGGGAAATTCTTTTAATATCGGACCTCAAAAACGAAGATCCAAAGCGAAATCTAACGACAGATATGTTATTCCTGGTCAGCGTGTTGTTGAAGGCCATCATAATTACGTTTTGGCTTATAACATGATCACTGGTATCCGAGTGGCGGTTTCCAGATGTTCTAAACTACCTGGACCTATTAAAGATGAAGACTTTGCTCACGTTTCCAAGCTCATTTTTGATATGGAAGGAAATACAATGACGCCGTCAACCAAATATGAATTCAAGTTCAAGGATTACGCCCCCGAAGCTTTCCGAAATCTAAGAAGTCAATTCAATGTTGATCAAGCAGATTATCTGGTCTCGTTAACGGAAAGGGTCAGTCTGACTGAGCTGGGATCTCCAGGAAAGAGCGGATCTTTCTTCTATTATTCGCGAGATTATAAATACATCATCAAGACCATTCATCATTCTGAACACAAGCACTTGCGCAAATGTCTCAAGCAATACTTTGAGTATGTGAAAAATAATCCCAAGACGTTCATTTGTCAGTTTTATGGTCTGCATCGGCTCAAAATGCATTCTGGAGCAGGCATCCATAAAATTCATTTTTTGGTCATGAACAACTTATTCCCACCCCATCGTGATTTGCATGAGAAATTTGATCTCAAAGGATCTACCTATGGTCGTTACACCAATTTTGAAGCACCACAAGCACAAGGGAAAACCACTGTCGTCCAGAAAGATCTCAATTGGTTGCAGGGCAACCATAGACTGAAATTTGGTCCATCAAAAAGGAAGGCAATCATGCAGCAACTGAGGAGTGATATCCAGTTACTTGAGCAACTCAATATAATGGATTACTCTTTCCTGATCGGAATACATGACGTGTCTATGGCGGCATTGGATGATCCGTATAATCAACTTTCTAATTTTGATCCACCAGAGGTCCAGCAACCATCGGCATCTACATATTCAGGCTCTCATATAGACTCCAATGGAGAGATTCATGGAACAGATGAAGATGATAATGACATCTCCGTTATTTATTACATGGGAGTCATTGACTGTCTGACCAATTATTCTACCCTAAAATGGCTAGAGACTTTCTTCCGCACTATTCAGCACAAACGAGAAACTATTAGTGCTGTCCCTCCCGTCGAATATGGTCAGCGGTTCCTCAAATTTATAGAAACTGCTATGAAACCTACAGAACAGTCGAGCGCTTAGCAGAAGTACATCGCCAATTGCAATAATAATACACAGTGTATGAAAAACAGTGGTTTTCTTTTAAATTATTCCTCAATGTGATCTTCCTCCATCTCTTGTTCAGGGAGAGGCTCAGAAGGTTCGGCGACAACAGGCTCAGAAGAGACAGCTTCAACAGAATCAGCAGAAGGTGCTTCTCCTTCTGTCTCCATTGGCTGTTCGCTGAACTCGTTAGTTTCTCTTCTGGCAAATGTCACCTGCAAACGTCTTCTTCCGTATTCGTAATTGTCCAACTGATTGACGCTGGCAGTGGCTCCCTCAATCTCTTTAAACTGAACAACAGCACTTCCTGCCGGTCTGTTACGAGCGTCATATTGCAACTCAGCGCGCTCGATCGTCGCAATGCTTCCGAAAAGATCGAACAGATCGGTCTCGGAAGTCTCCCACGGTAAATTGTCCACAAAAATAGTATCATTTGGCTCACCTTGGCCCTTGACGCCAGTCACAAACTCGGTATTCTTGGACTCGACTGGAGCGTCAAAGTCTCCCCTGTTAGGTGGCTTTCCTGCTCTAACTTCAATCCGTCTACCTTCAAGTTCATAACCGTTGTAATCAGCAACGGCCCTATCAGCATCTTCAGCACTCTCAAAAATTACAGTACCAAATCCCTTAGAACGTCCCCGATGATCTTCTCTCACGTCCGCACGGACAACTGGACCAGCATTTTTGAACAGGTCTTTCAAATCTTGCCATCTAATGCTGAAAGGAAGATTTCCAACAAACACCTCAGATCCTTCCACAGCTGCAGGAACAGCTCTGGTTCTCTCTTCACGTCTTGGGAATTCTTTTTCTGGAGGGGGAAGATCCTCTCTAACGAAAATCTCACGGCCCTCGTACATCGTATGGTCAAATTTGGCAATTGCTTCTTGAACGAGTTCTTTAGAAGCAAACTCAACAGTTCCCATTCCTCTAGACCGACCACGAGAAGTAACAACATCGGCACGAACAACCTCTCCGACTTCGCGGAAGAGATCTTTTAACGAGTGCCAAGAGGTGTGATAAGGCAGATTTCCAACAAAAACAGAGTTCTCGTACAGTCTGTTGACCTTGCTCTCATACTCACGAGGACCGCGACCACGAGAGTCCCGAGAGTCCCGAGAATCACGAGAATCACGAGAATCAAATCTGCTACCCACTCTACCTCTTAGAGATCCACCACCTCTGCCCCCACGTCTAGGGGGAAAGCCGCGTCTGTCATCTCTTCTATCAAAACGACGGCCAGGAGACCGCGAACGGTCCCGCTGATGGTTTCTAACCGGAGATCTGGACCGATCCTTCACTGTTAGTAATTTGCCATTAATGCCAGTACTCACCCTACGGTAATCATCTAATTCCATGTTGTCAGACATAATTCTTGCAACTACGATGGTGGAAAATTTTATATATGGAAAATTGATTAATGCACGCGTCGATAGACGGGGCTATACATTTCAATTTAGATAGCCTTTGCATCCAGGAGCACCACAGAGACATGGAATTCTTTCATCATCATTGGTTTCTCTTTCAAACTTGTAATCATAAGTCAATTCTTCATTAGCACCAACGTCTCGAAGAGCATATATCACAATTCTCTTTTTACCTTCCACCTTAATAATCTTGGCTGTGCACGAAGGAACGCAGCAATGGTTGATAAACCTAGCAATTCCTCCCTTTTTGGAGGCATCAATCACTGTGTTTTCATCAATCCTGAAGAGATATGACGATCCAATGCCGGATCGAAGATATTTTTTCTCCCTGACCTCAGCAACTTGTTGACGGATTCGTTCTCCAACATATTCTATAATCATCTCTTTGGCCGCAATAGGCTCCAAAGCATATAATCCCCAATTATGGATCGCAGATCTAGCGAATTGAACTGGTTTTTTACGTTTGGTGAGCTGATTCAAGTCCAGAATATCAGTTTCGGAGCCCAACATTTGTTTTTGAGCACTGATATCGGCAGCAAACCGACGATTATTGGCCCGATTCACTCTAGAGCTCTGGACTGCTTGCGAATCCGTATCATCCTCATTCTGAACGGTGTTCAAAGGTTTGTTTGCCTTACGGCGATGTAAAAGATACTCGCTCTTAGTTTTGTCTAAAATTTTGAAGTATCCTTGAGTACGGAAGCATCCAGTAGAGTTTTGCAACGATTTGTTCCTAATGATCTCCTCAGAAAACTCGATTGCCTCTCTATCCTCTGCATTGGTTTCTGCCAAAGAGTTCAAATGCGTAATCTTTTTAGCGTATTCTTTATGTTGCCATGCCCAAAGCTTGAGATTGTTGATCTTAGTACTCTTGGGCACATCTTTTAATGCTGATTTAGCAAATGCGAAATCTTCATCATCATGTAACAAAGATTGAAGGCTGTTGAGATCAAACTTCATCTTGGAATAATCGTCCTCGTAAACAGTTCTGCCAACATCATGAGAGGGCTGATAAAGAACATCAAGCTCGTCTTTCTTGACCCCATCCACATCCATATCATCAGCTTTGCGCTCCTCAGGAGATGTGGGTTGAGAAATGCTCTTGAATTCAGAAGCATCTTGTATTTCTTCTTCGTCAGACGAAGAGGTAGACTCCAAAGCCAGCATCTTCTGTTTCTTGGGAGTCTTTCCACCATTGTCGGATTCGTCATCCGAGAAATTTAATGCATGAGCCATAGGAAGGGCATTTAGCTTCCGCTTGTACTTCTTTTCAACAGGCTTTCGACGGAATGTAGACAGAGATGAAATCGGAATGCTTTGATGTTGAACTTTGAAGGTCGAAATTCCAATCGATCCCGTCGATTGCGTTTCTGTTGTCTCTTTCTTAGTCTCCTTTTCTATCAGATATTCTTCCAAAGTATTCTTGTATTTGTCGTTTTCCAGTGCTGCCAATAATTTTGGACCAACCACCTTTTCTCTTAAGTCCTTGAGCAAGTAGTTATGAAACTCCTTGATCAGAACAGATTTTGCTTGGCCAACATCACCAATCTTCTCGCCAATCTTCGTTTGACCCATCAGTTCGTCCGGGACAATGAAATTCATATAAGCTTTGTACTTATAAAATTGTCTTCCATCTTCCATGTCGAAACATCTCTCTGCATCGACGATATCATTAAAAACAACATAGAATCCAGTCTTATGTGTTAGAATGCGATCAAAATTATGGTTCGCAAGAAACTTCCGGATATCGGAATGATTAACATCGCGTGTGCTCACAAATCTGTCAGGAATCAAGATGAAAGGTCTGTTGCAAATATGTTTGTCAAAATTAAGTGGCAGTGAAAACGAGGACAATTTTTGAACATGACGGTCATGAGCAGTGAGCTTAATGTTAAGTTCAGCTTCACTAGGCTTCTGTTTTTTCCGCTCCTCTTTTTCACGTTTTTGCTCCTCTCTTTCTCTCTTTTGTTCCTCTCTTCTCTGCATTTCTTGAACCTCCATTTCACGTCTTCTTTTCTCTTTCTCTTTGAGCACTTGCTGCTTTCTCTCTTCAATGATTCGCCTATAGATTGTATTAAATAGCTGACCATCATTGTTGAGTCCACAACGCAGATATTGACCACTGATCTGCAACTTCTTATGTATACTGGAAACAGCCTTCAGAGCCATTTGGTGGGCAGATTCAGAGTCACCCTCATACCTCAGAACACAAATTCCCAGAGGGACAGCTGTAACGGGATCATCGATTCCTTTGATTTCAGATATCCGACCATACTGGGTGAAATTGTTCTTAATTATATTCAACGGAGTAACGGTTGGAAATCCCCAAATCACAAGCTCAGATGACGGCTCCGGACCAACGCTATACTTGTCATACTTATATTTAGGAACGAATGAAGATGTATGTGGACGTCGAGTCAATTTTAGCTGTTTATGTTCATTTTTCAAGCGTGGGTCCTGAGGAGCTGGCCGATTTGAGTCTGCAAAGACATAGACTGGCTTTGAACCTTTACTAGGGTCTTTTTTCAGTTCTGGATCATATGTGATTCTGAAACTCCGTTGTTGGTGTATTTGTTCCAACAATGCACCCCTCTTGTCTAAATGATGATTTTGGAGGGGCACCGATGAGTAATCATAATGACGGACAAGAGGCGTGGATTCAGTCCTTATGGTATCTGGAGGTGTTGGATATCTTTCATATGACCCCTGAAATCCATTAGTGCGCGATTCAGAGCGGTACGGCGCTCGATACACGTTTCTATGGAAGGCCATAAAGATAAACAGATTCTTAGCAATAAAATTATGGAAAAATTGAAATTTAGTGCAAGACACATAGTTTTATGTCGCGGTTTGTAGCAGCCGATGAAGTTAAGGATGAGGACCTTGCTCAGCAAGAGGCTCAAGAGGAACAGCTTTTGAGTCAATTTGAAGAGGCGAAAAGTGAGGAAGGACGTAAGACCTTGATTCAACAATTGAAAGATAATAGACAGCAGAAATACAAGGAATATAAGGACACATTAGAGGAAGAAAACTCCCTATATAAATGGTCTACGCGAGACCTTGAATATTACGGAAAAATCGAATCTGATCGACGGGAGAAAAGATCGAGAGATAAGAAAGCCATTGAGCAAGAAGTGATGGTTTATAAACAAGCGAAAAGAGCGAGACAACAATTAGGCACCGACAATGAGGATGCTGAAAATAAAACGGGAGCAGAGATTGCGGTGAGGAAGAAGAGCATCAAGGTGAAAAGGAAGAAAGGTCAATTAGAAGAAAACAGAATCTCTAAACATGAGCCAAATAAGCAACCTGAAGTGCAGTCAAAAAAGTCTCTCTCGAATATCATAGGCATTAATTCAAACGCCCGTGACCCTAGCAACCCCCCACAAACTAAAAAAGTTCCCCCACACACCCACTTTGGCTACTCGTCTGATAGTGAATGAATATTTTTTCAATTTTTTTCAAAATTATCAAATTTCGTTCACTTTTCATGTTTTCATTTTTCCGGCCTATAGTCCAATTTGGACTGCCGCAACTGACCCGTGCGCTCTCGAAGACTCATCGTGCTACATACAAAAGATGGCGGAAGACTGGAACCGGTTTCACTCGTGGTCTTCAAGGTCGTAAACACGGGAATGCAGGACATCAAACCAAACAGTTGAAAAGAAGAACCGGAACCACCCACGCAAATTCCATCCAGGTAAAACAGTTAAAACGTCTGATGCCTAATTTGTGATTCGGAACAGAAATATTTGTATATAATGCTAACGGAAATGATCTATAAAGTCAATTCTTCCCAACCACCTTGATTTTTCATCTCGGTGGTTTCAAAGTAATGATAATTCACTTTTAAAGTCTGCGCAAAAGGCACATTATCAAATGACACTATGCGCAACTTGCAATATGAATTATCTTTAATCTCTTTGACCACTTTGACAAATTCGTCAAGAGTGGGTGTAGGATGCTCGTTGACATGAGTAATGAAATTGGTGACTCCAACGGTGTAGAGTCTTGATGGAGAACCTTGCGCCATCGCAGTACAGTAAACTTGAGACGGAAGCTGCTTGATTACCTGTCTCACACCATGATGAGGTTCTTGAAGGACAGCCCCTGCCCAGTAGACCAAATGTTTCGTGATAAATGAGCTATTTGAGCTCAAAACCACCTCTATATCTAAAACTTGTTTGTTTCTCACGACTTTGAATGAGAGTTTATTTTCCGAATCAGGAAGCTCTCGAATGACATTATCAATATCTCTAAATTGAGTAATGACCCTTCCATTTGCACTCAGGACAATGTCTCCATGTTGAAGTCCACAGGATGGAACATTATCTAGCCCAATACTGATCTTGGGCACACTAATGAGCCTTGGTTGATCAACAGAGTTCTCTTCAATGATGTTTATCCAGTCCTCTGGAACTCCGCTAACTCGGGCGTTGATAATTGGAATATTACCAAATTCTGCATCCACCAGTTTTAGTGTTGGAATTTTACTCTCCCGCAGACTTTCCAGCTCCCAAAGCACATCAGTAGCATCCAAACCCATGGAGTAGGATTTGTCTTCGTCAGCATCAAAAGCCAACCAAAATGCACGAACAAGGCCTGATTTATCACAGAGCACACCTGAACCACATTGTTGACCAAGATTGGAGTCGATTAGAAGAGCTTCGAAGTTAGAAGCCTTAAATTTAGGAGACGTGACATTGTTTGGGAGATGAGCTATCCCAATATCACTCACCTTGGTTTCGTCAACCACCACACGCATAGCCCGGTTGAATCCAATGAAAATGATCTTTTCTCCTCTTTCCAAAGGACGGTCTCCGAATTTTGGATTCGTCAACGGGGCTAGAATCAATTTCGGATCGTATTTCAAAACAGCGTAACCCTTGGTAGGGTGCAAGAATACCACCTTGGCTGGAATAATGACCGACTCGGAAACAGTGACGTTGACATCTAGCAAATCATGAGGAACACAAAATCTAGAAGTGAGTAAATATCCGTTGGTAGCATCAATGATTACACCATAAGCTTTTCGAGATTGAGAGGCAAAAGAGTCCAATGGTATAGGGAATGCTGAATGACACATAACCAACGATCGATCGAGTTCTTTGCAACCTTCATATTCCAACGGTAGTCCAACAAATTTGACTTTTTTCGGACTAAGAGCTAATGGTTGCACAGGAGTTTCTTGTACATTGGTAAAGTCCCAAAGTCCAGTTTCGTCATTTCTCACAGCCAGACGGAAAGTTGAGTGCCAATGACGATCAATTTGAATCATTTTGATAATTGGGACATGCAAATCCGTCAGATGGCGACATTTGACTGTAACAAAAGCTTCGTCAGGGATTTTTTTCATCACCTCGACAAATTCATCCAGAGTAGCAACATCGACGTCATCAATAGAATCAATAAGCCATCCATTGGGAACATTATTACCTAATATGAATGAGCCAGCAGCATTACTAACATGGACTCCCCTGACCGCAATTGCATAGATTCTAGCTAATTGGTAACTCAGGTCATTAAATGTAGCACCGCAAACATTTAGGTACCGATTTGGAGTAATGGAATGTAAATCTCCAACAGTGCAATGCACAGTAATGTTTTTTCCACCTCTTTGGATCTCAATTTCGATCTCTCGGCCCACATTCGAGTCCAGAATCTCATCAACAGTGATGAATGTGGAAATCATTTCTCCATTGATGGAAAGAAGACAGTCGCCTTCTCTAATCAGACCATCTGCAGGTCCTTCAGGAAGAGTGACTGCAGAGACAAGCAAACCATTGAGAGCTGGAAATTGTTCTCTCATTATTTTCTCAGTGTCTTGACGTAATCCCAAACGACGACATTTGTCAAATGGCTCGAGAAGCCACTGAACTTGGATACTTCCTCTTGTAACCGGTTCCTTATTTTGAATGCATCTCAAGGCACGTAGAACTCTATAGACAGGTAGAAAGAAGTCAGTAGAAGTCTCTGAGTTTCCACCTGCTTGCAGAGCGACAGCATGTCCATCTATATTAACCACAGGAGAACCAGAAGAACCACCAGAAGCAGATGCGGCTGCTTGTAAATATTCGGTGTTAAAATCGTTGTATGAGTTGATACCATAATCAGGAGCGTTTCTGTCTAATCTGGAGATGAATCCAGATAGTATAGAGAGTTTTTCACCAGAGTCATTTCCAATAACCATTATTTCTGCTCCAATCTTGGCAAGGTCTGGTCTTAATTGCAATTCTCGCACCTCCATGTATTTGATATCAGATGGGTTGTAACGTAAGAATCCAAAATCATGAACGGGGTCCCTGTATATTGGTTTAACTTCACATTCCTCATGGTTGTCGAAAACTCCATATCCAACAAAAGGACCAGGACCAACAACGTGACGATTTGTCAAAATGATTCCCATTTCAGCATCCACAACAAATCCAGTGGCTTCACTGCACAGAGCGCTTTCTGTATCAAAATTCACCACCTGAGCGAAATGGATGGAAACCACCGATTTCACAACTTTTTCAACGATATGTTGCCATTTAGGATGGTCCTCGTTGACAAAATCTCCACCTTCTGATCCAGAATCTGATTGAGAATCAATATCTTGCATGGAGACATCATCCTGCTTCTGTTTCTTGGCCAGTCCATTGGGTTCTTGATCACCCGGCCTCTTTTCGTACATGAATAAATAATTTTTCAAAAAATATTTAGATCTAGATAATTTTTCAGATGTTCACCCTTTTAGAGATCTGAACCATCCAATTGTTGAACTCCAAGTTTGAGCGTTCTGAAAAATAACAAACTTGGGGTGAAATGAACGAATTTAAACTTGGGATAGATGCTGGAACGGAGAGCTTTGAATTCAAGACCTGCTCGTCGGCAAGTTCTTTGATCCATTTTTCGTTTTCACATAGCTTTTCCACCAGTGCTATCCATTCCAGCAATTCGTTGTATTTAAGCCCTCCATTTTGATGAGTATGCATATTCTTGTAAAATTTGGTCCGGAATGTAGAATCTTTGCAATCTCTTTCCTGATTCATATGTAAATAGGAGATGGAAACCAGTCCACAAAGCAATCCCCAGGGACTCTTTGTCCGATAGTAATAATTCGTATAAGTTTTGAGAATATTCTGAGTCAATTCCTCTGGAATATAAAACTTATTACAGAATGCAACAAGATGAACAGTAGTGATAATAGTATCGTCATTCAATGAACGATCCACCATCGAAAGCAACTTAAATCCCTTCTTACGACCCCTTTTTGCTGGTCCTTTAACTTCGTCTGCAGCAGCAAGAAGCTTGTCTTGCAGAGACTTTGCGGCAGAACCATAAGTAGTATCATTATTCGTCTTTTTAGGGGTGTTTTCAGGAGTCATTAACAAGTTTCTTGATTTCGATGGGGATGAGCTTGGTAAATCTGTGTTCGCTCGTTTCTTTGAAGGAGTTGATTCGGGAGTTGCAAGCTGTGAAACACGTTTCCTTGAAGGAGTTGAAGGAGTAGATTTAGTTCCATTTATTCTATGCAATTGAGCTCTAAAATTGTTCAGAGCAATTTGAAGCTTACGTTTTGGAATAGGAATATTAGCAGAACTTGGATTGGGAAGTTCTAATTCGTCTTGAAGTCTCTCTACCGCTAGATAGCAACAAATATGACACCGAGCTATTTCAAACTGCGAATCCAAAGGGCAATTCTGTTTCGACGAAAGATAGGTGTAGTTCGCATAATCGACCAGTCTTTTAGGGATGTTATTAGATTCCGTAGGGATGATGTCCCTTAGAGTGTTGATAATCACTTTTGACATGATCGATCTCAAATCAACTGACTATTAACTTTTTTTTTATCTTGCAACCCAGCCATTTCTTTCCAGAATTGAATTAAATTAAACATCCGTGCACCACCCACTTATGGGAGATCAAATGTGGAGTAAAAATAAGTTGTTCTTGAGACTTGGATGATTAGAGGACAGCGTTATTTCCATGTTGTTCGGGCTCTTCTGAATGAAAAGCCTTTGCCAGTGAGCAAGGTTTTGGAGAATTCAACCAATCAGAAACAGATTATTAGTGGGGCTCCTTCAGAATTGTCCTCCAACCAAAGAATGGTTCGTATTTATATGGAAGCCAAAGCTGCTACACAATCATCTGCCAACAATTCTAAATATTGGAAGATCGATTGGGATGTTCTTGATAGAGGTAATAGATGGGAAAACGATTTGATTGGATACCAATCTTCAAGCGATTACATGCAAGGAACAAGACTTACGTTTGATACCAAGGAACAAGCAGTTACTTTCGCAACCAACCAAGGGTGGGAATATTTCATTCAAGAGCCAAAAAAACGCAAGTTCAAGAAGAAAGACTACTCGGCAAACTTCTATCATTCTTCAGGCCCTTTGAAGCACATCCGTACCAAATGAGGCTCCAGTATTTATTATTTATTTATTTATTTATGTTAGGGCATCAACATGCTTCTGTTCAGTCTGCATTTGCTATATACATTACACGCCTCTTTCTAGTCCTGCTTGTCTCAGAATCTCCTCCACCTTCTTACTAAGAACAGGATCTTCCTTGATCTTCAATTGGATCTTGGAAGCCTCCATCAAGGAGATGGCCTGAACTCTGTCATCGTTGGATCTAGAAAGGCGACACGCCTCTTCGAACAGCTGGATAGCATCATGGACCTTCTGCTCTTGTAGATAAATTTGACCCAAATTGATTCTAGCAACCTCAGATTTTGGATCAAGCTCGCAAGCAGTCTTGAGCAATCTTTCACAGCCAGCAATGTCCTTGTTGACCTGGAAAATAGCAGATTTGTTTATGAGAGGCAAGGCGCCGATATTGAAGGTTGGGAGAACCTCTTGTAATCTGGCAGCGGTATCGAATTGTTTAGCAGCAGCGGTATAATCTTGTCTGTCAAACAGAATCTCTCCATAGTAGTTTGGAACCTCTGGAGACGTTGGGAATTTCCGCTTGGCATCTTTGAATAATTCATCACAAGTTTGGGATTCACCTTTTCTGTAAGCAATACAGGCCAACTGGATATGGCCAAAAACATTGTCTGGGTTGTACAATTTGGACTTCTCAAAATTCTCCTTGGCCTTGTCAAGATCTCCCATCAAATAGAACAATTGACCATAATGATAGTAAATATCCGGGTCTTCAGGATTAATACTAATAGCCTTAGAGAACTCCCTGTCTGCAGCAGAAAAGTCACCTTTGTCAGCGTTGACCAAACCCAAGAGAACGTGGGTTCTGCATCTTGCTGACAAAGCAAGGGATTTGTTAAGATTGGCAATAGCAACATCGGCCTCTCCTTTAAGGAAATCAAAGGTTCCCCTGTATTCATAAGCCAAAGCAGCATGTTTAACATCCGTTGGAGTCAGGCCTTTCTGTTCACTGGTCACAGCCATGTTCAACAGAACATCCGCGTTGTTGTAACTCTCACAAGTGTCTTGAGCCATTTCTGTCAAGGCTTTGACCAAGAATTGAGAACAGGAATGATCTTCATATTTGGATTCGTCCAAATCGATGGCTTCCTTGGAAAAGGCACCAAAGAAGGAAGAAACAGAAGAGGATGATGGAAGCTCTTTTGGTAGAGTGGAGTATTTTTCTTCGTTGATTTTGTTTGCCAATTTCTTCAAGTTTCTTTCCAAAAAAGTCTCTGGAGATTGATCGTTCAAGCCACCGTGAATTGTCAAGGCAGTGAGATCGTAGATCGCCTCTTCAAACAACTCCAGGTTTTCATAAGCATGCGCTCTTCTCAACAAACACTTTGGATAGCTAGGATTCAATTTCAGTGCATCGGTACAATCAGAAATACATTTTTCATTCTCTCCTTGAGCAGCAAAACAAGCTGCTCTGTTAGCATAGAAAACAGGATCATTTTTGCATAACAAAGCCAACCCATAGCAATCAATTGCAAGTTTGTAATCTCCAGCTTTGTAGTATTGATTACCAGTTTCTTTCAAAGCCAAAGCCCATTTTTCTTGCTCCTCTTTATCCATTTCTTTCACCAATTCTGCTGTCACCAATGGCAATCCAGTGGACTCATCAAGAGGAATGCTACTTGAAGGCCAATTGGTAGTCACCACGGTGGATTCTTTTTCACTCTTCTTCTTTTTCTTCTTGCCTTTGCTCTTCTTCTTTGGCCTTGAGTCATCGAATCCATCCAATTCGGATCTCTGTTGGCTCAAGTAGTAAAGCAATCCAGCCACTGATCCCGCTCCAACAACGGCCGTCACCGCTAAGGCTACTTTATGTGTCTGAAAAAACCTGGAAAATGGTGATTCTGACATGACAATTTGGTTTCTATGATCAAATTGACTGCTCCAAAACTAGTTTCAGGACTCCGTCTCACTTGTTTATGGTTAATTTTTTTCCAACTAGAGTTTTTTTTGCAATCAGCAGAAAGCAAATGAAACTGTGCATTTAAGATATGCCAAGGCAGTGTTGAGGCCCCGAGAAATTAATAGCACATAAATCTTTTTTGTTGGAGCTAAGCACACGTGAAAGTGTTATGGTTTGGTTTATAAATCCATAGACATCTCCAAATCACTCGTCATGAAGAAGTTTAACAATAAAGTGGCCCAGGCAGTAGCCCAGGCTTATCAAACGATTTCCAATAATAGAAAGTCATTAGCATCTTCCGATATGGGATCTATTAACTCTACTTCCTCTACAAACTCTCATTATAAAGCTCCAAATTCGCCCTCGGGTGTTCCATTATCCAAGATCTTATCCAACACATTTCCGTTACCGGTTTCTGAATCCTTCCGACATTATCTTAGAAGAAACAAGTTAGATCAAATACAACATGATCTGTTGTCAACCTTATCTTTCTTCCCCAACCCTACAGCCACTCATCAGGCAGAAGTTATACATACCACAATAGATGATAAGGACAATTATATCAACGAGTTGCATATTTCTCCATCAAATCAGACATCTAATAAACACGTGGTATTCATCCATGGTTATGGGGCAGGATTAGGATTCTTTGTCAAGAATTTAGAGGATTTGGCAAGGAGAAAGCCTGATTGGAATATCCATGCAATAGATCTTCTTGGTTATGGTTGTTCTTCTCGTCCCAAATTTCCTTACAATGAACCAGTCGCAAACTATGAGAAAATAGAGTGGTGGTTTGTGGAGTCATTGAAAACGTGGTTCGATAAACGGGGACTCAATAAAGATAATACTATGGTGATTGCACATTCGATGGGAGCATATATTACTTCCTTGACCGATTTCAAATATCCAGGTTTGTTCAACAAGATCTTGATGGTTTCTCCAGCTGGAATTTACAGTTCTCGTCAACCTGAAATTCCGGCATGGTTTGGTAAATTATGGAATAGAAACGTTTCTCCATTTGCGCTTGTGAGAAATGCCGGTCCATTTGGATCATATTTCACCTCTGGATGGACTTCTAGACGGTTTTCTAAAGACCATAGTGTTCTGACTGCTGAGGAACAGAAGTTGATGCACATGTACTCGTACGCGATTTTCAACGCCAGAGGGTCCGGTGAATACATGCTCAATTATATGCTTGCACCCGGAGGTATTCCTAGAAATCCTTTGTTGCATAGAATCGACCAACTAAATTGTGATAGTGTCTGGTTTTATGGAAGCTATGATTGGATGGATAAGATGGGGGGTGTTGCTGCTTGTAAAAAGCTTAGAGCAAAAGGATTACGAGCTGATATGACAGTGGTGTCAGATAGTGGCCACCATTTGTATCTCGATAACCTCCCGGCTTTCAACGAAATGGTTGCAAATGAAATGAAATAACGATCAAATATTAATATAGAATTATCTTCTTGTAAGTAAACTTGTGTTACGTGAAAAATCGTTAAGATGAGGCATACAAATCATCAACTCTCGAATGGACACTGTTCAAAATATCCTTTCTCTTCAGCTTCTGAGCACTGGTGACAAAACCAGACTCAGGGGTCCATTCGTCATCAACCAGCACAACTCCTTGGATAAGCTCAATTCCAGCAAGACCTTGAGCCTTACCAGTCTCGATCAAAGCCTTAGTGTACTCTTTCTCAAGCTTCTTGTTGGTGATTACTTCAGAGAGCTGCACATCGTCTTTGCTCTTGGAAATTCCAAGTTTGACACAAGTCTCTTTCAAAGCGTTTTCGTTAGGAACAACAATGGCAACAGGTTTAACCTTGGTTTCGTCGGCATAACAACAAATGTTGAGAACAAGATTGTTGGATCTGTAGACAGATTCAAGCTTTTCTAAAGCAATGTACTCTCCATTTTGGGTCTTAACCAAGTTCTTCTTTCTGTCGATCAGCTTGAGCTGACCAGTAGGGGTCCATTCTCCAATGTCACCTGTGGAGAACCAACCTTTCTCGTAATTAAATGCACCCTCAGTTTCTTGAGTATTTTTGAAATATTCACTAGTGACGGGACCACCACTGATTAAAACCTCACCTTGATTGTTGGATGCGAAGTAACCAGCATCAGGGACGTCAATCAGTTTGACAGTAATAGATCCGACCAAACTACCACAAACACCAAACTCATAATGATCCGGGTCAGTGACACATGTGTTGGCAACGGTCTCGGTCAAACCGTATCCCAGAAGCATAGTGGCAATGGTATTGTGAATGAAAATCTGGGTTGAGGTCGAAATTGGGGATCCTCCATTTAATAAAATTTTCAAGTTACCACCAGTTGCAGCCTTGATCTTCTTGAAGATGAAATTATCAATGAAAGATGGAACACCAGGGATATTGTACTTCTTACAAGCCAATTTAGCGTTGTAAGCAGCCCAGAACAACTTCTGTCTAGTAGCTGGTTGTTTTTCAATTTGAGCTAGAATACCTTTTCTGACACTTTCCCAAACAGCTGCAACACCCACCATGACAGAAGGTTTCAAAGTCTTTATATCACCTTCACAGTTCCTGGTCGAAGCATCAGTCAGAGTTTTCACATTGGCGTAACCGGCGGTGGCACCCCAATAGACACAAAGCAATTCGAAGGCAAGCTCAAAAATGTGAGCCAGTGGCAAAAATGTAATCACAATGTCATCCTTGGTGATTCTTTTGTTGTCAACGACACAACTAACACCTCCAATTCCCGCAACGACATTAGCGTGAGATAACACAACACCCTTTGGAGTTCCGGTGGAGCCCGACGTATACATGATACAGCACAAATCATCTGCCTTTGGAGGATAGTGGGGAATATCCTGAGCACCCTTACCTAACTCAATAACCTCGTCATACGAATAAATCTTGATATCCGGTCTGACTTCCAAAATTTTGTCAACAGATTCCTTGGCATTTTTGTACAATCTACCATTTCCACGTTTATCATTTGGATCAATTGGGGAAGAATGAATGATGTATTTGAGAGAAGTAGCCTTCTTAACTGGATTGATCAACTTCGCCAACAATTCGTTATCTGTGAACATGGCGACAGCCTCCGTTTCCACCATAGAATGGGTTAACCCCTCTTCTCCTAAAGTATCGTAGGCGGTTGCAACAGCAATGGCTTGAGTTTGAGCGGCATAGAAAGCTCTCATCCATTTTGGACTAGTAGTGGCAAACAAATGCAAAACGTCTGTGCTTCCCGGTTTGAGTCCGAGTGTAACAAGACCCTTACCAAAGTCCGAGGTGATTTCATTAAATTGACCATAGGTGATAGATTTGTAATCAGACAACTCGTAAAAGGTCCATTCTTTCTCAGTGAAGGTCTCTTCACCATTGACAATCTTCTTGACTTTCTTGTTCTCGTAATGAACGTCGATTAAATCTCTCCATGACTGCATTCTGCGATCAGCACCATGTTTTTTTAAACATTCGTTAAAAAACTCATACACAGTGGAACATTCGTATCCCACTGGACGGACCAGAGGAGCATCTTTCACTTTGTAATATCTTCTAGGAGCAGTTTCTCCCTTCTTTGCCTCTCCAACAGGCACATTCACTTGAAACACCATTGGTTGTTAATCTTTTTGAAAGGAGGGGGGGCAAACAAAAATTTCCAAGCAAAACTTTTTTATTCTGTAGGAGAACTTTAATTTTAAAGGGTTCAGTTTATCCAAAAAGGTGAATTTAATGATTTGCCACCTTTGATCGGATCAATTGATTCGGCCGCCCAAAAAATCGCTCTTGAGGTTCCTAAAATTGCATCGATCGGGCCATGCAATAACCTCTCCTCGGACTTCAATTTGTTGGGGATGCGGGGGTCAACAAGTGGTGTACGGATGTGTATAAAAAATATATTAGATCCCCAATAAAAAGTGGGTCTATGTAAATTAACCGATCTGGAATTTATCTAAGTTCTTGATCCACAGTTTCTATAGGGCCCTGCAAATGATGAACGGTTCCAAAATTGATAATTGTTCCTGATTTGGAGACCTTGTCAACGTCGATTGTTGTCACACTCGTATTAAAAGGAACTTTCAAATCGCTCTCTACTAACCCTTCTCCGAGCTCATATCCACGAACTTCATATAAGTGATTAGTCAAATTGGTGATTGCACCGCCATGAGTGCAGATCAAAACGTTGGTATATCCATTTTCTATGGAATGGTTGATAATCTCAAACCATTCTGTTTCCAATCGGTTTGTTAGTTGGGCCTTTGTTTCTCCCATATCCTTAAATCTAGCTCCGTATTTTTCCTTAGCTTCAATAATGGGCATTCCTTCCACTGAACCCATACTGCGCTCTCGTAAATTTTGAGTTTTCCTCAGTTTGAAAGATGCCTTTTCGCGATGAGGAGCTGCGATTTCCGTCACTGTTTGAACACATCTGGTCAAATCTGAACTAACAAATAGGTCAAATTCCAAATCTTTCAATCTATTTCTAGCTAGTCGGGCTTGTTCGAATCCGACCTCATTCAAAGGAACATCTTTATGACCTTGAAGAATCTTCAACTTGTTCCATGGCGTTTGTCCATGACGAACAATAAACAGTCTTATCTTTGACTTGTCTGTATTAAGCTCTTTATCAACAGTCATAAAGATAAAAATAAGTTTACCCGGCCAAGTTTTTTTTCTCTATATTTTTTTCATCAACCATTCATTCCTCCATCATAAAAATGATACGAACCAGACATCTTAATGTTGCGATTCGGCGCTTCCATAACTCATCATCCAAGTTGGCGTTTATGGATTTCTTCAAATTCTCTAAGAAACAAGAGTCTGCTACTCAAACACCCACAAAAGATACTAAACAAGTGATTAGCGAGCTTGAAACAAACACTAAGGCCCCAATCAAGGCTGATAAGATCGTGATTCTGGGAAAACAAAACTCCGAGTTCTCAGACAGAAAATTGGCCAAGAAAGCAACGAGGGGTTTTGTCATAAGTTCTTGGATACCAACAGAAACTGAATACTCAAAGAAATTGTCCAGTTCGCAAAACTACCAGGAACCAATCACTGAAATTCTAACCGATCTCTTCCATACTCATTACCCATCTCAAGATCCTCAACAAGCCAAATTGGATGATCTAAATCTTAGATTCAACTTACTCAAAAACGTTCAAATCTCATTTGGTGTCATAATCCCAGATATCAAGTTGCCTCAGCTAGACTCTTTCTCTAAAATCGAATCGTTCTTGCAGTTGGCTTTGGACCCTAAAAAACCAGTCTTCAACGAGAAAGTTCCCGATGCTGTTCATTTCAATCCTGAAGAATTTGAAGGAACTAACATTACTGTCGGCCAATACGTCTTTGAGTCTACTAAAAAGAAGGAATTGAGAAAATTATACAGAAAGGCACGCAAGGAGGAACAGAAAGTATTAAGCCAGGCATTTGATCATCAAAGTCTCCAAAATCCAAATTAACTTGTATATATTAGGTATCAATAAAACGTGCACTATCATCTCCGAGAGAATGTAAAAGCAACCACTATAGAGGCAGCCAAAGCAAAGAGAGCTCCAGGAAGAATCAGCTCACGGACCAAATCGGATGATCCAGGATTCGAGCTGCTTGTCTTGGATTTTGCAGAACTCAAGGCGCTGGCAACCTCGACAGCCTGGTCGGGATGATGCACTAGCAAATCAATCTTATCCTTATTCAAATTGGTCACCACAAACACACAGTCCTTAAGATCTTGATCAGAAGTGATGGCAACCAAATCACCCTCGTCATCTTCGTAAGAAACTGCAAATTGCTCTGCTGCCTCCAGAATTGCTCCAGTCTCAGGATTTGTAGGAGGATTCAATAGAGTTCTCAATTCCTGTCTCGATAACTTGGTCTCAATCAACTCTCTCAATTTTTCAAATCCCTCACTTGGCTTGCAACTGATTCTGTGTGTTCTTCCTTGTGGAGACTTGAATTTAAAGAACACCGGCTCATCGAAGTCCACTTCCACGGGAGCAGGCTTCAAAGCAGATGAGGATTCTTGATTACCAGTGAAAGAAATAGAGTCTGATGGTCTCACCATGTCGTTAGTCGAGACGTTGAATTGAGCCAGCTCCGACTGAGTCACATCTGCAAGCGAGGCAGAATGTAACGAGTTGGTATCAGTATCTAGAGAAGTCCAAAACTTATTCCAGGCAGGTCCTTCCTTTTCTTCATTGGACCCCACATCGGAATCGCCATTATTGATAGTCTGAATAGATTGAATCTGGTTCAAAGTATGATAGGTGAGTTTGAGAACATCAACAACTCCAACAATCTCACCACTTTCATCGTCAACCACAGGCAAATTCAAATACCGTCCTTCAAACATCTGTCTCAAAGCATGGTGAATAGAACTGCTGGCCAAGGCATATGATGGTTTTGGTGTCATGACACGAATAACGGAACAGGTCCTAGGATCAATACCGGCAGCAATGACTCTCAAGACAATATCTTTGGAGGTAAAAATACCGGTCACCTCGTCATTATTTTTGGAATCTCTCACTAACACCGCAGTGGTCTTGTTTTCTTTCATCATGATGGCTGCATCGAAAACAGAAGTTTTGATATCACAACAGACTGGTTCTGTACGGTCAGAAAGAGCAACATTCAAGGTTGGACCATTGATTAGATTTTTCAAGTTTTCGAAATATTTGATCACATGCAGCGGTTGGTTTGCAGTACCTCCCAATTCTTCAGTAACACCTTCCATTGCATCAGACAATTTCTTCGAACTTTCATACATTCTCTCCAATTTGATCATTGCCTCGTTGTAACATTTCGTAATATCCAAAACACCAACAATTTGATGACCTTCGTTGACCACAGGAAGGTGCCTAAACCCTCTGTTAACCATGAGTGTCAGCGCGTCGGAAGCTAGAGTGGTGATTTTTGCACACATAGGATTAGGGGTCATGATCTGGTCGATAGTAGTTTGGTTGGCGTTTATGTTCGATCCGACGATTCTGAAAGCCAAATCTTTAGCAGTAAAGATTCCGGTCAACAATCCATCTTCATCCACCACCAAAACACAATTTTCTTTTGTCACAGACATCAATTGAGCAGCCTCATAGACTGTATTTGCTGGTTTACAAATAACAGCTTCAGATGGTTTCAAAGACATAACTGTTCCTGTTACTGCGGATGAGTGCTTGGATCGTTTTTGTGGCGAGCCAAGGCTTGAAACCATGGAAACGTTTTTCTTTCTAAGATCATTCTCGATCTTCTTACGGATCTGGTCATCCTTCTTGCTCTGTCTTTTCCTTGTAGATTCCACAGTTTCCGAAGGAGGATTCGACAATGAAGATTGAGCCCTTCTTGGAGTTCTTACGGTGCTATCAGAGGCAAGCATTAGGGAATAAAAGAATACAAGAGATTCAAAACTTTTTTTTTCCTTCCTTAAGGGTAAATGTAAACAAGCTGCTTGATTTGGTTTTGCACTGCCAAGATACGTTTTTTTCCGGCTCTATTGTAATGTAATAATGATGTGTTAATAAAGACTGTGATCGGGCTGATAGGAGATGTTTTTTAATAAATGTCATTTAGTGGCTATTTTGGCTTGTATCACGACTTTAGGACATTGTTTGAGAGCCCATTCGTATGATTATGATCCAAGCAAAGTCCAGGCTGCTTCTGCTCTGATTTCAGATATGGCAGAAACTTTGATATTGGATGATTCCGCTCATACTACGGTGCAAGCATTGATGGATGTTTTTAGCTATGATATCAGTTTGAATGCTGCTAAGTACAAATCGTATTTACAGAAAAGTGATGATGATTCCGGAGCCACATCTTTTGTGATGAAATTGGACTCTTTACTAAGCTATCAAGAAACAGCAGCTACTACAGGAACCGATCTAACTTCTCTTGTTCAAATGGAATTGGAACTTATGACTGCTGTTCCATGGGTTGAGACTGTTTATCAAGAAGCTGCTTATCAACTAGATGCCTTGAGTTATGCTACCAATAGCACAATAATTGTGGACACCGAATTGGCCAGCTTCACATATCACAATACCAATTCCAGCACCCAACAAACAACCACATTTGCTAGCTCTGCGTATCCAAACGCTATTACCGGTTCTTCTCAATATTTTAACCAAACAGTTTCCATTGCAGTTTAAATTACGCTTTTAATACATTATTCTTAGTATGATGAGGTCGATCGACGCACCGGGTTTCGGAAGTAAAAATAAGACGGATTTGCTTTCTCAAATGACTAATTATGGATCATTTAGTTAATCAATCTAAAAGGACCCTTAAAGCTTGCGATAACTGTCGTAAGAAGAAGATCAAATGTGATGGATGTGAGATATGTAAGAACTGTCGTCTACATGGTATCGATTGCGAGTATTCGTTCGTTCCTAAAAAGCGGGCTAGCCGAATCAACAAGATAAAGAGGCAAGATTCTTCTCCAAAGGTTCCACAGACTTTGCCGTTAAGTGTGGAAGAGCGGTTGACCAAGATGGAGAACATGCTCAGTTTAATTTACAATCGGATTAAAGAAACCGACTCTCTTTCTGACGGTGGCCAGAGTATGTCAAATACTGTGTCTATTTCAGAAGGTAATCACAATCATTTGAGTCTGGAAGAGATCTACTTCAGCCCGGTGACCATATTTTCGTTGTTTTCTCAACGTGGAATGAAATGGTTGGGTAAAAAGATGAACAGTCCAGTTCAATCTAGAGTATTACAACGGTTCATACTTCAATTAATGAAGACTCCAGAAAGAAGTGTTCTTGCAAAGACTATTTCAGCAATCAATTGGGATGTGTTTCCTTCGGTGGAACATATAGATTACTTGCTGAATGCCGCGAAGCCCTTGTTTGACACGTTCTTCCTAGTCAATATGGATCAAATGCATGCGGTTTTCGAGAAGTATAAGGCACAGAAATCTGGCAGAACCCCAAGCACTAATTACACTTCCTCGGAGATTTTATATATGAGTGTGGTGATGTTGAATTCTATTGGTTTCAAGGCCGAAATGATTAGAATGGTGGGAGGAGATTCACCAATCAGTGTCCAAGAACTAGATGAATTGGAAGCCGTTCTTTGTCGAAATTGTATAACGATGTTTGCAAGTGTGATGATGTCATGTACTAATTTCCTGACTTTCGAATCGGTCGCGTTGTTGTTGAGTTATGCCGATATTCATATGCTTCATGTTCCTGCGTTTGCTTTATGCTTGATATATGGTAGACAATGTCAAGATTTAGGATTACACCGGGAAGAGACTTATTTAAGAATGGATGGGGAAGTCAGAAATCAAAGAATTTCATTGTTCTGGAAGAGCTATATAGCGGACCGCGATTATTGTTTGAAAACAGGGAGGCCTCCGTTTTACAACGATGTTGATATAACGACTCCTCCATTACCTGGATTGGAAGAGATATGGGCTCTTCCAAATGAAAGATTACACGATGGAAAACACAGACGGGAAGTTTATCGTCAAAAGATTCACGATCGACTTTTAACTGCTCTGACCGAAGAAGGTGATGGTGGGTTGTTTGATACTTATTTATCATATGATATTTCGGTTATCATTTCTAAGACATATGAACAACTTTTCACGGCCACTGCTTTAATTGGAAAAACACGAACTCAAATCACAAACAGCATCAACTCTCTATTGCACGATTTGGAATGTTGGAAAATGTGTCTTCCTGAACCATTGAGGCCGGGTTCTGAAAACTGTCAAGAATTTCTGGAAACATCATTGAAGCCAGGTTCTTTTGATTCATTGTGCATACCTTTTGTCTTGATCGGCCACCATTTTAAATATTATCTGTTACAATTGGTGATTTCTAAAACCATGTTAAGACTGACTTGGTATTCCGAGAATAAGTTATCACACCTTTCTTCCGATCCAACCAGTCATCAGAAATTTGAAACCATTGGGCTCAACGCAAGTAGGAATATGTTGCGATTAGCTACCAAAATGGATACGCAAAAACAAACTTTTGTGTTTATGAGTGCTTATTACTTTTTCTGTGCGTTTGTTGCTCTATTTGCCGAGGTGATGCAAAACCCAACCGCAGAAGACGTGGGTTCGGACCTCGAATTGATGTTCTCAGTTCTGAAACACTTCTTCTCCAACGAAGCTATGAGTGATGGTTCTTATCCTGAAAAGTGGATCATGATGGATCAAGAATGCAAATGTCTATTCTATCTGTTGTATTCAGCCATTCCGGATGTCGAGTCCAAATGCAATATTGATGTTGGAGATTTATTGGATCCTTTCATCAAAATGGCTCAAGAGTTCGAGAATGAAATGGGTTCAGGATCATCTGTTCCTGATACGTCCCCAGCTTTTCCCATCACTGCTACTCCTTCTTCTATGAAAGGTAGTCCAAAATCTCCTAATTATCATTCAACAGATACGAAATCAATGTTGGACCAAGTATTTGCTTCGTTGAACAGACCTAATTTGCCTCCATTCTTGCAAAGCATAGAAGATCCATTGCTTTACGGATTACAAGAAGAACCAGCCAATCTCCAGAATATGCTGGTATTTCCTAATTACCTATTAGATTCAAGTATGTCTCCAATGCTTGGAAATCAGTCTCTCGATAATTAAAGTCTATGAGAATGAACCAATCCAACACCCGTTCGAGCAGCCCCATAACCAGCCTGGAAACCATAACCAGATAGCCCAGAAATATGTACCAAGACTCCATGAGGATGTGTTTCTTTCTCTACCTTAGGCCCGCCTCTTCTACTTGGTCTTAGTCCACAAGCAATACGAATTATTTCCGGCTCAGATCCAATTTCCGGAAACAATTGCGTTGTGCGCTTCAAAATGTCTTCAGTCTCAGCCCTCCAGGTGTCTGCACACCAATTGCCTGCCTGTAAATAACCCCCCAGGACAACCTGAGAATTAGAATCCGGTCTAGGAATGATATAGGTTATATTTTTATGACCCCATTTCATTCTATTTTCATTGATCTCGGTCGACTTAATCACAACAACTTGACCTCGAGCAGGATAGATTTGATCGTCTTCCGCTCCTCCAAGAGATCGAGCTCCAATTCCGGTACAATTGAATACGATCCGGGCATATTGAAACATTTCATCAATATGACCGATTTTCTTTTGAATAAATTTGACTCCATATGTTTGCAAGTGACTTTGCAAATTCTCTAATAACTTGGGACAATTGAAGTTCCATGAAACGTATTTTATTCCGAATTCAACTCCTATTGGCAATTGATCTTGAGGTATAATTTCAAAATCAACTAAATAACTTCGTAATGAGTCAATCTTGCCTTTATCAGGAACATATTCCCAATACTCAGTACTTGGTCGACGATCCAATCCACACCCAGGGCCTAAAAGATCGCGTATTACGGCCAAATGTTGATATGTAACCTTATCAAAATGTAAAGTCTGAGCGTCGTCTGGGGATATGCAGGAAAAATTACCACCAGCCCATGGTGAAGTGTAATTGATCGATTGATCCCCAGGCATATATTGAGCAACCACAGTTATTTGAGATCCATCAATCCCATGTTCTAAAAGATTAAGAACAGTATATAGACCCACTATACCGCTCCCAAGAACTGCAAAGGTCATGGATTTAGATGTATGACTCTATGATTTTCCATAAGATTCGAGCCGGGTAATTGCGGCGGTGGCTCTGATTTCGTTAAGTCCCTTAAAATTTCCTCAAGAGCCGCACGTCATTTAAAATATAAGTTCCCCGGATCCTCTGTAAATCTTCAAATATGGAGTTACCTGAGAACGTGTTGGACAAGATTGTTTTGTTCCTGGATACAGCCAGTTTGGTTAGTCTTACAGTCACGTCTCGGCTGTTTAGATCCTCTGCTTTGGCCAGACTTTACCGAAAGCTATTATTGGTGAACACGCAATTTAACAGAGTGGGCGAGTCGGAGTATACGATATTGCCCACCTCAAAGTTTGATGTATTCCTTGAGGCATTGAATAATAACAAGTCATTAGTCTCTTTGATCCAGAATTTTTTGATTTGTTCGCATAGTAACAATGTGGAAGGGTTAGATCTTCTTGTGGGGTTATTGGTTGATCATAAATTGCGCAATTCCATGGTTCCTTTATTGGGACTTAAGGAGTTTAAGATTTTAAACGAAACTACCCCTTACAAGTTTATGTTTTTGAATAAGGATTATGTTGCTTCCAAAAGACTTAAAGGTTCTTCAGTGATGTTATATGAGAATGATGAGGATGAATTCAACAAATATACCAATTTCAATTTTTATCATCAAGTTGCTCCCCTCATAAGTTATCAATTGGTGAATATTGTTGAGTTGAACGATATTTCGGAGTTCACTAAAGAGATTTGTATTAATACTACGAATCGATATCAAAATTCCGGATTTCTTATGACAAAACAATTATCAAGGATATTCAATAGACTGAATACTCTAGAGATTCTTAATCCTGAAGCTGTTGATTGTTTATTTCGGCAACTTAGTTTGGAAAACGTCAATTTCGAATCATTGACCAAATTATCTTTGAACATCATAGATTTAGACTTGATTTCCATGTTGGTTCAATGCGTGAATTTAGGAAAGTTAGAAAGCTTTGAGCTGAAATTCAAACAATCTACAATCAATGAAGATAGTCAATATAAAAATATGGAGTTGATTAGTTCATTACAGGATAGATTTACCAGTTTGAAGAAACTGTCTTTAGTTCATCTGAATTCGAATAACTTGTTGAAAAACCATTCATTAGGTACTCAATCATTGATCAATAACTCAAATTTATGCTGTTGCATAATGAATAACCTGAATTTATTCAATTCAGATATCACTTATCTCAATTATAGCATGAACAATTTCGCTTTCTTACCAAAAGTCTCGGATAATCCAAACGATTTGAAGACCCATTTTGTTGTCGATGAAATGTATTTATCAACCAAGACTCGTCATTTTGCAACCATATTGGAATTCAAGAAATTGAACACTCTTATCATCCCTGATTATTTCTTTACTTGGAAACCTTTCATCAGTTTAGAAAATCACGTTCAATCCCCAACTCATTTGGATTCAACTAAATATCTGTTTTCAAGTTGCAAATGTCATCATTGTCTCGAATCACAACAATTATTACAATTGTATTCAGAACGATTGAATATTAGAGACCATTCAATCTTCTCATTATACAACTTCTTGGTTGGATTATTACATAAACGAATGACCAAATTTGATACCAGTTCGGGATTGGACATGTTGAAATATCCATTTTTGGACCCTATTCAAGTCTCCAGGTTCGGGTATTTAAATCTCGATCTCTCAAGATTGACTCAACTGATTCTCGACAATCTACAACAAGATTTATATTTCCTCGCCCAAAACTTACCTGAACTTGAATCTCTATGTCTTGGAGGAATCCAATTGAAAATTCATCGCGATCCAAACGAAATCATCATCAACGCAGTCCATGATAACTGGACGTCGATATTGCGTCGATCGGCCCAATAATAATTTTTTTCTTAGTTGCATATTTACTTATTTCCAATTTCGGCACAACCATTAACGCTATCTAGTCTCAAATTCGATAGATCATCAAATTGAACATCTATAAAGCAAAAATATTCAGCAGCATCATTGTGCACAAATGGCCAATTTCAATGTCCCTGGAGGATTTCCATCGTTGCAATCCCAGGAATTCAATTTGACCACACCTCCTCGTTCAAGAGGTGAAATTAAAACATCTACACCTTCTTCTTCATCATTCAAATTCACTCCTACTAATGGAAAAAAGCTATATCCTTCAATTTTGAACTCTCCTAAGGATTCAGATACCAGCTATCATGACAAAGAGAATAGTGTATTTACTAGGGAAATGGATTTTCTTCAAACCAAGTTGTTTTCCTCCAAACTCTCCACATCGGTTTTGAATGAATTTAACGACCGATATCAACAAGTTCGTAATGAAAGCATTTTAAATATCCAGAAACTCAATGAAAGTCCTCCCAAAGTCCAGCCTCGACGGCCTTCTAGTCGGTTTACCAATGAACATCGAGGCAAATTTGGTCGTATGGAATCGATCTCTTCTCATTATGCTGCTCGTCGAACAGGCAGACAACCTGTGATTCCCAAAGCAAAGGAACCATCTCGAATTGTTGTTGAGAGTACTCAACATAAATCAAGAACAACTCCTGGTAATAAACGTATTGGACTAGAAGATTTGGGCAGTGCTTCCAAGAGATTACGAGTGGTTGATGGTTACAAAGAAGTTGATTTCGAAAGCCCCACACGTGCATCTATCGAAAACAAGAAAACCATGGAACAACAAATTTCTAGACAGCGTACTGAACAGATTGAACGAGCTCCAAATACAGTTTCTAAACTCGGACCTCTACCAAAGCTTGAATTTAATAAGCCTCAAACAACAAAAACTACTCTACGACCAAATTCAGCTGTTCCTTCGTATTTGCAACCTACCAGATCGTCTATGAAACGATCCGAGAGCAAGCCCCAATTGAGTAATAGCACCTCAGTGTCTCATTTACCAAGACTCACCAACATTGTTCGTTCCAAGACGATGCAAGAAATCTCCCCATCGAGAATGAACAGTACTCAAGAGTCTACATCCACCACAATTACGAAGCCGTCGTTCCTGAAATCGTCAACATCGATGGTTTTCAATCGCAAGTCGAATATTCCTTCGTTGGTGAAAGGTGCAGAAAAAAAAGATTATCAAAGACCATGGAGAAATTAAAAATTTAAAACTATGGCTCATCACGCCGACTTTTCCGATTTCAAGAGCAATCAAACCAAACAGGAACTTCTTGAACAGGTGGTAGAATCATATGAAGCATTAAGTACGGACCAAAGTAACTGGGTTTGTAATCTTGCTAATTGCAGCTCGTTGGTTTGGCATTGCTACAATGAAGGTTTATCGAGAAAAGTGAATTGGGCGGGGTTCTATGTATTGGACCCATCGAATGAGAAACAACTAATATTAGGGCCTTTTATGGGGAAAGTTGCGTGTCAAACTATTGAGATCGGACGTGGTGTTTGTGGAACTGCTGCGATCAAAGGAAAAACACAATTGGTTCCAGACGTGGATCAATTTCCAGGCCATATCGCTTGCGATGGGGAGACGAAAAGTGAGATAGTGGTTCCAATAATCTCGAAAGGAAAGATGGTAGGTGTTCTTGATATTGATTGTTTAGAGCATGGTGGATTTAATGAGATCGATCAAGAATATTTAGAGAAACTCTGCAGCTCTATCGCCAAGACGTGTGATTGGTGATAGTCAAAGCGGCTGAGTATCAAGACTTTTTAATGGGATATCGATCTCTGTTTCTTCTATATCACTTCCATCCAAATGCATTCCTATACGACTTTCCAAATGATAATTGTGGGTTCTTGTTTTGCGACGATTTTTGGTCCGTTTGACAATGTAATTATGATAGATACTTGAAATGATGATAGCTGATGATGAACCGGCAACATTGACAACTATATCCATTGGATCAAATGTCCTATATGGAGCTAATAGATTTTGTAGAAATTCGCTCCCGATTCCTCCAAAAATGGTACAAATCACGAAACTTAATGATCGGACCATTTGTAAAGAGGTGACATCAAGAATCCAATAGAAAAGTAAAGTCATGAGAAAAAATATGATGAAATGGATCTCTTTATCATAAGGAAGAGATATATCGGCAAGTCCAAGATACAATGAGCCAATTCCAATGAAAAGAAGTCCTATTAATGGTTTCTTCCTGATCTTCATGGTAAGTAATTTTAATTGTAGGAAGTTTCGATATTGCACAGCCGTGCACAGCCGGGAGCGTAGCGGAGGGTCGGATGGAAGGTATTAAAGGAAGTAGAGATGACAGGAGGGAGAAGAGTAGAAAAGAATTGAAATGATTGGGTTAGATACGTCTTCATTCATGACAATTGTTGTAACCTTAGACGATTTCTCCTTTCGTTCTTTATCTCTATCTCACCTCTAAATAACTCCCTATATTAATTTTTCTTCTTGCTATATTATGTCTTATGAATAAACTATGTGGCATTTGTGGTACTCACAATCCCAATATGGACTATTATTGTGGATCATGTATCAATTTCAAAGTTCTTAGAGCTAAGTTGAACTCGACCAATCTAGGATATTTGAATGAAACCTTTGGATATGAGATAGATAAGGTTCTCCAGGATTGTATTAATGGTCATAGTTTTACGGTCTTGGGCAAATATTTAAACGGTGAATTGGAGCAAATAGAAGGATCTAAAGAAACTTTAAGTCCGTCGGTTGAAGCAATTGCAAGATTGGCTTATATGTTATTAACTGTTGAACTTAGTCAATTGCGTAAGAATTTAAAACAAGTGGATGGAACCTTAAAACAACAAGAATTGATTAATACTCGAATGAAGGTTCGAATTGAAGAGATGAAAGCTTCAAAATTACAACAACAAGAGTTGATCAAAGAAAAACAACAACTTCTTGAAAAACAACATAAGGAACGTATATTATCTATACAAGAATCAATTGAAGAGATTGAGGGCGAGAAGTTGGCTAAAATCCATAATTTGATTACCCATTCAGAATCTCAACATTTCCAACAATTGATAAAGGTTTCAGGATATGAGAATGTGAATTCAGGTCGAAAAGAATTGACAAGATCCAAATTTGGGAGTCTTGATCGTCTTAATTATAATCTAATCAATATGAGAACCAAATCTCAAGAATCATTAGATTATAGAAACATTGTATTTTTCACTCCAATTCTTCCATTAACCAAATATCTACACTATTCTGCCGATGCCATTACCAATTCCCTCTCAAAGATTGCACAATTTGTTTCATTATCAGCCAAATATTTGAATGTTTCAATACCATATCAAATTGTTCGATCTAATCATCTTTTAATGATCATTCAAGATTCTGACGAAACTTATCCATTATATATCGAAAAATCCAATGAAAAATGTCAAGAAATCACCTGTTTGATTGAATTGACTAGTCTTCAATTATCAAACTTTTGTTCGGGATTAGCACGATTATTGGTCAATATTATGATGATGATTGACCAAACTAATGAAACCACATTGAAATTCGAAAATCTACTTAGAATTGATGAATTGTTACAATTGATAGTTGGAGAAACATCGGAAAGTTCAACGCAAGATTCAAGTCCAATTGACGTCGAGAGAACTTCCCAAAAACAAGGATTTCCTTCGGTATTCAACTTCTGGTCCAAAAGAAGAAGATCCTCAGCTCCAACTTCTCAAGATGAAAAACTCCCTGAGAAACCTCAGACTTTAGATATCTCATTATTCAATAATGAACATCTAACTGAACATCTTCAAGATCAGAAACTAGATATTCAATCAAAACTAGCAGACAACAACATCAATCTCACCCCCTCAAATTCCTTATCAACAATGGTTTTGTCTCCAACAGAAAGTCATAACAGTATTAATCAATCTTCAGAATGGAGCACTGTTATTCCAGATGTTGATAAATTGGCTTTGAAATTAAACACATTCTTCAGAATCGAAATCTCACGACTTTCGGATTTGGAATCATCCAATAATCCCGCTCTACAAACAGGACTTTCATCCTTAGCCACATCCACTTATCAACAGATCAATTATGCTATGTTAGGCTCAAGATTGAAAACCACTCCTCTATTTTCTACAAACACAAAACCAATCTTTCAAGCAAACAAAACCCCGCCCTCCAGAAGTCGATTCCATCATAACAGACTTTCAAAAGGTCCTCGCACAGACAACTGGGAAGTTATATAGCATTCAAATATAATAAAAGTTACCCGGCCTTCCTTGAAATCTACCAGGGTCGTGGATGCCAATTAAAATGTGCTGCTTCGAAATAGCCAGCCAGACACATTTTATATTGAACCAGCAAGTAGACGGGTCAATTGCAAATTAAACAAGACAAAATGATGTCGGACCAGGAACTTTTCGATCTTAATAAGAAGGCTGTTACTCAAGGCTTTAATATCAACCCTCGTATCAATTATAACACAGTGGGTGGTGTGAATGGTCCTCTTGTCATTCTTGAAAAAGTCAAGTTCCCAAGATACAATGAGATTGTCAATCTGACTCTTCCTGATGGAAGCAATAGAGCTGGTCAAGTTTTGGAAGTGAAGGGAGATAGAGCTGTTGTTCAAGTTTTCGAAGGAACTTCTGGAATTGATGTGAAGAAGACCAGAGTTGAATTTACTGGAGAGAACTTGAAGATTCCTGTGTCTGAGGATATGCTTGGAAGAGTGTTTGATGGTTCCGGAAGACCTAATGATAACGGTCCTCGTGTTTTTGCTGAAGATTACTTGGATATTAATGGTTCTCCAATTAACCCTTTTGCTCGTATTTATCCGGAGGAGATGATTTCCACTGGTGTTTCTGCCATTGACACTATGAACTCGATTGCCAGAGGACAAAAGATTCCAATTTTCTCTGCTTCGGGTCTTCCTCATAACGAGATTGCCGCTCAGATTTGTAGACAGGCCGGTTTGGTTAGACCAACTAAAGATGTTTTGGATGGTCATGAGGAGAATTTCTGTATTGTTTTCGCAGCAATGGGTGTGAACTTGGAAACGTCCCGGTTCTTCAAGCAAGATTTCGAAGAAAATGGTTCCTTGGACAGAACTTCGTTGTTCTTGAATTTAGCTAATGATCCAACCATTGAAAGAATCATCACTCCAAGATTGGCATTGACCACTGCCGAATATCTTGCTTATCAAACAGAAAAGCACGTTTTGACAATCTTGACCGATATGTCATCGTATGCTGATGCATTAAGAGAAGTTTCTGCTGCCAGAGAGGAAGTTCCAGGTAGAAGAGGTTATCCGGGTTACATGTACACTGACTTGTCGACCATTTATGAGAGAGCCGGTCGTGTGGAGGGAAGAAATGGATCCATTACACAAATTCCAATCTTGACCATGCCTAACGATGATATCACCCACCCTATTCCTGATTTGACTGGTTATATCACAGAGGGTCAAATCTTCGTGGACAGACAGTTGTCTAACAGAGGAATATATCCACCTATCAACGTGCTTCCTTCTCTTTCGAGATTGATGAAGAGCGCAATCGGAGAAGGGATGACTAGAAAAGACCACGGTGATGTTAGTAACCAGCTTTACGCCAAGTACGCCATTGGTAAAGATGCTGCTGCCATGAAAGCCGTTGTTGGTGAGGAGGCTCTGTCTACAGAGGACAAATTGTCATTGGAGTTCTTGGAAAAGTTCGAGAAGACCTTCATTGCGCAAGGTGCTTATGAAAATAGAACCATTTTTGAGTCTCTGGACCAAGCTTGGTCTCTTTTGAGAATTTATCCAAAGGAGATGCTCAACAGAATCTCTCCAAAGATTCTGGCTGAGTTCTACGACAGAGAAAGACCAACTGAGACCAAGAAACAGGAGTCCGATGCTCCTTTGATCGAAGCATAGATAGATATAAAAATCAGTAGTAGCTCTTTTAACCAGGTGTAAGGAGTATATGATGTAATGATCCCGCTCCCCTTGTTAAAATCCTATACTCTCTCCTTCTTGCTATGCAGTTTGTTGTTCGTCAGCCTTCGTTTCCTCGATATGGAATCAAGCCCGTGAATGCGTTCTTGGATCTTCCTGCTGAGATTCTATATACTGTCTTCAAAGAGGTTCCGAATGAGTTGAAAGTTGTTTGTCGTTCCTTCTATGTGATGTATAATGAATACTATTGTGAGAAGTTGGTTGATGAACTTGGAGACGATATCATATTCAACATTGCCATGTACAATTTTGAGCCATTGATCGATTACATTCAGTCTTTTGATTATTGGCGTAAGACCTTGAGGGAGGTTGTTAGTGATCATTATCATTTAATGGAACCAGAACAAGATATTGAGAGACGAGAGAAAATGACACCTAATGAGATTATCAATTGTAAGTATATCAAGGATTCATGGAAATTGATCTATGGAATCTACAAAAATCGGAGGTTATTTGTTGAATATGATGATTATCAAATCGATGAGCCTCATAGTCATTTAACTCGATCACTTTTACATGTCAACAAAACTTATTTGGTCAAATATAAGAAAGCAATCCAACTTTCTGCTGATATTTACAACATCTCATGTGGAATCATTATTCAAAATGCTTTAGGATTGGGTAGTATGAATTTCAAAGTCATTAGAACCGATACTCAAGAAGAATTACTAAGTTTCTTTCCAGCAACTAATATTAATGTTTTGGTTCCTCATGGGAAGTTTGTTTTACTTGATTTAGGAAATTTCAAACTGACAAAGTCTACCAATCAATCTCAAGACAATAAGCAAATTGATATTGATATTATAATGGAAGAAACAGGATTATATTTAAAATCTGGATTCATTATTTGTTATATTGACGTCAATGCATATCCAACGAAATTAAAAAGAATTGATCCTATATCCAAACAACTTCAAATAGTGGAAAATAAACCATTTTTGGCATGGTGGATAGACAATCAAGATCCCACACCAGATATAGTGGTGAATCGTTTGTTGAAACGATTATACAAATCAATCAATTCTTTGGCTAATTTAAAACCACATGAATCTCCTTATCAAAGAATTGGAAGTTTTGCAGAAATCACTGAACATCAACCTGAAAAGACTCAATCTTCAACCAGAGCTAGACGAAATACCGAATTTGAACCAGCCATTGATATTGAAACCTATAATCAAAAATTCTACTCCAAATTCAATGAAAATGGTCAACCAATTACTCGTACTTTCAAATACACCACCATAATTGACCGCCAATTACATGAAACTCCATCTGTTCTTGAAGTTCAGCCCAAATCCAATAACGAGCCGTTAAAATGGAAATTGACCACCATATTAGAAGTTTAATGATAATCTGATAATCCCTTCGTAGCCAAATTTTTCGTACAATTTTTTTAATCCCAAAAACAGTACAGCAACACCTTTACTCCAAATCCATTACCCTGATCTCCTCATCACCGTCATGACCGCCTCCGAATCTCTATTTGAAACTAACTTCAATCAGGACCCCATTCCGTTTTTGACGACCGATTCCCTCCCCAATGACGTGGATTTAGGCAAGAGTCTCATCACTTATAGGATCCTTGTTTCCAGAAGGGAAGCTGGAGCAATCATTGGTAAAAATGGTGATAGTATTACAAGAATTCGTGATGAAACCAAAATCAAGGCTGGAATTTCCAAAGTGATTGAAGGTTGTGTAGACAGAATCTTGACAGTCACCGGAATAGTGGATCATGTTCCAGAAGCTCTAGTTCAATTTGCCAAAGCAGTCACCGATTCCAACGTTCAAACAATTGCGAATTCCAACTCAAATGGAACTGATCCAACTTCCTTGATCACTTATAACTTCTTTCCGTTGAAGAAACTGTGTCCTTCCCCTTCACCTGATGATCCCTCATATGCAGATGTTTTGAGCTTAAGATTACTGATTCCTCACGCCCAAATGGGAACTTTGATTGGAAAGGCTGGAGCAAGAATTAAGGCTATTCAAGAGACTTATAACATAAAAATGATGGCCTCTAAGGATTATCTTCGAAACTCAACTGAACGAATAGTTGAAGTTCAAGGAACAAGTGATAATCTTAAAGAAGCGTTGAATGTCATTTCTAGATGTCTTCTTGGAGATTATCATGGAGTTGTGGCAACTGTGTATTACACACCATCTCCTCGTCAACCTCCTTCTAAAGGAACTTCAATAGATTCTCAATTGGGTGCTCCAGAAAAGGAGATCACCGAGAAGACCACTTTCCCTGGCGAATTTGTGGGGGCTCTTATTGGGAAAAGAGGTTCTAGAATCCAAGAAATTAGAAGAATCTCCGATTGTACGATCAACATCGATGCTGAGGATAACGATCAAGGTCAGAGAGAATTCACCTTGATTGGAACTCCATTGAGTGTCGACCGCGCTTTATCTTCTCTTTATTCCTATTTTGAAAGGGAGAAACAGAGGAGAAACGAAATGCAACAAGATTAGTTGGATGGACTGTAGTACGAGTTTTTAGGTTTGTGTTAAGCTTTTAATTGTTTCATTATAGTATATTCGGAAAAACTTAGTTTTTACCCGTGAGACAGCCCGGATTTTTCTTATTTTTTTTGCAGAGTAAACAATCGTGCGGCTTAATAGGGGGTGCCACAATAGCACTAAAACACCTCTAGCAACAGGATGATAAAATCCGAAAAGACACGGAGCACCTTAAATACGGATGAGCTTGCTGATTGGGAATACACGGAGTTATGTACAAGAAGAACGAGACAACCGAAACAAACGAGTCTAATGATTCAGATTTGAGTTCTTTCAATTCTGTGTGTATGCTGCCACAGGGTATTAATCCGGATTCACATCTGGCTTTGAATCGAACCGCTAGTCATCATAGTTTGTATCCGGACCAAGCTATAGTGAATTTGGTATCTCATACTGAAGAACAAGTTGGTCATTATGAGATCTTTTTAGAATCTGATGATAATCATAATCCGTTGCAGCTACCATTATGGCATAAATGGGTCATAACTTGTACTTTGGCCATGATTGGATTGGATATTGCTCTACTTTCTAGTTGTTGGTCATTAGTTTCTCCATTACAGGAGAAATATCAAGTTTCACATGAATTGTTTGTTCTTGGGGTCACTTTCTATATTTTTGGTATGGCATGGGGTCCACTTTTTTTATCCCCAATCAGTGAGTTTTATGGTCGCAAGCTGACCTATATATTGGGTCTTGCAATGAGTGTTGTTTTCCAGATATTGATGTGTTTTGTTCCGAATTACGGATTCATGATATTTTGTCGTTTGATGACTGGTCTGTTTGGCTCGGTGTTTTTGGCCGTAGCACCAGGGACAATTTCCGACATATTCACCAAACAAACCATTGGAACTCCATTGACCATTTATTCCTTGTGTCCATTTTTGGGTCCCAGTCTTGGACCATTACTTGCTGGTTTTGTTGTTCAATATGGAGGAGATAAATTTATGTGGACTTTCTATAGTCTATTGATTTTTACAGTTGCATTATTTGTATTCATGGTGTTGATTGTTCCCGAAACTTATGTTCCTGTTTTGCTCAAATGGAAGGCTCAAAGAATGAGAAATAGTACTGGGGATGATAGATTTTATGCTCCTTTAGAAAAATCTGCAACCAGTGTGATTAAAGCTATTTTACAGGCTCCCAAAAGACCACTCTCTGTTCTGTTTTTTGATCCAATGATGACCGTACTTTGTTTCTATTCTGGCCTGGTGTTGGGTATAGTTTATCTGTTCTTCTTTTCTATTCCATACACTTTTGAAAAAGTCTGGGGATTCAATGTTGCAGGTCAAGGAATGGCATTTTTAGGAATGGCTGTTGGGATGATTTGTTCTTCAGCTTTATCACCTTATTTTGCTAGTCTTTATATTCAATTGAGTACTAAGAATGGAAAACCAGAGCCAGAATACAGATTTCCATCTCTTATAATGGGAGGTTTATTAGCTCCAATATCATTAATCATTTTGGCTTTCACTACTTATCAACAATGTCATTGGATGGGAGCCATAATAGCCTCTGCAATATATGGTATGTCTACGGGCCTGATAATCTCCGGAATCTTCACTTACACAGCAGATGCTTATAGACTTTATGCTGCTTCAGCTGCTGCTGCTAATACATTTGCTAGATGTTCAATGGCTGGAATCTTTCCATTATTTGGACTTCAGATGTACGAGAAAATGGGAGTTCATTATGCTTGTCTTCTTTTAGGATTATTAGCATTGGTTTTAACACCATTTCCATTCCTATTCTACAAACATGGTGCTACTTTAAGACAACGATCGAAATTTGCATGGACTAGTGACAAATAAAGTGATAGAGTTATAGATTTATTATGCGCTATGAACTTAAGCTTCAGTAGCTTCCTCAACAGCTGGCTTGAAGTCGTTAACGTATGGCTCAGCGACAGGTTGATCTTCCTTTGGTTCGTAGACAACAACGGAATCTGGAAGAGCCTTTGGACCTCTCTTGTTGGTAGCTGGGTCCTTCATGATCTTGACCTTGATACCCAAAACACCTTGTCTAAGCAAAACGTGTCTGGTAGCAACATCGATGAAGTCGTTGACTGGTTGACCGGAGTGGATCATGAAACCGTCACCGAATTTCATAGACTTAGCTCTAGCACCCTTGGACTTACCAGAGATAACAACCTCCACACCCTTGGCACCGGACTCCATAACGTGTCTGATAACACCGTAGGCGGCTCTTCTAACAGCCAAACCGTTCAACAACTTGTATTTGAGCGACTCACATTGAGTGACAGAAGAAAGACCTCTTTCTTGGACTCTTTCAGCGAACAAAACAATGGTTCCTGGAGCGAACTTGAATCTCTTTTGGATCAAAGAAGTCAATTCGTTGATTCTTCTACCCTTCTCACCGAGAACTCTTTGGGTGTTGGTGGCAGAGATGATAACCTCAGTCTTGGTTGGGGTGATTCTGACTTCAACACCAGCATATCCCTCTTCTGGGAGTTCTCTGGTGAAAAATTCGTTCAATTCGGCGTAGAACACACCGTCAGCAACAAGCTTTCTTTTCTTGGAGAAGTTGGCAACCATTTTAATGATGAGTTTTATTAGAGTGAAAAATTTATTCAAGAATGGATTCGAAATTGGTAGAGGGCTAGAATACTAACATCACGTGACCATTACCCCTGGATGTTTTATTTTTTTATTGAGGCTGTGCACATTAAGTCTTGAAACATACGCGATTACGTTATAAAGATTTCCATAGATACACGAGTCAGGCTTTCACATCATGAGCCAAACTCAAATCACTTTTAATGTCAGTGATTACTATGAGATTAAGGATATTGTTGGGGAAGGTGCGTACGGAATTGTTTGTTCTGCCATCTATAAGCCTTCTCAGCAGAAAGTGGCTATAAAGAAGATACAACCGTTTGAGCGTACCATGTTTTGTCTGCGCACCTTACGAGAACTCAAGCTTCTCAAACATTTCAACCATGAGAATATCATTGGTATTCTAGATATCCAAATTCCGTACGATTTCGATAGTTTCAACGAGGTCTATCTGATACAGGAGTTGATGGAAACAGATCTGCATCGCGTCATCCGTACTCAAACCTTGAGTGACAATCATTGTCAATATTTCATATATCAAACTTTACGTGCATTGAAGGCATTACATTCGGCCAATGTGCTTCATAGAGATCTCAAGCCATCCAATTTACTTCTCAACTCCAATTGTGACTTGAAGATCTGCGATTTTGGATTGGCCAGGTCAGTGGCTTCACAAGAAGACAATTTCGGGTTTATGACCGAGTATGTGGCTACTAGATGGTATAGAGCACCCGAAATCATGCTTACATTTCAAGAATATACTACTGCAATAGATGTTTGGTCGGTTGGTTGCATTCTTGCCGAGATGTTATCTGGACGGCCTCTTTTTCCAGGAACCGATTATCACAACCAATTATGGTTAATTATTGATGTTCTTGGAACTCCATTAATGGAGGATTATAATTCAATCAAGTCTAAACGTGCCAAGGAGTACATAAGAACATTACCATTTAGAAAGAAGAGGAATTTCACGGAGATCTTTTCGGACGCCAACCCTGACGCTATAGATCTTTTAGAAAAGTTACTCACTTTCAATCCAAAGAAACGAATCACCGTCGAAGAGGCTTTGAATCATCCATATGTTGCATTTTACCATGAACCTAACGACGAGCCTGTTGCTGAGAAGATCCCTGATGATTTTTTTGACTTCGATAAACGCAAGGACGATCTCACACTATTGGAGTTAAAGAGGATGCTTTATGATGAGATAATGGAACCTCTAAATGTAGAAGAGACATAAGTAACGCAGCATCTTGTTTTATAGTGTTAAGCATACGCGCAAAAGAATCGATTCTCTCCACCCTCATGACTATCAAGGCTGTGCACTAAATATTTTATATTTGTTTGAGGTTTATTGATGATTGAATATGGTTGAGTTTCCAATAGAAATATGGGTTCGAATAGTTCAAAATTTGGAAGAATATGATTGTTTGAATTTGAAACATGTTAATAGACGTTTTAATGAGCTTTTTACGAGCGATTTAATATGGAAATCAATAGTTCTTTCAAGATGGTATGAATTTACTAATGAAGTCCAGTTTGATGGTTCATATTTTGAGGAGTATATTCGACGATGTCATGATGATTGGGAATTGATTCATTTTATACAAAAACTGGCAATTGGTGAGAATATTCAGAATATCAATGCTAAGATAGATTCTATTTTAAAGAATTCCGACTATCATATTCCAATATTAGTTCGATTAACAAATCATTTTAACTCTAGATTTGTCAATTATGATGGAAAATGCTATTTTGATGATTTTGAACAACATCTGGTACAAAGATCTCAGAATTTGGGAATAATCTATTTTGCAAGTGAACTTCTAAAAGCAATTAGACTTCTTAAACTTTACAAAAAAGGATATCAAGTATTGGTTCAAAAACAATATCCCGATTCATTAGAAGAAGCTTTATTTCATTTATCGCTTGTTGATCCATATTATTATGATTTCTATCATTGTCGAGTTGAAGTGTTAAATTATGTCAAACAAGAATATAGAAAGCTTGATTTGGAAAATTGTTCTCATTTTATCAAAGTCCAACATTTACATAATCTTTTGTGGTCAAAGCTTGATTCGAATCGACAATGTGCAATACAAGTTGATCTAACTAGAGAATCAACTTTTTTAACAAGAATCTATTCAGGAGATGCTAAACCATCAGATTTATGTATTACAGCTATTTTGAGGAAATTGTGTGAAGAAGAAGAGATTCCAGTATTTATGACTTCTGGAACTCAGATGCTTCAAGTTTATGAAGATATTGATAATGAATTATACAATGAGAAAAGGAAAGAATATCAAGATCAAATTAGAAGAATATTCTATGATTATTTCAGTCTTCATATGGGTCTTTCACAATATTCAAGTCCTAGATTTAATGATGTTAATGGAATATTAGAAATAGGATGGTCTAATGGATGTTTTCAAAGAAATGTTAGAGGTCTTTTTTTGGAAGATCCAGACGATATGATCTTAATTGAAAGTTTTTGGAATGATTTCCATGATATATCTAAAACATCCGAGTTTCCTAGTTCAAAAATTCAACAACTTGTTCAAAGACTAATTAAAGAAACCAATCAACCGTTGATTCAATCAGTGATTCGCTTATTTGCTCAAAATGTCCCTGAATTGCAAAAATTATACGAGAAATTGGAAGATCCAAGAGTCAAGAAATTTGAGCGTTTTGGTCTACCAGCTAATAATCAATCAGCTCAATCTAAATCCCTAACAGAAGGTGTTGTTGTTTCAAGTCGGGAATTTGAACTTGGAGTTATTATTGATTTCGTTGCTCATCAACAAGTTGAATATATACAATCAAGTGAAACTATAGAGTATTATCCTAGATGTTTAACTGAGAGAGGAGATATCGTGATCATGAATCCTAAAAAAGTGACGAAATATCAAAACAAGAATTCTTTCAAGCTCGGTCCTCTTCAACTTTCCATTTATGATCGTCTTGGAAAGTATTTCTCACGATATTGTCCAGAAGAACATCGATATATCAAGTTTCAAACTCAAAAATCAACCAAGGTATGACCAGCGCGTTTGGATGATACAGCAGAACGAGAATATGGTGTGTATCTCAATGGCATATACTTATTAAGCAGTATGTTCTGTATTAAAGAGAACATATTGGAACTAATCCAATATAATGAAAGTGCAGCTGGAGCTTGAGTAGCAACAACAACGAGGAAACACACACTGATTCTGGATAATGTGATTACACTATCAAATGCTGTTGGTCGAAGAGAGTTTTTGATTCCTCGAGTTGTAAGATTCATAAGGTCTGCAGTCCGGAAATTGAATTCAGCATTTGTTAATGAAGTAACACCAAGGATCACTGGAAGAACAAAGTAAGGATCAGAGAAAGTCAAATTGGTCAAATATCCAAAACCTCCAATTGCTAAAGAAGGATCTAGAGCTTTTTGACCAACACCAACCCATCCAGTTAATACTCTAAATGTTTGAGACATAGATATCCATAATGGGATTTGTAGAGCAGGTAAGACTAGAAATTTCCATGATTGACATCCTTTTTCTTTAAAGATTTGTCTTTGACGTTTGATTCGTTCTTTAGATGCCAAAACGATGATTTTATCTGCTGAAAGGTTCTCGGTTTCACTCTTAACACCAGCAGATACACTTGACTTTGCATTCTGTTGTGCATTCTGGGCCTTAGCAGCAAGTTTCAACTTGAGGATTGGAAACATCGAACTAACGATGGGTCGTAATTCGTTCTGTCTTTGCATTCCCCGACGTTGATATATAGCCAAAGGTAAAGTCACCAATGATCTAGTTCCTATAGCCAATAATGGAATGAAAGCCCACCATGGGATTCCTGAAAACTCATGAGCAACCGAAATCAAATGAGCACCCTTTTCAAAAACTTCAGGAACCTGATTTGCAAAGTTACGTCGCCCAATTCTGTTCGTAGTATATCGCACTGTTCTTAACATGATCAAAATGTTTTTTTTTCTATTTATTTTTCAATAATGTCACAAAAGAGAGGAAGACCGGCTCCAAAGCTTAATAGAGCTTGTATGTTGTGCGGAATTGTGCAATCAATGAACGTAAGTATATGATTGAATTAAGCAAGTCTAATAGTCTAGCAATTTCGTAACGACGGATGTCCAAATTGCGAGTCAGTTTTACATTTTGCCGACAATGATGACCTCGTCAGGGAATGTACTTCGCCAACATTTGAAGGTCTAGTTGCTTCTCATGGAGACCAAGGTTCCTGGGTGACCAAATGGCTCAGAATCGAAAACTTTGTGCCTGGATTATATGCCGTTCGTGTTATTGGCAAATTACCTGAGGACGTTCGTGGTGACCTGCAGGCTCAGGGAATAGATTACCGTCCACGTGATGGAACTGTTCAGGATTGAAAGACGAGCCAAGAAAAGTTTGGAAGTCACATGTACATTAGCCAGAAACGAGGTATACGAGATGTAAGAGAAACAAATGGACAATTGAGCACAACAAACCGCCACAAAACAGACGTCATAGATCAAGGACAAAACAAGATGAGACAGAGTTGAAAATTGAGGTCAATTTTGCTCTCATATGGTGCTCATTTATACATTATTCATATGGTTACATAATCGAACAACCACATGCTGTGAAAATTTTCAACAAAAGTAATTTTTTGCAAGGTATATAAAGATCCTTAGATCCCACTTTTTTTCACACCTTTCACTCACCTATAAATAACAAAATGAGTTCATACAAAGTTGCTGACATCTCCCTTGCCGCTTTCGGTAGAAAGGACATTGAACTGTCCGAAAACGAAATGCCTGGTTTGATGTATATTAGAAAGAAGTACGGTCCTTCTCAACCTTTGAAAGGTGCCAGAATCGCTGGATGTTTGCACATGACTATCCAAACTGCCGTCCTGATTGAGACTTTGGTTGCCCTTGGTGCCGAGGTTACCTGGTCTTCTTGTAACATTTACTCCACTCAAGATCACGCTGCTGCTGCCATTGCTGCTGCTGGTGTCCCAGTTTACGCTTGGAAGGGTGAGACCGAAGAGGAATACTTGTGGTGTATTGAGCAACAATTGTTCGCTTTCAAGGACAACAAGAAACTCAACTTGATCTTGGATGATGGTGGAGATTTGACTTCCCTTGTCCACAAGAAGTACCCAGAAATGTTGAAGGACTGTTTTGGACTCTCCGAGGAGACCACTACCGGTGTTCACCACTTGTACAAGATGATGAAGGAGGGTGCTTTGAAGGTTCCAGCTATCAATGTTAACGATGCTGTCACTAAATCCAAATTTGACAACTTGTACGGTTGCAGAGAGTCGTTGATCGACGGTATCAAGAGAGCTACTGATGTCATGATTGCTGGTAAGGTTGCCGTTGTTGCTGGTTTCGGTGATGTTGGTAAGGGATGTGCCATGGCATTGAGAGGAATGGGTGCTAGAGTGATTGTTACTGAGGTCGACCCAATCAACGCTTTGCAAGCCGCCGTTTCTGGTTACCAAGTCACTACTATGGAGGAGGCTGCTCCACAAGGTCAAATCTTTGTCACCACCACTGGTTGCAGAGACATCATTACTGGTGAGCACTTTTCTGTCATGCCAGAGGATGCCATTGTGTGTAACATTGGTCACTTCGATGTTGAGATCGACGTTGCTTGGCTCAAAGAGAACGCTGTTGACACTGTTAACATCAAGCCACAAGTTGACAGATACTTGCTCAAGTCTGGTAAGCACGTGATCTTGCTTGCTGACGGTAGATTGGTCAACTTGGGTTGTGCTACCGGCCACGCCTCTTTCGTCATGTCTTGTTCGTTCTCCAACCAAGTTCTTGCCCAAATCGCTTTGTTCAAGGCTGATGATGCCGAATTCAGAAAGCAATACGTCGAGTTTGAGAAGACTGGTCCATTCACCGTTGGTGTTCATACCTTGCCAAAAATTTTGGACGAGACTGTTGCCGCTTGTCACTTGGACCACTTGGGAGTCAAGTTAACTAAGTTGACTAACGTTCAAAGCGAATACTTGGACATTCCTACTCAAGGTCCATACAAGGCTGATCACTACAGATACTAATTGATACACTTTAGAAGATCAGCGATACTGCATCAACTGCATTTACGTTTACCTGGTATGGTCATGAGTTCCACCTCTTTATGTTTTAATGTCATGCTTCAACATCATGTATAATATTGATTTTAGATTTATACTGCAATTGTAATCCAAACAATCGACCGTATTAACTCAGAATTCTGTTCATTAAGTAGGTTTGACCTTTAGTTCTGTGATAATCTTCTAAATCCAATATAGCCTCTTGCTCTACAACTATAATCATATTTCCCCTATACGCGCAATTGCGATTACGTAATACACTATATTCGAATGGCTCTGGTATATAATTATCTGGGGAGAAATTAGAATAAATTACAATGTCCAATCTTCCTTCGTATCTGACCAAATTACAGTACGGTGCAGAGACGCAGCGGTGGCTTCGTCGACTACGGGCATCAGAACAACCCAAATCCAAGGAGGAGATACGGGACCAAATGGTGAGCCAATTATCTACAATAGGTATCATCGGGTCTAATCCTGTTAAATTTAGTCGGAATGAGGAGTATATTGACAGATTAGTTGAGATATTCAAAAGTAAAGGTAATACCAAGCCAAATGAGATGATTTCTGACGAGGTGATCAATGATGAGCAAGACTCGGAGGATCTACCTGATGACAATGCCATTATAGATAAATCGCCATCTAATGGAGTTGATCAAGAAGATTCATGGGCTTCTTTGACTCACCATTTTGCACTCCCTGCTCGTTGGGTGGCCCCGAAGGAGAGTCAATTTGAGCTTTCATTGGATGGATTGGAAATTTCAACTAAGAATCCAACTAAGCCAGTGTCTTCAACTTCTTCTTCAATTAATGTCAATTTCAACAACAATACGAGATCAAATACGTTTTCAACAAAAGCAGATCATGCAGTTTATGATTCTATTGGAATTTATTATTACGAAGTGGAAATTGTATTTGGTTTAAGTTCAGGAGCTGATGTTACTATTGGATTTATGGATGGAGAGCAACCAGAAGAGATAATTAGCTCGTTACGAGGCCATGACGAAAACACTTGGGGTTACAAAGGAAAGGATGGCAAATTGGTTCATTTTGAAGATGGAAGAACCAGTGTACGTGCAACTTGCAAATTTGGTAATAAGGATGTTGTTGGGTGTGGAGTTAATTTTGTTAATTCCACAATATTTTTAACTAAGAACGGAGCTTTTCTAGGTGAAGCGTTTGAACTTCCAGCTGCTGTTCATAGCGTTAAACCTGTTGTCAGTCTTGGATCTTGGAACTCTGTTTCTACTAATTTTGGAAGTTCAGGAAAATTCAGATTCAACATCGATAACTATGTGGATTCGTTTAAATTACAGTTTTTGGATACAATCAACAATTTCAAAATTCCTGAACTTGTATTAAATGATGGTCAACGAATTGAGAATCAAATTGATGTCAAACTTTTGATAAATCGAATGATAAAGAAATATTTCGATTATATGGGATATGATGATGCTCTTCGATCTTTCAATAGGGACCTTAATAATGACACAGAGAAGGATATTAATAAACCAGAAGAGATCGCGAACAATGCGAAGAAACAGATCAGATTGGCAATACTTAGTAATGATATTGATACCACTTTTGAGATTCTTAACCGTGAATATCCTGGCATTTTGGATGGTCATAGAGAAATTCAATTCAAATTAGAATGTTTGAAACTAATAAACATGGTTGGAACAGAGAGAGAGGCCGATTTTATTGAATATGCTAGACAATTGAAATCCAATTATAGTTCCGAACAAAACCACAATTTGGTGGATGAATTGAGCTCTTTATTAGCATATGATGAGCCTAGGAACACGTTGTTTTTCAAAACATACGCCACGTTTGAAAGATCACGATCTATTCATGAATTGACCACTTTGATTAATGTGAGACAGAAAAATCCTAAAAAGCCAAATTTTCAACGGATGATTGAAAGAGCTCAATTGTTGGTTGCAGATCGTAGTGATGAAGCAAGTTTGATGGATATAATCAATGATTTTGTTGAAATTTAATTGGTCAATTTGGATTTCACCTGTTCAAGCAAAAAATCACTTAATTTGATAATTCCATCGATATTACAAAGTCGATATGGTGAATTTGGTTCATAAGTATCAGGAATCATATCCCCATTTCTGTCCACATTAATATATCCAATAACGTTGTCCAAATCAGGCTGTTGATTCATATATTCAGAGACAACTTTAAGATCATATATTGGCATATAGTTCTGGCGATAATTTAGAGCGTCTAATCGATACATCATATCTTCATTCACATATTGGGCTACCACCGATTGTAATAAGTTTATAAATTCTGTATTTTGGATGAAATTATGGGGTCCTATCTTGAAGTCTGAGTTTATCTTATCATTAGTTCCAATTTTACCTATACTAAGAGAATTGGGATTTTCTGAGAATGATACCAAAACACTGGTTCCAAGTTGATGTAAATAGAGTTGTGATTGGAGTTTATATCTCAATGTATTGACCAATGGTCTATTTGCAAATTGGCCCACGCCGTATAATCTCATTTTTTGCGGGGAAAAAAGTACTAATCAAATATTTTTTTTTTTAAGTTTCTGACGGGGCTATTTTGGAAAGAACCTGTGAAACGATTCTTTCAGCATAATCATGTTTTTCATCATTTGGCAATTTTGAAACATCATTTCTTGCTTTCTTCAACTTTTCAACCAGATCAAATGTATTCGATGATTCCAAAAGTGGTGTAATCAAATCATCCGAATTGAATTCATCATTATCTTTTGATTTCTTCTTATTCTCCTTCAAATTTCTCCATCGATGATTTTGCACAGCCTGTCTTATTTGATCTGAATTGTAATCAATATATTCGAACCCAGAATTGATGAATATGTCTTCATATTGTAAATCCAAGACTTCTCCATTTATTCCAACAATCAACTTAAATCCATCCCATTGTAATTCCTCATTATCTTCAGTAAACTCTTCATCCAATTGTATGGCCAAATTCTCAAGAATCAACCCCAATTTTTCGACATCCTCAATATCATGACCTCGAAAATCAACACATATAATCAATCCTTGAATTTCATCACGTAATTCACGAGCTTCCAAACTCTTCAACTCATCAAACCAACGATTTACATCCTCATATTCATCAACAAAAATGGAAATTTGTGTTTTATAATATTTTGTATTCAAATCAACATCATCCACAATAATTCCACTTTGGGACCCAACCTCAACTTCTTGAACTTCCTCCACATTGAATACATCACGTAAAAGTCCAATTTTGTCACTCCCCACCTTACCGCTGACAAGTATTCTGTTCATGATTATATCAGGCTGTGTAATTTCAAAATTCGAATAAACAAAAAATTACTTGTTCATGCCTTGTTTCCTATGCCACCTAAATTAGATATTTCGTTACAGAAAACGGACAATGATTCCCTTATACAATATGTACTTCCATCCGATGATTATTTGGATCAATTTGTTCCTATATTGAAAGCCGAATTATCCAGTAAACAATCTTTGGATGATCTCATAACGAAACTTGATTTCGCGTACAAAGAGAAAGAGCAAACTCTTGAAGGTGTGTCATTTGATTCGGTTGACAAACTCACAGATTCAATTCAAAGTATTTCCGAGGTAGCCAAATCTTCTAATGCAATTGGTCAAGAGATTAGTACAATCAATAATCAACTTCGAAAGACAGGATTAGATTATCTGGACAAAAAGAAAACAGCCTTGAATTATAAAAGATTGTACAATAAGATCACAGAAACAACACTAACCATCAATTTATGCCTGGACATGCTAGATAAGACAAATAAAGTGTTTGATTTATTTCATAACAAGAATTATTATAAAGCACTTATAAATTTGGATCTTTTGATGAAAAGTCCTACGGAGGATATCGAAATGTTTGAATTCACTCAGAAAATCCATAATTCTTTACCAGCGATCAAAAGATTGATTATAGATGAGACATCCAATCAATTAGTGAGATGGTTCAATGTGAGTTTCGAGAAGAATCTCACGTCAATTGGAGAAGAATTATTTGAACATTTTGAGCAACTCAATTTTGTATGGGCTCAACAACAAGCTGAAGATGAGAATTTACTCTCTTTCAAAGTCAACACACCATTAGAGAAAGCTTTTCGAAATGAAGAACTTAAGGGATTTAATCCGTTATCCAATGATAAGATTCAAATTGATTTGAGTCCAATTTACCATTCAATGATGGTTTCTGATCTTATTGATGAATTTGATAGATTGAAAGATGATTTTTCAAATGAATTACTCCGCAAACGTGATAGACTAATTTATCCAATTAGAGAAGCATTGACAACACAAAAACTTGACATGTATTCAAACAATGAATCCTTAAAAATCGTCATATACTCATTGGCGGCATTTTTTGTGACCGATAGAATTGTCACGGCCAAAACTGAACATCAATTAAGAAGCAAGAAACAAACAGAAGATCTTTTTGATTCCGTGATTACAAAATTTATTCCAATTTTGAACAGACATGTCGAGAAATATGCTGATGATTTCCAACAATTAAAAGAATTGAAAGATATTTTGGGAACTTTTGTACAAATTCTGGAGAATTATGAATTCAATATCGAACCATTGTATCAGATCTTGGTGACTATATTTCAGCAATATGTTTATATGCTTACGAGAGATTTTGAACTCAGTTATCAAAGTCTTTCTTTGGAAGAAAATCCACAACCAATTACCATAGAGAATCAAACTCAACTTGACAATGTTCAAGCCAATTGTTTCCATAGATTAAAAGATTCTACTGGACAATTTCCTGTTGTCCTACCGTTTTCGATCATTTATGTTGCCACATGCTTGAAGTTGAGGGGATTTATCAATGATATTTACGAATATCTAGAGAAATACTACAATCACAAGAATTCACAGATTTTGAAGTTGATTGGAACTTCAATTGATCATGTTTTGATCAATGTGATCTTGAAAGATCTCAAAACCAAAATCAACTCGTCTTATAAGGAAGAGGTTTCACAGAATTTGATTAATTTGGAATTCTTTTCCAATTCTATCAAAGAGCTTGAAAATCACTTAAATTTCAGCAACGATCTAAAAATTGTACAATTCAGATCCTCGTCATTACTTATTCGTTTACAGGCGGATAAAGAATTCAAGAACATCAAAAGTAAAGCCGAGGAAGGAATGTTTGATATGGTGGATTCGAAGATTGACATGTTATTTGATATGGTGGACTTTGATTGGGAATCCAAAAAGATTAATGAAGAACCTAGTGTTGGAATTAAGGATATGGGACTGTTCTTGGAGAACATCTTTATGTTGGATTTCTCTCATTTACCATATTCCATTAAGTCATTATTATTGATTAGGACGTTTGATAAGATTGTCGCATTTTTCAAACAGTCTATCTTTCAGACAGATTTTGTGACCAATGAGAGTATCATTAATCTTGAAACAGATCTCAAGTATATTGAATCGATTATTCCTACTTTGAGAAAACAAAGCAACAAGAAGAGAGAACTATCTAGTGAAACAGAAAGTTCGAATTCTACTTTACAAACAATTTTCGTTGGTCTCAAACAAATCATTGATTTGTTGAAAGAGGGGAATCTTGAATCCTATAAAGATGAGACTATCAGAATACGTCGGTTCGATGTCATTATGCCTGAACAAGCAATTGAACTTATTCAAAAACTTGAAGATTTTCAGACATTGAAGAGAGAAATGGATGATCAAGATCAATATGAAGAACCTGATGGATACAATGGAGACTCTGGTCGATCAATGTTTGGGTTTAAGCGCAATACCAGTAACAATCTTAGTTCACCGTCGAAGATGTCTATGTTTAAACGACAGGTATCATAGACTGAATTGTTCCCAAGTGATCCAATCTCCGGATTTATTTGGAATCAATCCAACTGTATTCAATTTCCATATCGCGATAAGTAAGTTTCCGCAACAACATGTCACATAAAGTGCTTGTAGAATGATCTTTTCTTGTTTATTAGAGAATTCTAGAGTTTGGAACTTTTCTTTCACTTGAAAGATTTCTTTAATTGAATTGATGAATAACATCATGACCATCATGATTGGGATCATTTGAACGGAATTGGGTGACATATATGTCATTATTAAATTCATTGGGATACTTTTTGCCGGAGAGATTGCGAGATCCCAAGCCCGTTGTTTTTTAACTTTATCAAGATTCTGAGTTTTGGTATTTGAAGGAATCGATTTGATCTTTCCATCTTTCCATTGTTTGAAGAAATGATCATTTTGACCAAATGGGGATTTGATTTGTTTCTTAGATCCTTTGTTATTAGGTGGGATGGTTTTATATTGATTTATCCAATTCATTTTGAAAAGAAAATTACTTAAAGATATTTTCTTTAATGACAGACAACTATAAATTAATCAAACATGCTCCTCCTCGAGATTATTCATATAAAGAGTCAAGAACTACTATAAATATCAAATCTACCACTCCATTTATGTCAGCAGTCAAGAGAATTGAAAAGACTATTGGTTATTATGATTTGAAATATACAAACAAAGGTAAACCTATACCTAATCCAATTAAAGACACTCAATATATTAAAGTTCAAGGAATGGGTAAAGCCATACTGAAGACTACGAATTTAGCATTATATTTCCAACATGAGAGATCTTATAAAGTGGATATCTTCACGAAAACTATCAATGTTTTGGATGAATTACAAAGTCAAAATGATGATTTAGATGATCAATATAAGAAAAGACAAGTAAGTTGTATTGAACTTCATATTCATTTTAAGTGATTGATGTTTTTTTTTCATTTGTTCATTAGTCATTATATTGACAAGTTGGTTGTCAATTTCTCAAGACATTTATCTTGAATTTCATTCAAATCTAATAACGACTTATTAGATTGTTTTAATTGAACTTTATTATCCTCTTCAGATTCCAATCCAGAAATTAATAATTTACATCCATCCAAGCATTCTTGATAAAGACCCAAAAAAAACCGTCGTTCTAATTGATGCATTATTCGATTTCGTTTGATATTATCAATTGTGACAAGATTAACCTTTTCAATTGGTTCTTCAATAAACGTTTGAAATTCACTAATGACTGGTCCTTCAGACCAAAATAGATCTCGTTGAGCTATAAATTCCTCTTCATTTTGACCTTTACGTACACGAACTTCTCCACTGCCCTTTTTGACTGCAACCTGTCCTGTATTATATCGTTCAGGATCAGGTACTTCCATAGTACTTAAAATAATTCAGCTTAAAAAAATTAATTTTCATTCAAATAAATATATAGCCTACATTTTGGCTCCATTAATAGTGGCAACACAATGTCTGGTATGCTTGTAATCTCTAAATTCCAATAACCAAATCCCTTGCCATGTTCCTGTTGCCAATCGACCGTTACTAATTGGTATGCTCACTGAAGCTCCAATTAACGATGATTTAACATGTCCTGACATATCATCTGGTCCTTCATCAGTATGTAGAAATTCACATCTATTTCCACCATTATCCGGACATATCATATTCAAAGCGGTGGTCATATCCGTACGAACATCATGATCATAATTTTCATTTAAGCTCAATGCACAAGAAGTATGTTGAACAAACAAATTGACCATTCCAATCTTATAATTTCTGATTTCAGGCAAATTCTTCAACACCTCATCTGTCACTAAATAACAACCACGTGAACGGGCGCTAAATGAAAACCGTTTCTGTTCCCAAGACATTACAATTATCTTTATTGCTTCAAGAAAATAATACAGATCAAACCTTACGTAATCTAAAAATCAGAATCGGAATCAGACTCCGAGTCTGGTGTATAATTTGTGTCTTCATCATCACTAGATAATAAGTCACCAGCTAGAATCAATGTTTCTGGTTGACATAGAAACGATGATGTTGTAATCATTGATTCTTTGGGTTGTTCTGTAAATTTCCACAGATTAATCAATTCTCCACGATAAATTGCCGTAGCTAAGGTGGAAATAATTAAAGATGGTGAAAGGTATAATAATGCTGGTTGGGCATGATCAAAAAAATGAAGGAAGATGATTGTAATTAAAAGCCCGATGAAGTATCCCAGCATTGCGGTTGTAAAGTATGGTTTTTTGTATCTTTGAAGATGATGGAATTCTGTATCTGGGAATAATTCATGATGTTGATATAGATCGAATCTTAAACATAAAGAGATGAACAATCCAGGTATAACCATATCACCGAGTCCAAGAATTGACATTTGAATCTTGGACTCAGAGAATTTACCTGGAATCAACAATTTGATAGGAATATCTATCTTGGTTGCAACATCTACCATGACAGTGGATCCAAATACAAAATAGATATCATAGACGAAAAATAGAACAAGCATGATAATTGCTGGACGAAAACTCGATAATCTTCCCATTGAGATACTGAAAATTGTAAATGAAGCCCCTATAATGTTAGTTAAAATCCAATTATGTTTTCCATCCAAAAGGAAGAACAAAATTGAAAATGATACTCCAACAGTCCATCCATAAAGATCAGCTGTTGATAAATGAAAGTTGAAAAGTTGATGTTCTTTATCAATATTTGATCTAGAATGTAATAACATCTGAGATCTGATCAATTTCTCAGATTCTGTAGTATCTGGTAATAAGAAGTTTTCTTCGAATCCAGATGAATGGACCATATGATCATTGGAAACAGTAAAAGTGTATCGTTTCAAAAACCGTTGAGAACTAATTCCCAGCCAACTTGATACCTTTCTAACCAAAATCTTGATTAAAAATGTAATTGTAAAAGCGTTGGATCTGAAACTCATCAAAGTCATATAACCTGATAAGATAGAACTAATAGTAATAATATTCCATGTTTTCAAAGCATAATAAAGACCAACCAATACTCCACCAGCAAAAAACGGTAAAACAATAGCATGTTGTTCATCTATAGTTGAATCTGGAATCAATGTTTCATCACGATCTGTAGGATCGAATAATGGATGATTTACATTAGCAATATTGGCATTAAAAGGACGTTCTATGGTAGAATAACTACCTATTCCCACCAACAAACAGGCCAATATTATAACAGTTCCATATGATAAATATTCAGTTTCAATATATGGATTGTTGTAAATGAAAAAAGCAAGATTGTCCGCCAATTGTTGCGAATATCTTGTTGCCCATTGAAAATCCATATTTTGGCAAAAAAAATCCAATCTGCTTCCTCCGCTCGAAAATTTCCCGTACGTGTTCGAAAATTTCCCAATACTATATTCTTCCCAATGTCTTCATTGAAAGAGTTAGAACAATTCGATTGTGGATTTAGAACCACCAAAGTAAGTGATTTGTTTAAGAGTTTTAACATGAGTAGTCTCCAGCAATCAAAAATGCTCCATTGCCAGCTGATGGCGCAGGGTCCAAACATTTCAATAATTGGATCCTATTGAGTATTATGGTGATCATCCCATATTATTTGACCAGAAAACTTGGACTGGGATTATTCACCTTTGTGTTTTTGTTTGCTTTATGTGCCATTCCTATCTTGATGACCTGGTGGACTGTTTTATCTTCGTATTCACCAAGAATCAATGAAAAAGTTAAATTGCCAAATAAGGGTGTTCAATTTTATCTTGATTTCCATGATGATGAATTAAAAAACAAATACAAGGATCAAAACAAGATCCCAATGGAAACTTTCCATGAGCTCTATTTTGCCGGAAAAGTCTCTTTCAAAGGAGATGCTTTGGATGTTATGGAATACAGACATGATTGGGCTTCTTTCAGATTCACTCTTGGTTTGTTCAGATTCTTTTTGCTCGGAATGATTCCAGAAGTTATCATGCACACTAAATCTCAAGATGAAGAACAAGTCAGAGACCATTATGATAGAGGTGACGATTTCTATGATTGGTTCTTGGGTCCAAGAATGATTTACACTTCTGGTGTCATTTCCGACATCACTAAGAAGGAAACTTTGGAGGAGTTGCAGGACAACAAGCTGAAGATTGTTTGTGAAAAAATTGGTCTTAAGAAAGGTGAGAAAATGTTGGACTTAGGTTGTGGTTGGGGAACTTTGGCTTCCTTTGCTTCTTCCCAATATGGTGCTGAAGTTACTGGAATCACTCTCGGAAAGAATCAAACCAAGTTCGGTAATGAGAGATTGGCTTCTTATGGTGTTTCTGAAAAACAGTCCAGAATTGTTTGTTGTGATTACAGAGATACTCCTCTACCTCAAGAAGAAGGTAAAAAGTATGACAAAATCACATGTCTGGAAATGGCCGAGCACGTTGGTGTTCGTAAATTCTCGTCCTTTTTGCATCAAGTTTACGACATGTTGGAAGACGATGGTATTTTCTTCTTGCAATATGCTGGTTTGAGAAAGTCCTGGCAATACGAGGACTTGATCTGGGGTTTGTTTATGAACAAATACATCTTCCCTGGTGCAGATGCTTCTACTCCATTGGACTTTGTCGTTTCTGCTCTTGAAGGTACCGGTTTCGAGACCGTGAGTATCGACAATATTGGTGTCCATTATTCTGCCACTCTTTACAGATGGTATCTCAACTGGATTTCCAACAAGGAAAAGATCATCTCTAAATATGGTGTCAAATGGTTCAGAATCTGGGAATACTTCCTTTCATACTCTACTATCATCTCCAGACAAGGTTCTGCTACTTGCTACCAGATTGTTTTGAGAAAGAACATTAATGCTTATCACAGAGTCGAATACGTTCCTCATCAAGAGGGATTACTTGCTCCAGCTTCGAGACTTCAAAAATGGGCTAAATAAATAGCCTTATAACATAGTAAATACTGCTAAAATTCATACTTAAATTCCTAATCCCAAGACCAAGTGATCTGCAACTCACCGACGCTGAGATCAGCAAGCTTTTGGAAAGCGGCTGGAGAGAAATCCAAGTCGTTCTCAGAGCAGGATTCACAAGAGTCGACAACCTTGACAGTAACGGAATTACCGTTGTAGTTGGCGGTGATGGTCTTTCCACAGAACGAAGAGATATCTTCGTTTCCGACCTGAGTCTCATACAAGGAACGAGAGATGGCACAGACCATGTCAGAGCTGGAGCTCGAGGTTCCACAGTTATCAGCACCAACAGCATAATAAGTTCCTCTTCCAGTATGGGTGGAAGGGGACGAGGTTGGAGTGGAGGCCGAGGAAGTGGAAGTGGAAGTGGTGGAGATCTCAGTGGTATCGGAAACAGCTGGGGTAGTAGTGGTAGAGAAGGTTGTCAAGGATGAGGTAATGGTAACGTAGGTGATCTCATCATCAGTAGAGGATGACGAAGAAGTAACGGCGTTACTGGTGGAAGTTGTGGCGGCAGAAGTGATTCCGGTGAAGGCGCTAGTAATGCGACCAATATCCTGTGTTCCGATGGTGGTGTGCAACTCACCACCAATAATACTGAACAGCTTGGAAAGAGCGTCAGCTCCGAGATCCTGGAGGTTTAAAGGAGTGGCAACTGCGAAAGAAGAAAGAGTGACGAGCAGAACTGGGGAGAATCTCATGATGAACAAACTAGTTGGTGAATCTTCAAAGGAAAGAACTCCAGCTTTTATACCACTTGAGCCACAACTTTGTAGACCTCCTTACAGATAGATTGCGCAACATGTTTCTCATTCTATTGTACAGTTGGAGACCGATAGCTTCATCATGCATATAAGACCATTCCTATTTGGTCTAGCCCCTTAGATCTATTAGACGCTAAACCCAAAAACCGTTAAAATCGTGCATGATGGCGAAGCACATGTGGAACTTGCATTTCCAGATTGTTGAAATCGATTTCATTTGGTCAATTTTCTGGTAGCTTGTGCATGAGATGTTTAGGACGAACAATAGATCTATCGAGATGCATAATATTAGCGATTTCTTATTTCTCCAATGCATCTCGGGTATATAGAAAAAAGAAAAGCTTAGTTTTTCATGCGTAAGATTTTCATGTAGCAGTACAACTCAAGAATAAACTTGTTCAGTAGCTGCTCATTCTGGGGGAACATCTTGGCGACATTGTTCAGCTTGACAGCACTCATCTTCTGATCATACAACCAGTGTTTTAGATCTGGTTGCGACAATAATGTAGGAATGCTCTCATAAGGGTAGCATAAAACATCACTATCAATAACAAATTGTTTTCTTGCAGATGAAAAAGCCGATTGTGTGGTCATTTGCAAAGATTTCAATGAATGCATCAATAGACACGCCTCATCCTCAAAAGGTGTTCCTTCTAAAGTGATCACCAAACTGATAAGTAAACTCAAAAACTGCTTGTTCTCTGTTGCGTCATAGAGGTAAAACGTGTTGAGCCGCACAACAAGGACCTGATAGAATACGCAATCCTGCTTCAAATATTTAGGATATCTTGCTGCAGGTCGGTGAACAATCTCATCGAAACATTGTTTCATCTTGCCAGCCACAATATGGCAATCTGAGTCACTGGAATATGTTTGACTAACGTTATAAAGAAACCACTGAGAGTCTTCAGCCTGTTGATTCTTTTCTGTGGTATAAAGAAGAGATTCCAAAGATGGAGAGGAGTTGGAATATAAAAATCGCATGAAATCCAACGTGTACTTGTGTGTGATCCTAGATGCTGCCTTCTCGATCGTTACTGTGAGTTCTGCTTCTCTAAAACATAACAAGCTTGACCAGAGGAGTCCATAAAATAAAGCATTTTCAAGAATTCCAGGTATTAGAACATTGTTGACTTTAGATGAAGCTTTGGCAACAACGGTCTTCACTCCTTCATAAAATATAGACACAATAGTGCTGTTTTTGTTTATATTGTAATAAACCAAAACGTTCTCAAAGAAATCGCTCAAGACAACCATGAAATGGCTGATGGTGTCTTCATGGCGGCAAAGTTCAACTATATCGATATAATAGACCAAGGCGGATGTGTATAACTGAAACTCGGCGGTTTGGTTGAATTGTTGGGTTGTGATTCTATTTTTGACAGGGTCTCTTCGTAACTTATTAACATTCTCCTGCTCCCTCAATGATAATGGGTATTTGAGCAAAGTCTCACATAGTTTAGATTCCACCATATAAGTCCTTACTGGAGTACACCTGTCTACCAACTTAATGAGTGAACCTAATAGTGCATCTCTGAATTGCAAACTATAAGAATCTGAACATGGCGGAGAGACTGTTGAGCTGATGAATCGATGTACAAAATCAAAAGAAGGGAATCGTTTTTTGTATAGGTCGTTGATTGCCGCTAAAGATTTGCCATTTCTGACTTCGAACCATTCTTCAGCTAAAAGCGGGAAGTTGATATATGTTTGTAAGATGTTGACTACCAATTGGAGTGAGCATTTCAGAACCTTGGATTCTGGCGCTCCATGTAGACCGGAAACAAACACTTCGAAGGCCTTTACTAATTGTTGACTGTATTGTTCCATAGTATCTTGAAACAACTCGTAATTTCTTAACACAGTAAAGAATAGAGAACAGAACTCCGTGGTGACTGAATTGTCCCCGTATTTCAAGGTGACCACAGCTACATTTGACTCCAAGATCCCGCTCAAGATCAATGACTCGTATCTCGACTTGGAACCCGTAGAAAAGTTCTGATTAAGGCGCTTAACCGAATTGGTCAATTCAGAAACGCTGGTATCATCACACTAGATTGTTAGTGATTGTGGGCTCATAAATAACGTACCTTTCTGAATACATTGGAACTAGCATTCTTAACATTATCAATCAAGTACTGAAAACTAGAATCTGGTTTTTTTTGACTATTAACAACAAACCGTGTCTTTCCAGAAACAGATCGTTGTTTGATTGGATAAGATTCGATTGTTTTAGAAGGAGAAATACTAAACGATTTCATACTAAAGTGTTTGCATGAGAATTGCCCTTTTTAGGGATTTTTATGGCGGTGCAGCGTGTCAAAAATTCAATCACTGAAAAAAGGCACTACTTTCGATTTGAAACAAACTTCAATTATAAATACCAAGATTCTCTTCCTAATTAGAGTTAGTGGGAAATTTGAAACAAAACTAATAGAAACCATTGGATTGTCTAATTGACTGATTTAGGGTTTCCAAACAAAAGTGGAACACGTTATTACCCGATTGTAAATTATAAAAAGAATTACAGATCTGGATTCATCCTCCAACAAGAGCTCTACAAATGATGAATAACACAACATATGCAAAACCTATCAATAGTCAATACGGTTATCCATATGTTTGGCCCGGTTCAGGCTATTATCAACAACAATCGTCGTCTCGTCAACCTGGAGATGGTCACAAATTGGTGGCTGTTCGTGCTTCATCTAAAGATTCATATTCCAAATCCTCTAGAACTTTGGCTCCATTAAATCCTCAACAAACAGTTAATAGAGCATCAAAAAGCAATCATAACAATGGTAAGCAGAACAACAACGAGTCCAAGAACTCTGTTGTTTGTTACAAAAACGATTATTCCAACCATTATATCCATTCTGGAATTCTTCCTGTTAAATATGTTAGAAATGCAGTTCAGCCAGTTGAAGGATATCCAAAGCTCCAGAAACTAGTCAAGCTAAAGGAACAACAGGTTTCCAAGTTTGCAACCAAAGCATATGGATCCAGAGTCCGACCAGAGAGAATGGTGGACACTCTCAACAAATGGATTTATGAAGATAATTTGCAATTCGATGTCATTATGATTGGAGCCTTGTCAGAAAATCAGCTACTATATCCTCTTATTTCCCAGCTTCCAATTGATAAACTTTGTGCAAAACCAGGGTTCTTGTTCATTTGGGCTTCCACACAAAAAATATCAGAGCTTTCCAAGCTGCTCTCAAACACTAATACCTGGACTAAAAAATTTAGAAGATCTGAAGAGCTGGTATTCGTTCCAGTCGATAAGAACTCACCATATTATCCAACCGATTCTGTCATTCCTGAGGAACAATTACTCGAACAAATGCAATGGCATTGTTGGATGTGTATTACAGGAACAGTTAGGAGATCATCTGACAAGAACCTTATCCATTGCAACATCAACACCGATCTATCTATCGAAAACGAATCCACTAGAAATTCTGCCGTTCCATCTCAAATCTACCAGGTTGCAGAGAACTTTTCTACGTCAACCAAAAGATTACATATCATCCCTTCCAAGACAGGGCTGGATCATCCTGTTAAACTGAGACCAGGCTGGGTTATCCTGAGTCCGGATGTTCTGCTTAATAATTTCGAACCACAGAAATATAAACAGGAGATTGCATCTCTAGGTTCCAACATACCGCTCGACGACGAGATCGAGCAATTGAGGCCAAAAACTCCAGTTTGAACTCATTGCATTGTGTCAAGTATAGCATTTATTACCTTGATAAGAGTATATATGTCCGTAATTTAGATAATGTACAGATATTTTCAAAGACTATATCAACAGACTAAACTTGGTATATTTGGCAAGCTGCCAAATCTGAGAATTGAATTAATATCAAACAGCTTTTCCAACTGTTTGTAAAGATAAAAAACGCCAACTTGTGATAACCCCTCATCACCCTTCCGCAAATAAATTATAATCAAGCCCATAGTGTACAATGTATAAAAACATGTTTCTTGTGTTGTTGTTTTGTGTTCCTGTGATTTCAAGCACCGATTGAAGCAGACACCCTTCCGGTCTCAAGATCATCAATAGTAGATTCAATGATCTCGTCATCGTCATCATCTTCGACCAATTCAATGGTAGCGTATTTGATAAGATCCCATTTTTTCCAAAACAAAAGACACTCGTTCAGATTATCAGAATCAACAAAATCTTGAAGATAATACTTGGTCTTGATCAATCTGTCTTTCAATTGTTGCAACCGAACATTGGCTGGAACTTCAGAAACACGACGGGTGGCTTGTTTTGGAGCTTCCGGATAATCGCTTTCATATTCTGTGAGATTGGTATGGGTGGAGATCTCCGACTTGTAACCTTCTTCCTCATCTGAGGTGATAGCTATGGAGTTTGGAGTTTGTGGAATTGCCTTGCCTCCATCGTATCCATAAACCTCATCTTCATCAACTGCTGTTGCATCACAATATCTGGCCCAAGCCTCATCGATGGCCCCAACCAGATACTCAAAGCAACGAGCCCTGGCCCCGAAATCAGACTCTGGAAGATAGTGTCTGGACTTTGGACTCATTTCAAGTGATAAAGTCTGAACTGCATTCACGGGGGAGCCCACCACTGAGCTTCTTCTACTGAAACTTCTTTCAGCAGATCCAATGCTGTTGCTTCGTTTTTCTTCCTCTTGCTCGTCGTTATCACTGTATTGACTGACAGCTTTAGACAGCTTTGAATCGAGAAGCGAGCACTTCATAGAGCTTTTCAGAAGCTCTCGGTGACTTCTTCTTTTGTTTCTCAACTTATTCCTATCTTTCAGTGTTGTTGGCTTCCTTGCATAATCATCGTCCGTAGATTCATCCTCACTGGAGGAGCTCTGACAACTACGAACATAGAGTAAACTTCCTTTGTTAGAAGAAAGCAAACAAGGTCTTTTGCGGTTTGAAGATGGAAAAGTCTCCGAAGGACGATTTTCCTTATCGAGCTCTTCACTCAAATTTAATTTTCGTTTGATTGACAGTGTCATTTTGGTCGTGCGCCTTGGATCAAAAATATTTGTGAACCACTTTTTTGGAGACACTTAAATTGCGTTGACAGCTCTCTTTTTTTGTCTGGCCAATCAGAATAGAATATTGGCTTTAGAACAATCTGAACGTAACAACTAAGTAGTCCAGGAAAGCGGTAACCTTTAAGTGATTAAACTCGTGAACCTTGTTTTCGCTAGAAAATGTGGGTTTGAGTATTAGTACCAGCTAAAAAAATAACCTGGTATAACTTGGTGAACAAGTTTTAAAACACCAGAGTGGCAAATTTGCTGGAAATAAAATGTGGGAAAAGGAATTCTTGCAGAATAATATAGTGAGAGGCAAATTCGCATTCTTATTGGGGGGACTATCTAAATATTCTGTTTGGTACACGCCAGCCTTGAAGAGACGTGTCTAGAATTTTTTTGATTGATGGTGTAGGGATGTATTAATAGGGGTTGTTTGATCTGATGAAAGATGCAATCTGTGGTATTGTTTTGGTAGTCCAGGAACTTGTTTGAAGTTTGATTTGTTCTCTGATGTTCGAAGAACTGATATCCAAGGTTTCGTCAGTTCCTGTAGCTATATGTATTTTTTCGGCCCAGGGAGCAGGGATATTGGGAACCAGTCCCTTTTTAATATTGTCCAGATATTCCAGTTGGGTTTGGATGGGATGGTTGCTATCGTTTCGCGTGAGAACAAAGCATTCGTTTGATTTGAAGAAGCCTTCTAAAGCTTCGGCGATTTTTTTCGGTATGTAATATTTTGGATCAAGCAATCGAACCAAGGTATCGTAACCAAGAAGAAACGTCAACGGAGTGTTTTTGAAATGCTGATCAAGAACTGCAGCTTTATCGGCAAATAACGAGCAATTGGTTACTCCAACAGCACAACAAACTCCCAACTGTTGATTAATATGATTTGCCATTTGGCACATCATTGTTAGTCTATCTTGGAATTGTGCCGGCTGAACTCCTTTATCAGCATTCTTAACTGACAAGAGTAATAATACAGATTTGGTGTTGATGCTTGGAAGTGAGACCTCATCGGTTTCAACTCTATGAGTCAATGAACTAGATATCAATGATAAATGTCCTTTATGGGGCGGATTGAACGAGGAATCTAATACCATGATTTGTTTTGTAAGAGGTATTACAAGTTGGTTGGACGGAACTGAATACAACAACTTGAACGAATGAGTTGTTAGTGATAAAATGGAAGATAATTGAGAATCAAACTGAGACATGGTGATTTAATCAATTTTTGGAATTTTTTTCTATATATCTATTACATCTAGATTATTTAACAATTCTAGACCAATCACTTTCAACGACACCATATTGAAGATCGGAAATCCAATTAGCAACGTCTTTGGTCAAAGCACCAAGTTGCTCGCCTGGAAGTATTGGAACAGAAATACTTTGTCCCTCGAATGCAATCTCTTTAATTGGAGAGACAACAGCAGCAGTACCAGAACCGAAAGCTTCAACCAAGTGGCCAGACTTGGATTTTTCAGCAACCTCGTAAATTGAGCAGTATCTCTCGCTAATGATCCATTCAGCAGGGTCAAGCTTCTCTCTAGCCAATTGTAAAACGGAATCTCTGGTAATACCTTCTAAAATGGTTCCGTCCAATGGAGCAGTAACCAACTCCTTCTTTCCAGTAGCTTCGTCTTTGAAAACGAGGAACAAGTTCATAGTTCCGGCTTCGGTCACGTACTTTTCAGGACCAAATAACCACAAGTTTTGTTGGTATCCTCTAGAAGCAGCGTCAAGTTGAGGCTTGATACATGAAGCATAATTGGCACCGAGTTTCTTATCACCAACTCCTCCAGGCCATGCTCTAACAGCATCGGAATTAGCCTCTAGACTGACAGCTTTAAAACCAGTCTTGTAATAAGGACCAACTGGAGATGCGATAACAAACAAAAGAGCTCTATCAGGACTTCCAACACCGAGTCCAGCAGTAGTTCCAATCATGGTTGGTCTCAAATAGAGAGAATATCCTTTTTGTTCAGGAATAAAAGAGCTGTCGATCTTCAAAAGTTCACCAATCAACTTCAAAAGCTCTTCGGAGTCAAAAGTAGGTAAACAAATTCTAGCAGCAGATTTGTTCATTCTAATCATGTTCATATCGGGTCTGAACATTCTGATAGTTCCCTTATCATCTTTGTAAGCCTTCATTCCTTCAAACAACTCGAAAGCATAATGGAAAACACAAGACGAAGGATCTAGAGACAAATTTCCATAAGGCTTAATTTCTGGTGCTCCCCATCCGTCTTTCTTGGTCCATTCAATGGTCAACATATGATCAGTGAAACTTTGACCAAAAACCAACTCCTCCTTAGGTAATTTCGCCTTGGGAGTAGTTGTCTTGGTGATTGTGAGCTTTGTTGAATCCAAAGCAGTGGACATAGTTCTACTAAATGTCTTGTTTCTGAGACCGTTTTTCAAAAAAAACATTTTGTAATTGTTTGGTTTTTCAAAGTGACTAATTAGAGATTTCAGTTTCCGGAAAATGTGGTGATCAGCAAAAATTTATAGCATCTCGGTTAATCAAGGAAAAAGAAAGGCCGCTTAGATTATGACTATTTTATGATGACACATTCAGGTTTTTTTAGCTTGTTTGAGCTTCTTATCTAGACCACTCAATCTTGCAGTTCTCTTTTGTTTATCTTCGGGATTCATCTCCGAGAGTTTTGGAGGCATTAATGGTTCTTCAAATGCTGATTTGAAAATGCTATATTTTTCATCCTCTGGATTCTTGATTTCGGTAATTTTTGTATCCTCTTCGCCCTTCTTATCTGTTTCTTTTCTCAATCTGTTTCGTTCAAGAGCCGACCGTTTTTCTAACACATTGATTAATTCCTTTGTTTTCTCGAATACTTGAGCTTGTAATTTTTGATCATTGAATTCTTCACGGACTTTTTGCTCGATGATTGAACATTCCTTGATGTAATTACCACCAGATCTATTGACAAATTCCGGAGAGTATAGTCCGAATAAAAATGATTGCATACCTTGTTCTCCAGATTTAAGGAAAAACCACCATATAGGGTATGTTAGAACATAAAGAATCAAACCCCAAATTGTACCAAGAGACAAAACACGACGAGTAGATGGTGTTCTCACAAATCCTGGATTCACAATGTTCAATTTGGTATTGTTGGATTCGCCATCTTTACGCTCAAATGAGTCCAATCGCCGTTGGTACTCTTTTGCAAACATTGAAAGCAATAATTTTGAGCTTCCGTAAACTTTCCATGGCTGTTTATAAGGATATTTTCTATTTTCCCATAATAGATCATTCACATCAATTTGTCCCAAGGATTGACTAATACAACTTGCAATCAAAATTCTCACATCTCTATCAGCAACCTGAACTTTCAATGATGGCTCTAACATCGTTAATAGATGATAATGACCCAAGTAATTGACGGCCGTTTGAATTTCTACTCCATCAATACTTGATTCCCGCATTTTACCAATAGGCATTGCATCTGCTGCTAAACAGATGATTCCGTCCAACCGACGTGGTGGGGTCTGATCAAGCCAACTCGTAGCAAATTTTCTGATTGAATATAATGAGGAAAGATCACACCGCTCAGCATAGATCAAATAGTTATCCGTGTCATTTCTAAGATCCTCAATATACTCGGCTATCCAGCCAGATCCCATACCATTTTCTTCCAATTGAGAGGTCAGTAGAACAAGTTGAGCACCTCTTTGTGCTAACTCGCGAACCAAAGAGGCTCCGATTCCAGAAGTTCCTCCAGTGACAATGTATACTTTGCCGTGTAAGTCTCTTTCCCACGTATTCTGAGACCCGGCGAAATAATACTTGGTCAACCCTGCAATGACCAATGCTGGCCCATATGTCTTGACATACTCCCATCCCGGAACCTTGTCGGTTCCTTCTATCAAAATTGTTCCCAATATGTTCAAAGGCATGATTCAAGTTGAACAAAAGGATCAAACTAAAATTGTTTAGTTTAACACAGCCACGAAAAAAAATTAATTGAAAACTAAAACCAATCTTTGTTTCTAATGGACGAGTTGTTATTCTATAATTCGGTTGGTGATTCTTCCAAGAAACACTCCACCTCCTTTGGATTTGTTTCTAGTGTTCATTCATCTCAACAGATTGGTCAATATCGTCAATGTTACTCAAATACTAACGGTACTGTTTTGACTGGTCTTGGAGGAGAATCAAAGATCATAGCTGCTTGTAAAGATAAAGCTTTGATTCATGTCTATCTACATGGAAAAGAATCACCAGAACAATCTATACCCGTTCCCGAAGAGTTGAACTGTCTAGAGATTTGTCCACATCCAAACTCTCCAGATCCATGGTTATTGGTGGCAGGAGGAAAAAGTGGAAGGTTATACATTTGGGAATTTGATTCTGGATTGTTACTAGCTGTGAAAGAATCTCATTACCAACAAGTGAATGTTATCAAATATCATAAAGGTTATTTGGTCAGTGGTGGTGAAGACTCCAGGGTTGTTATTTGGAAAGTGCTAGATATATTTACTGATTCTCATAAGCCATATGGAATATTCACTGATCATACTCTTCCGGTGACTGATTTGGTGCTCACTACGGGTTTGGTGACCGATTTGAAAGTTTGGTCGGTTTCTAGAGATCAAACTCTTCGCTGTTACGATTTATCTTCTTTGGCATTAATAACCACTTTTGTTGCGCAACAACCAATTGAATCAATGGCTATTGATCCTGCATTTAGAAGCCTTTATATTGGGTTTTCCAATGGACATATTAGAATGGTGAACTTGTTTCAAGTTTCTCCTCAAACTCAAATATGGGAGCAAGTTGGTGGCTGTGGAAAAATCATTACTTTGAAAGACGATTTGGAACTTCAAGAGACTTTTATTGGGCATCAAGGTGACAACAACTCGGTGACCAAATTAGAAGTCACTTTTGATGGTACTCAACTGATTTCTGGTGATATGAGTGGAAGAGTATTGGTATTAGATATTGCGACCAAACAAATTGTGCGCACTTTGAAACAATTGGCAGGTAGTGTTTCATCTTTAAAGCTATTCAGAGTGAAATCCAGTGCTATTTCTACTGTTGTCTCGAAAAGTGCAGTGCGCACAATCCCTGTTTTGAAAAGAAATCTGATGGAAACATCAGAGTTGCAGAAACATGAAGTTATAAAGAAATTTCAACAACTTGAACCAGCTGTCGAATTTGAACTCGAATCATTCTTAGAAGGAGTCAAGTCTCAACAAAAATGGTTTGTTAATTTCACCAACGTCATCTCTACGGTCAAACATACAAAACAGGATTCCCAGGCCGAATTAGAAAGACTTCAAGAGTCGTACACAGCCATGAAAAACAAGTACGATCAGTTGTACCAAGAGCATTCCGAATTAATATCTAATCAATAGAACATTTGTATTATTTATGTTTCTTTCTAGGCGGTGATAATGGGCGGTTGAATCCTTGTTCGCGATTCATGTATTGACGGTATTCTGTTTTTTGTTTCTTATTAGCTCCATAAACGTTGGTTCCTTTAACTTTTTTGTTTTTGGTGGACCCAAATCCGCTGAATCCCAGCATTTCTTGCATATCTGGATCTGTGTCAATGATCGCCTCTTCGGAATGGTCTGAAAGTCGTCTTCCAGGTTGTTCAGGTATATTTGATGTGGTATTTGATGAATTGGAGATTTTCAATGACGTTCCTTTTGGCACAGGATCCAAACTTTTCTCCACATCATCATTTTCCTTGTATTCCTCCTTGAATTCCACCTTTTCATCAACTTTTTTCTCCACCCTTTCACTCTTCAACTTTATCTTAATTTTTGGCATAATTTTTTAAAGATCTGAAAAAAAATTTATTTACTATTATGTCTGAGAAGCTCACCAAAAAACAGCTCAAAGCCTTACAATTTAAAGCTAAAAACTCTGAAAAAGCTGCTCAGACTTTGGAACAAGTTGAAGCAAACAAACCAGAACAACCAGAACCTCCAAAAAAGAAAACTCGTAGAAGAAAGTCCAAACAAGATAAGAAAGATAAAAAGATCTTATTTGTGGGTAATTTACCATACAACATTACCAATGATGATTTTCAAAAACACTTCAAATCATCCAATCCAGATTTAGTTCGTGTAAGACAAGATAAAGGAATTGCATTTTTAGAATTTGACACCGAATCGGAGGATTATGTGGCAAGAGTGGAAACAGCTTTGAAAATGCACCATACGCTTATAAATAATCGGAAAATTAATGTGGAATTGACTGTTGGTGGAGGTGGGAACTCCCAACAACGTATATCTAAGATCAAAGATAAAAATGAAAAACTGGACAAAAGAAGAAAGCAACTGGATTTAAAGCGTCGCAAGTACGAAATGGAAAAGCAAAGCACAGCTAGCACCGATTCCCAGGCATCACAGACTCCTTCGAGCGGGTCGTCGGTCCATCCGTCGCGGTTGAAATTGATTGGATGAGCTTGTTTTTTTTATAATGTATCATAGAACAATGCACTTCTTGCTTTTTCTCACTTTTTTATCAATAGGTCTAGAAGGTAATGGAGATGACTGTTTAGATGACGATGGTTTATATTCTGGTTCAGCTTTTGGAGGAACCATGACTGATTTGATAGCATATTCGAAAATCTCACTGACTCCTTGTTGAGAGGCTGCAGAACATTCCATGTAGTTAATACAACCAACCTCGGAAGCTAATTGTTGACCTTGTTTGTAAGTGATAGGATTCTGTCCATTTTCCTCTAATTGATCCAGCACATGGGGGTCATCTCTCAAATCCAATTTTGTTCCAACCAACAAAACAAGTACCTTTCTTGGTGAATGGTGTCTGATCTCAGGAACCCATTTGTTTTTCACATTAGCAAACGAAGTGGGTTCCACCAATGAGAAGCATATTATGAAAATTTCTGTTTGTTGGTACGAAAGTGGACGTAGACGGTCGTATTCTTCCTGACCTGCAGTATCCCATAAATTCAACGTGACTTTTTCCTCATTCACAACGACATTAGCAGAGTAATTGTCAAACACAGTTGGAACATAATCTTCTGGAAATTGATTAGTGGTGTAAGAAATCAACAGGCAAGTCTTCCCAACTGCACCATCTCCAACAACCACACACTTGATACTTCTCATGATTGATAGTTGGTTTAGAAAATTTGTCGAAATGGGGCGAAAAAAATCCTCCCAAATAGGAAACTCATCTTTTTCGGCAATATGCCATGAGCCAGGTACGCGTGAATTAATAAAAATTGATTTTTTTTCGGCTTAAGTATATAATTGCTTTTCGACGTGATAGATTCTTAATGAATTCGGATAATCGTTAGATAAAAAGGTTTTCTGGTAAGTATAACTCATTGTAAAGTTGGATTGGAAGACAGATAACCTTGTCAATCTTGCTAATTGTATACTCGTTTAATGCAAGCATCTTTGAAATGCATTCCACTTGCCTAATACGCTATATTATCTTTATTATTTTCTGCTACTGCTGCAGCTCCCAAAAAGCAACTTCAGATTACCAAAATATTTATAGCCCAAGAAAAATTAAATTGCTACCAAAAGACGCTGAAGTTTCTCAAAACTATCATTTGGCGGCAAGTTTTGTTTCCATCGCAACCAGCGGTAGAGTAGTATTTACGAAAAAATTTCTGTTCTTCGTCTCCCCTCAACACTATAAATTGACATCAGTCCCCTATTTACCTTTTTTCTTCATTCTTCTTATTATACTTAAGACTTTTAGTTATAACCGCTCGTTGGAATCCTCGGCCATCAACCATACAAGTTAAATATGCAATTCGTTCAAGTGTTCCTTATGGCCGCCTCTGCCCTTGCCGCCTCTACTGGCGTCACTTCTGCAGAAACTCACACTTCTGTTGTCGCCGTGACTGTCTCTTCCTGTGACGCCTCAGTCACCAACTGTCCATTCACCAACAGCAGTTCTCCAGTCTCTACTTACGAGGGTGCCGCTGCTGCCTATGGCTCTTTCTACGCTGCAGGTGCTGCTGCTCTTGCTGCAGGTGCTTTCCTTCTTTAAGCTAAACAGCTACCGCTGCTTTGATGCTGACTAGTTAACCAAAAGGTAATTGCGAGGTCCTTTAGACTTGCAGATTTTGTGCGGTTAATGAAGTTGTATCGGGAACGTTAGATCTGTCTTATTTGTACCTTTTTTCTTTAATAATAGCTTGCAGTATCAATCATGCCTGGTAAACCTTGATATCATGTTCTGCTTTTCTCGGCGCGTCGATCGTCGTCTCTTCTATCTCCCACAAAAAAAATCTTATATATAGTAATTCCCATAATCGTTTGTTTCCAATCATCTGCGACCATTTCTTCCATGGATACTCTTGTGTCTTTGATTTTGGCCTCCACCAATGTTAGTGGTGGACCGTCCAGATTGAACAAGATTATCTTCCGATCCAAGGACAATCAGACCATCGAAATTGACTTTGTATCGAAGAAGATTACTCAACCATTTCCAATGGAATTCATTCAAAATAAGAAGGAATTGCTTTTAAAAGTTCCCTCAAGCTATAATACCATTCAATTGAGCTTTTCCAAATCATCTGGTCTTTATATTTTGGAGTCTATCGAACCTAATAACAAGATTATCAGACATCAAATTGATATGGGGTCAACCTCTAAATCATTGCAATTGGCATTGAAAAACAAAGGAAACTTGACCATTCAACTACTTGATAAAACAAAGATGCTGGCCAAATTCACGGTTTACGTTCAAACGGAGACAATCTCGTCTCCATCATCAAAACCTATCGAGAAAATAAAACCCACAGAAATCCAATTTCCTTCTACTAATCCTTTCCCAATATCAATGGAAGATGGACCTGTATTTCGAGATACTCTAAGTGATTACGAGCTCAAGATATCAACGCTGAAACAAGCCATAAAAGCTACTAATGAATGTTTGACTAATTACGAGTCACTATCAAAACAATTACTCAAGTCCAGAATTTTGCTTATCAACTCCTTTCACTCCATTGAAACAAAATTCCCGCTGTTCTATAGTTGTGAGTTTGACAAGTCGATGGTGTTCGCATTTGAAAATCTAACAGACGAAAATAAGTCAGCTATCAAGCGTCTGAAATCCAAATTGCCATTCACTGATAATTTAACGGGTTTGGAGACCTCCTTGTCCTCCAGGAAAAGGATTTTTGAGGATGAAAGCAAAAAGTACTACGAATGGATTTCCAAAATGCTCAGTTCTGGAAAATCCAAAGATGAGAAGTTTTTAGTCAAACAGAAAGCGTTTGAACTAGCAAAAATCGATTACTTCACTTATTTGATTGACACTTTGGTCACTCTTGTTTTGGACTTTTGTGATCATCAAAACCCTTTTATTGGTACGTACAATGCTGCGAAGCTTGAGCGCCAAAAGACCCGAGCTGCCGTTGAACGTGCTACAACAATGGCCGAGCTCAAATCAGAGCTTGCTAAAGTGAGCAGTAGCAGCGGACCAAACAAGTCTGGCATCTTGTTCACTCAAGGAGGCCAAGGGAAATCTGGATGGCATAAACAGTGGGTTGTCTTAAACAATGGTAAACTTTCAGAGTTTATGGATTGGAGGAAAGGTACTTCCAGACGAAACGATCCAATTGATATATCTTTAAGCAGCATCAAACCACTAGAGATGGAGAAACGTAAGAACTGTTTCAGAATTATCACCAATACTGGTATTGAGCACTACTTCCAAGCCACTACGGAAGAGGATAGAGAATCATGGATACAAGCATTATATGATGCTGGACAACAGATTAATTTCCATAAGAAGAAAGACAGTTTGAACGAAACACCTAAATCGCTTAACATGAAAAAGGCTCTAGATAATGGTACATCCCCAGGACAAAATTTGAAAGAGTTACATACAAATGGAGATGTGAGTCAACGAAGAGTGTCGTCTGTTTCTCTTGATATCCTACGAATGGTTCAACAAGTGGACCCAAGTAATATACGATGCAGTGAATGTGGTAGGACAGATTCTGTGGAATGGATTTCTTTGAATCTGTTGGTCATATTCTGTGTGAAATGTTCATCCTATCATAGATCTTTGGGTACTAATATTTCCAAAGTGAGGTCTCTGAAATTGGATGTTTTTACTCCTGAGTCTCATAAGTTGTTACAATCTATTAACAACAAAACCATCAGTTCCATTTATGAAGAGACGTTGCCCAATAATGCAAGAATCACTGTTGAATCTTCTGATAAGGAACGATTGAAATTTATCACTGACAAATATGTTAACAAACAATATGTCAATACCAAAGATTCATCATCTGCATCGGAGCTTTTAGTTCGTGGAATCAGGACTCATAACTTGTTTGAGATCATCAAAAGCTTCGCTCTTGGTGTTGATAAAGACATGAAGCTATCCAAGCCCAGTGAGCGATCGGAAAACAATGTTAATACAATCACTATACTAGAATACTCCTTGAAGTTCCCATCATCAGAAGGAAAAGAAAAGACAGTGAAGGTGTTTGATATTGCTGAATTTTTGATTTTAAATGGAACAAAATGTGGTGATAAGATAAGGAATGAGTTGGGTCTTTCTGAAGAAGCTTTGGAATATTGGCAATCAAAGATTAATCGATTGAAAGGAAATACTACCAATACCAATAGTCATACAACTCCGGTGAATTCTTTGGCTACATCGGTCAGCAAATCAGGTTCCAAAGATTATAAATTCAACCTGTTGAAGAAGATGAAAAATTGAACTATAGTTGAGGATCTCAAAATTTGGGTAGGCGTTAATTAATAAAAAAAAGTTATCCCCAAAATTATCTTTGATGGATGAAACAGATCATGAGCTAAGTGAATTAGAGCTTCACGATCCAATGAATTTGGTGAAGCTCGGGGAATGTATTGGAAGGGGCAATTTTGGAGACGTTTATCGGGCGGAGTTGGTGAAAACGTCACAAGTGGTTGCAGTTAAAATTATTGATCTTGAGAAAAGTGAAGATGATATTCCAGTCTTGATTCAAGAAATCAAGTTTCTAAAAGGCTTGAGATCTCCTTATATAACCAATTGTTATGAAACTTATATCAAGGATGTTACTATGTGGATTGTGATGGAATATTGTGGCGCTGGATCATGTGCAGATTTTCTCAAATGTTTCAAGAAATTGGATGAAAGAGTCGTGGCGTTTATCTTGAGAGAGACAGTTAGAGGGTTGGAATATCTGCATTCTATGAAAAAAATCCATAGAGATGTGAAAGCTGCCAATATATTAGTGACAGAGCAGGGACAAATTAAGCTGGCAGATTTTGGGGTCAGCGGACAATTGACAGAGACTATGAACAAAAAGGAGACATTTGTTGGCACCCCATTTTGGATGGCTCCCGAGATTATTCTGAGAAGAGATGGTTACAATGAAAAGGTGGATATATGGTCTTTGGGGATTACAGCCATTGAATTAGTGACTGGGTATCCACCATATTCAAATGAGGAGCCAATGAGAGCAATTTTTGAAATTCCAGATCGTCCTGCTCCAATTCTAACAGGAGATCAATACAGCGTGTATCTGAAACAGTTTGTGAAGGAATGTTTAAACAAAGAGCCAAATCGAAGACCGTCTGCCAGAACATTATTGAAGACCAAGCTGTTGTACAAGGTGAAGAATAGATACAGTCCTATGTTGCCATTAATAGTTGAGAAGAAATCCAAAATGCAGCGGTTTAAAAAGAAACCCAAATTTGCACTGAATTTCGAAGAGAAACGATGTGGTCAAGAAATTGAATGGGAATTTGATCCTACAATAAAATTGGCATCTCTTAAGATCAATCACAGCAACAATTCCTCTTCCACAGTTGGCTCTTCAGAAGAATTGGAGGACAACGAAATGCATAGTGTGCAAGATAATAGCATACTTAGACCAGACACCACAGTGACTCCAACCACTTCTCCATTGTACAATCATCGGTCGGAAACCCCACGGCCTCAACTGTCAATGGTTTCTTCTTTCAAACCAAATGAAGAATATTCATCCCCTGTGGAAGAAACAAATTCATCTATATCCATAAAGGAAAATGTTGATCCGCGTGGAAGATATTTCTACAATAACTTAATTAGAGAGACTTTTGACAGTATCAGTCTTCAGTCGGGATCTCAACGCTTCAAAAGAAATCTTGAGCAATTGAAAACAGTTATATATGAGATGGAAATGAGAAGTCCTGGATTTTGTGAACTTCTATGTCATAAGGTCTTTGACGGAATGCTCCAAACTTAAGTATTTGAATATCTTGCAATGCATCAAACTTTTGCACAGCCCAGTAGCAACTTAAATAGAAAAGAGATAACAAAAAACTGGGAAATTAATATTCAAGTATGCACGCTAGAGATTGGTTATTTGCTTTCGTTGGTGTGCTGTTACCCTTTCTTCCTGTTGCTATCAAGAGAGGTGTGTGCTCTGCAGATTTTTGGATAAACATTGCTTTGTGTTTCCTTGGGTTTTTGCCTGCTTTAATTCATTGCTGGTATATCATTTCATGTTATCCTCATGACACCCATACTCGTTTTACTGGGGTGACTATTCCCGGTCGTGAACAACCGAATTATGGGAGTGTTTAGGTGGTGCTATTTTCAAGTGGAGGACCTTTCGTATTTGGCCCAAATCATATATATTTCTAATTTGAATTTGTTATGTGGGGGCGATTACATTCTTTTGTTTATATTAAATATTAGGGATTTCGTTAACTTCGTGTACGAAAAATGAATTGGAATCATTCAAGTAATACCGTTGAAACTGAGTTTTCGTATGGATTTCTGAAGACCTCATTTTCCTCGAAATCTTTGTTGAATTTGACCGATTTTGAGCTTCAAGAATTGGATCTAAAAACTGATTTGGATCACTTATATCTACCAAATATGTCCGACTTCAAAGTTTCTTTTCAAATCCACTTGGATGGTCAACAATTGGATCCTCAAAGCCACCCAATTGCTTGTGAAATGATTGCTCATTGTGTACTTCAAGGGAATGTCTGGCGAGATCTCAATTATTCAACTTCACTCATAGACAGTGATCAAAATTGTTGTACTCTGGTTTTAAAAGACAACATAATCAATCAACAGATGTATCAAGACTTGAAAACAGGTACAAGACAAATTGCCAAGTTCAATAACATGTTAATTCATATTCTGGATGAGATAGTGATCAATCTTGAGATCAATGACATTCGACTGTGTAAAAATAATGATGACTTTGTTGCAAATCTGATGGAAGATTTGAATTATTTGATGGCTAGCAACTACTTGCAATTAGAGACTGAGTTCCCGTTGGCGTTTTCGTTCTATTCTCGTTCCATTCTCCAACAATCATATGAGTTGATGTCTTCGGTACAAGAATCGCTCCACAAGAGCATAGAGACAAAACCGTTGGTTCGACTTGAACTGACAATTGGGTTTCTTAGACAAGTTTCAGCCAAGAATCTGAAATGGTTTATGATCAAAAACAAAACACATCGACGTCCAGAAACAATCAAGGTATTTTTGTTAGAATTCTTCAACCATCAAGCTGCACTATGATTCAAGCTTGTTTATAATCAAATTTCAAATGTTCTAATTCAGTAATATCATGACTCAATGAATTGATATCTTCAAGAAATGAGAAAAGACTCAGCGATGCTAGAAATGGAACATAGTACAACAAATCAAGCGTCCCAGAATAGGATCCTATTTTCAACATGAAGATCAATGTAGAGAGACCTATATTTCCTACAAGGATCTGTCTGTTGCTCAATTTGCTTGACAATTCACGAGGTCGAACAAACTCCACTTGTATGAGTACTGCCAAAGTCAAAATTGCGAAGCAGGTGAGACAGCTCAAAACTGAATTACCTCGGCGGTAGTAGGGTTGAGTTATAAGAATTAGATTAATAATCAGGAATCCAGCCTGGATCAATTGCATCACCCATATTAATCTCTGATCAAGGGAGTTTTTTGGCCGGACTTTATTGAACGGAACCTGTTCTTTCAATTTGTTAATTAGATCTTGTTGATCTTGAGAATCCATAGGAACGTCCTCATCATTGAAGTTATATTTAGAATTGAAAACCTTACGCAATCGAGGCATTGTCAATCTTTGAATCAGGATAAAGTTTAACTAAAAAATGTGTATAATATCGACGCGTCGATTTATTCTATAAACGTCACACATCACCCTTCTCTGCGATTCTATGGGTAATGGAAGCCACGGGTTCGAGTTGGCCTGATCTTAGAGATCTGAGAAGTTGTTTTTCGTCGGAAGCAGAAGTCACGCTGCACAGAGAATGCACAACGTACACATCTTCCTCGTCCTCATTGATCTTTTCACCCTTATGAACGATAGATGGCTCGGAAAGATTACTTTTTGGACCTTGGTACTTTCCTCTGGCATAGAAGAGGTAGTAAAGCACCGCAATTAGCATCGTTCCAGGTGTTATAACAACAGTGTAATTCATTGTTGTTGAATCGACAGATTTATTCGCCGGAAACATCACCAAACAGATGATGAAAAAGATGAAAGTACAGGTGATCCATCCAATGATTGGGGATGCAATATCACCAGTATAGAATTTACCGGGAACAAATTTGTGTTTTCCCGTGGTGAGTCTAAGGAAGATTGGAGTGCCCCAGGAGAAGTAATTCCCTGCAATGTATAAAGAGAATAGGGCATTTGCGGCGGTGGGTCCGATCAAACAGAGACAACCCAGCAATAAAGCAAGAATTCCTCCATAAAAGACCGCTCTTATTGGAGTTGAGAGCTTTTTGTTGACAACCTTGACGATTGGGGCAAATGGAAGGCCATCATCTCTTGCGAAAGCCCAAATCTGTCTGGAAATGGCGGTCAAAATAGAAGCACCCATCAACCATTGGCAGAAGGCAATCAAAGACATGAACGCAATTGCCCACTTCTTACCCATAGCATTGTAAATGATCTGGGCAATAGGACTTCCAAACTTGGAACTCAAAATAGCATTAACATCTGGTCCCATGCAAGAAGCAATGACTATACAAATGAAGAACCCAAGAATAAAGCAAGCTGAGACAGATCCAATGATACCAATTGGAACACCATGAGATGCGTTTCTTGCTTCTTCAGACATGTGAACACAAGAATCAAATGCACCAATGGTCCAGACACTGGGCATGAAACCATTCATGACGAAATTAAAACCGGGAGTCCAATCACTGTATGTCTCGTTATCCGCAAAGATGAAAGACCCCTTGTTGAATGGAATACCATTAACTTTGCAACCAATTGGCAAAGCAATGAAAAACAGCGCAATGAGACTCAAATTACAAATGATTGAAAAAGTCTGCAGTCTAGAAACGAATCCAGAAGCCACACAGGTAATGGCGATATGCGATATAACACAGGCAGCATACACTCCGTAGGTTTTTCCAGTGGTGATGTCAAAATCTCCATCTTTGGAGATGGAGACTGCAGCTAAAATTTCGCCGGCAAACCCGTAATCGACGGAACATAGGGCACCCACGAGAGCAACTGAGTTAGTGTTACCAACAAGATAAGATAAAAAGACCCTTATCTTTTTTGGAGCAAAAAAGTATGTCCAATAGAATAAACCACCTGAGGTTGGCAGACTACTTCCGAGTTCAGCCATACTTATTGCAATTAACAGAACAAAAGTGGAAGCAATGGCCCAACCCCAAACTAGAGTAATGGATCCTCCCATCAAACCTTGAGCCAAAACACTTGCAATAGATGGCAAGAGACCCATGATACTGAAGGCCACTCCAAACACTTGCAATGTAGAGAATTGCCGCTTCAATTCCTGTTTGTATCCAATTTGTGCCAACAATTCATTGTCAGATGTGACCAATTTGGCGTCAATCACATCTGGACGTGGCTCATCACGATATTTACTGTAAGTCACAGTGATGTCCTGGCCTTCTGATGAATCCATTTTGAATACATCACAGCATGCGGAACCAGCGCCTTTTATTATCTGATCTGATCAAATTTTTCACGCCCGCACATCTCTCTTATCTTAGATAATTATCAGCTAAAGCAACACACCCATATCTTGCAGGATTCAGCAGCCAATAATGAATGCGCGTGCCAAGGTGCCTTAAAGAGCAAAGTCGAATACGTAATCTCTTGGTATCATTACACTACCAGGTGTTTATCAGGGTTTACAATCTCAAATTTACCGGATTGGGGTGGGTGGGAACGGCATCATGCCAAATAAAAAAAACAAAATCAACAGGCTATTGTATGCAACAATAGCTTTATTTGACATGACGAGGCGACTCGAACATCTTAATCATTTTCTTCGCGCTAAAATAACGGCGCTAATAAATTCATAGTGCTTATATCATAAACTAGGTTATCATCTTTGCAAGAAAAAGCTTCTATAGTGTAGTGGTATCACCTCAGATTCTGATTCTGGTAACCCCGGTTCGAACCCGGGTAGGAGCTAAAGTTTTTAATTTTTTTTTGCAAAATACCAAACCGATTGACCTCGAAAAAATTTTGTCCACGGGTGTCTACACGAAGAGTCATCTAACTGCTTTTTCTTTCATATCTCCTACAATGTCGTACAGATCCACCCGTTCGTCACAACCACAAACCGTCTCATTTGAGGAGGCTGTTATTACAGGTTTGGCCCCAGACGGAGGGTTATTTATTCCTGCAGAAATCCCAAAGCTGGCAGATTCCTTTTTGAAAGAATGGAGTCAACTTTCGTTCCAAGAGCTTGCTTTCAATATTTTGAGACTATACATCAAAGAAAACGAAATCTCAGATGATGAACTGAAGGTCCTGATCCATAAGTCTTACTCTACCTTCAGATCCAAAGATGTTACTCCAGTGGTTCCAATCGACTCCAAGGACAACCTTTACTTGCTAGAACTGTTTCACGGTCCAACATATGCTTTCAAAGATGTTGCATTACAATTTGTCGGAAACTTGTTTGAGTTTTTCCTCGCCAGAAAGAATGCTGCTAAGAAAGCCGATGAACCAAGAGACATTTTGACTGTTGTTGGAGCTACTTCTGGTGACACTGGATCGGCCGCTATTTATGGACTTAGAAACAAGAAAGATGTTTCTGTGTTCATTCTATATCCTACTGGAAGAATTTCTCCTTTGCAGGAACAACAAATGACTACTGTTATGGATGATAATATCCATACCTTCTCTGTCAAAGGTACATTTGATGATTGTCAAGATTTGCTCAAGAAAGTCTTTGGAGACAAAGAATTCAATGATAAGTATCATGTTGGGGCTGTGAATTCCATTAACTGGGCGAGAATTCTTGCTCAAACGACATATTATTTCCATGCATACTTTCAGGTCTTGAATAAGGTTCCAGAATCTGAAAAGCACAATTTGAAAGTGAAGTTTGTCGTTCCAAGTGGTAACTTCGGTGACATTCTTGCTGGATTTTATGCTAAAGAAATGGGTCTTCCTATTGAAGAGCTTGTGGTGGCTACCAATGAGAATGATATCCTTAATAGATTCTTCCATTCTGGAAGATATGACAAGGTTGAAGCCATAGAAACATATTCCCCAGCTATGGATGTTTGTGTTTCATCCAACTTTGAAAGATTCCTTTGGTATATGGTGAAGAGAACTGACGGAGAAAATGATGATCTGAAAGCAGGTGGTATCCTTGCAAAATATATGAACGATCTTTCTTCCAAAGGTGTCTTTGAAGTCAGTCCAAAAACGCTGAAATTAGCTAAAGAAACTATGGATTCTGGTATGGTCAACAACCAAGACATTGTCAAAACCATCAAGGAAACATATTCCACCACTTCCGATAAATACATTCTTGATCCTCATTCTGCTGTTGGAGTGGCGACTTCGCTCAGAAAGATTGCCAGCGATAACGACAATAGTCTCAAATATATCAGTCTTTCCACCGCACATCCAGCCAAGTTTTCTGAGGTTGTGAATCAGGCTCTTGGTGAGTTTCAAGGATATTCTTTTGAGAACGATGTGCTCCCTGCTGAACTGAAAAAACTCTCGTCAATGCCATCTAAGATTAGATTAATTGAACAGGTGGATCTTGGAGTTCTTGAAGCTGCCATTGTCGATGAACTCAAGAAAGAGGGTAAGCAATAAGTATGTAATTTGAATTGAGTATCAACTGGTTATGTAGCCCAAAGACTTTTTCATATTTTTCCTCTACACGAAAAAAATACTAGTGTAATTTGTTTTTCTCATGTCTGCCTCAAGATTGCAAAGGGAACAACAGAGGAAACTGTCAAAACAGGCAGCTATTGCCCACGGACAAGGCCATGTACAGCATAGTATTATGGGAAATCAAGGAAAGTCGCAAAGTTCGTCCTCACAAACACGTCCGATGTCCTTGAACACCAAACCGACCGACGTGGTTATCTCTAAGGCCATTGGCACAATGTTCCCAGAGAAAGTGGAAATGTACAATAAATTAAAGGCCAAAGAAAGGGAGTTAGATTTGATGATTAACAAGAAAGTTATAGATCTTCAGGATTATCAACAATCGGTTAGTAATGGACTTGTTGATGATCCAAATGATTATGAGATTCTTAGAATTTTTATCTATAATACTTCTGAGAACCAACTATGGCAACTTGATAACACAGATATGAAATCTTCTTTGCCTACTCCGTCTTGGAACTTGAGAGTTGAAGGTAGATTGTTAAATGAGACAGAACCATTGGATTCTCCAAAACGCAGGAAATTCAGTTACTTTATGTCTGGGATTTCCGTGGAGTTCAAGGCCAAGGACGGAAAGGATGAAGAATTAATGATTGGCTCCTTAAATGGAGGACCAAGCTCAAAAGTGGTCGAATGGCATGACAATTTTGGATCAAACGAGATGGAAAGATTGAAACACCAATTTGACGGACTTGATATTAAAAGAGCAGGTTCCTCTATATTACAATCAGAATATCAAGAAGATGACAATATCTCTCCAAATGAAAGAGAAGTTCTTTGTGATATTGTGATTCAACCAAAAACGTATCCACTCAAGCTTCAAATTGTGAAAGATTCATTGATTGAACTTGTTGGTTGCAATGAAATCTCGCAGCCAGATTGTATTCATAAAATCTTCAACTATGTCAAAATGAACAATTTATTTGAGGTTCAAACCATCCAAGATAAACAAGGAACTAATCAACAACAACAGTTGGTGACTATTAAAAGTGATGATTTATTATATCGGATATTTGATGCCAATTCGTTAACTTTGGCACAGATCATGGAAATCATTTCCACCAAGCTTTTGAAACCTGTCGAACCAATAAGACTTCAATACAGTATCAATACACTGAAAGCCACCACATTGGGGGATTTGGTGATTGATTTGAAAGTGAATTCCAGACTGGTGGATCCGAACTTCAAGCCTGGATCTCGTCAACTTGGTGAGATTAGTGAGATGATCAACGAAAGCGTGTTGAATAAACAGTTGATGAGCGATATCAGCAAGGTGGATGAAGGAATAAAGCTGAATTTTCAATTACTCAATTATTCCAAGCTCAAATATGACTTTTACAAGAATTTGAGTGAGAATCCTGTGGAATTCTTGAAGACCGTGATGGAGAAAAATACTGAGTTTCTCAAGATTCTTTCTAGTGATTCGTTCACTTTTGGAGTTGATGGTATAGTGGATGAGGAGTTGGTCAGACGGTCGGAGTTTTACACAGACGAGTTTTTGAGCGAACATATCAACATTCTCTTCAACTCTGGTAGAATCTGAATTGAGTGTATATTATGATGTAATTCTAGATTGCTTCCAGTTTTCGATTCACATTGAGTAGCCATTTTTTTTGGAACGATGGACTAATGTCGTTGGCCAGACTTTCAAACGTGGGATAATATTGTATTTGATCAGCTATGAACCAGCCGTTCTCGGAGACTTTGATTCTATACCATTTGTTTTCCAAGGTTCTTAAATTGATGGTTGCTAATTCATTTCGGAGTTCCAATTCTTCAAAATAGCCGCCCAATTCGTATTCATGAGCGATCTGGCTCAATTCAAAACATGGATCCATTAAAAAGTTTGAAAGCTCTATTTTTTTTTTTCAAGATATTTATTATGGCGTCCAAACAAGTCAGCTTTGGTGATTTGCCAATGGAGTCTTCTGATGAAGAAAATAGATCTCAAGATGAAGAGAAGAGTGAAGAGTTAACCATTCTGGAAGAATATAAGCTATGGAGAAAAAATTGTCGGTATATGTATGATTTCATTAGCGAGACCGCATTGACATGGCCTTCATTGTCAGTTCAATGGATTGCTGGTGATACTTTTGAGAATAAAGCTAAAGATACTAAGATTTCCAAAATAAGAAACTTACTATTAACAACTCATACTTCAGGGGAAGATGTGAATTACTTGAAGATCGCGTCCACCCAAATTCCAGCATCAATCTGGGATAATGGACCAGAAATCACTCCTGAGGAATTGCAACAGATTAACTCGAGACTCAGGATCTCCAAGAAACTTGGTCAAGACTCAGAGATCAATAGGGTTCGCGCTATGCCTCAAGATAACAAAGTCCTCTCCACCATTAATGGCGACGGAGAAGTGTTTGTGTATAGACTGGACAAGAAGATGGAACAACTCGAAAAATCCAAACTTGTTCACCATTCAGATAACGGATACGGATTGAGCTGGAATCCTGTTGTTGAAGGAGAAATGGCTACTTGTTCGGACGACCAAACCGTGGCTATTTGGGATTGCACGCGATCAGATGCCCAACTCGCACCTATTCAAGTGTTCCGTGATCACACCGGAATTGTCAATGACGTTAGATGGCACAACTTTTCAGGAACCACTCTGGGATCCGTTTCCGAGGACAAAAGTTTCATTTACCAAGATAAGAGAAAACAAACCGCGGCGATCAAGACGATTTTGAGCCCAAAGACAAGCTTCAACACATTGTGTTTCTCAAGATTTTCCAAAAATCTATTTGCGGCCGGTGGAGAGGATGGAAACGTTTATCTGTACGATCTAAGAGACGTTTCTAAGCCACTTCATATTATGATGGGCCATACAAAATCCATCACCAATCTCGAATGGGATCCATTCCATGAGAACATAGTAGGCTCATCATCATCAGACCGGAGAATCATTCTTTGGGATATCAACAAGATCGGTCAAGAACAATTACAAGACGAGATGGAAGACGGTGTCTCGGAGCTACTAATGATGCATGGAGGCCATACTGGAGGAATCAATGATTTCCAATTTAATGAAGAAATCCCATGGACTATAGCTAGCTGTGCTGATGACAATATTGTGCATCTTTGGAAGGTGAATAAGAAGGTCATTGATGAGGATCCATACGACGTTGATTATGCAGAGCTTGAGTGATATATAAGTTACCCGGACTATGATTATTATTTTCCACAAATTTTCCAGTATTGAGATTTTTAATTAGCATTGACCATGATGAACGTGACACTTCTGCGGACTGTTGCGTCTATTCCAAGGACCATTGGTGTCCGATCGTTTAGCTCGACGAATGGTAAGTTATTTGCTGCTTTTTTGATGATTCTAACGTTGAAGTTATTGCCAAAGGACGAATGATTGTTTATGAGCCTCTTCCCAAGTTAAGAAATGGCCAACCTCTTATGGACTACATTAAAGAAGCACAATATCAGAAACTTGATCCAACCGGTGAGAAAAGAGCGCTTTTTGACCGAACAAGCCCGGAAAAGTTGAGAAGTGGAGACATGGTGAGTGTTTATTATAAAAATCAAAAACCAGTGAGTGGAACTATCATTGCCTTAAAAAGAAGTGGAGTTGCTTCATCAATCCTTCTAAGAAACAAAATGTCTGGATTGGGTGTGGAAATCAACGTTCCTATTTACAATCCAAACGTGATCAGAGTTGATGTTTTGCGGAGACCAAACGAATATAGATCCAGAAACAAACACTATTACATCCGTGAGAGCAGGCTGGATGTTAGAGAGATCAAGATGTAAGATAATTGTATATAGATTTAAGAGCATTAAGTATATTGATACTGATACGACAGTAAATTTGTTGTGATTCCTCGAGATTCGCGGGCAGCCACATTTGAAAAATTGGACATGGGTTGAACATTTTAGATTATTATCGATGCTTTCCTTGGCAATACTTAGTTTGTTGGGTTCTTGTATGGCCGAAGAGACGGTCAAAAAGCAGGTTGCTTTTGCTGATCTTGCTCAGATGACTTTTTGGGAAAGACTCAAGGCTTACTCCTGGACTATGGAGATAATTTCCGGGGCTTTTATTGTATTCTATGTTATTGCATTTGTTATTGGATCCAAATACAATGACGGTTTAATCAAGAAGTTCATTGAATCTAACCTTGAGCTTTTCGATGGACAATTTGCTCAGGTTGGTGTTACCAAATCTCAAATGTATGTTAAAGATAGTGCTGAGAATTATGCTTGGTATGCTTCTGGAAGAATTAATATCGAGTCAGTGACCGCTAAATTCAGATTACAACCAAGACAGAACTTTTTTGTTTGGATCATGGAGCTGGTTCTCAATTTCTTCATGGATTCGGTTGCTGCTCCTAAAGATGTTGTGACTTTGAATTTCCAAATCGATAAGGAGGCTAGTGCTGGATATGATGACTTCATTTGGGCAGTTGTTTCTAAAGACAACATGAACTCTCTTAGAAAAGAGAACTATTTTCTTTCATTAACCAAGACTTCTGAGTCTTCTAAATTGCCTGTTGAGTTTGTCTACATGAATGAGGTTGCTGAGATGAATGAACTCTTACATCATAAAAGATTCAATTCTGTTTTGGAGAACTGTAAATCGTTCTTGAAATTTATTGCCATTACCGATCAACCTTCTGAAAAACCCGTTACTATTCAAGATTGTGCTTCGAAGAAACAGATTGTGGTTGAATTGAAGACTCCAAAATCCAAAGCTGATCTTGAGGCTGCCCATGAACTTTTGGATTTCTTATTGACGGAATATGTTGATTTTGTTGTTTCAAAAGCTTCTTTTAGAGCTGAGTTGACACGCAGATGTAAGAAGACAAGAGAAGCTGAGATTTCCAAGATCAAGAAGGTTGAAGAAGATCTCAAGAAGGAGGAACTTGCTACCAAGAAATTGGAAGAACAGAAAAAACAAAAAGCTGCTTTGAACGCTGACGAACAACGTAAGTTGGAGAAGAAGCAATTGGAGAGAAAGCAAAGAAGACAACAGAACAAACAGAAAGTGAGGCAATGATTTTGTACTATTAGAAAAAGACATTTATTAAGAAGCTTTCTTTTATATCTTCTTTCCCGTGAGTTTGAAGACTCTTCCTGTAGGTGAATTGAAACATTCAGCTATTCCTGTCCCAGTCATTAGACTTAAACTCCATAAATAATTCAATCCATTGTATTTGATGTAATTTGTTTGATTGGCTTCGTATTTCAGTCTTAAATCATCTTCCAAGATCTGTCCAAATTTGGTTGTCTTTATAAGTTTATAGATTGCTAGATTTGAGCTTTTAACCATTCTCCAGAATGGTCCAAGATTTGGTAATGTAAGGACGAACCAGTCGTTTTTTGGTGAGAATGTGAGAAATCCGGAATCAATTAAGATTCTGGAGTTCAAATTATAATTGGAGAGTAAAGATGATGGAATAGCTTCAACATTTGGATATTCATTCAATAAATTTAAAAATCGAGTAGCGATGGTTTCGGATTCAATATGAGATTGAATTAAGTCTTTCAAATCTTCATTCAATATGATATATCGAACATTTTCTTGCGGATGTGATATGAGTTTCAATCTACCTTTAATAGCCAGTTTTTCAATTCTAGAATCCAAAAAAGTCTCTATATTCGGCAGAATAGCATATAGTTGATTTAAAGTTACCACTTTTGGATATGATTGTCTTTGAGCGAGTAATTTGGCTTTGGTTTTGCTAGATAATTTGGGTTTAGATAGAAGATCGAATTTCACTTTCAATAAGAACTCTATACATTCAATCAAAATTTCCAAATTCTGTATATCTTCATCATCGTCTATATTGGCTTCAAGATAAAGATCATCCAAATTTAGAGTTTGAAATCCAGGTAAATTTTCAAATAAATTAACTGAATAATCCAGAATCTGATATTGTTGTCCCATCGATTCTCTTTGAGTCGGTTTCCGTGGAGAATTGGCCGCCTTCTTAGGAGACGAGCTCATTCATAAAAAAATGTTCTTTATTTTTCCTGTATATACACGTCTTCAGACATTAACACCAATTGTAAATCTATGTAACAATTCGTTTTGGTTCCTCACATCTAATAATTGAGCAGAATAAACTCCATCTTGATTGATACTTTCGAGTAGATTACCTTCTTGATCAAGAATCTCCAGCTTGACATTGCTTTCGGTAAAGAAACTCTGGACAGAATCTTTCTTTTCACCTTCTCGAAGAGAGTTCTCAGTGATTCTTTGTAATGAGCTGAGAACTCTTGCGGATGTGATGGCATTGCGTAATCTTCCATTGGTTTTATCTGCTCTTAATAACACTTTGGCTGGTAATTTGGCAATAATAGCGTCCACTTCAGATCCTAATAGTTGATTCATATCGAACGATATCAAATCATCCAAAGTCAACATTTCAGGCTCTTTCTTCTCCACCGCTTTATTCAGGTTTAATTCTGCCTCTGTAGGAACAACAACGGGGATTTTAGGTTCAGAACCTGGAATATTTAAATAAACTGCCCCATTTCTTGGATGAAGAGTATTGATCATCACACTGGCCTTCACTTGGACTATTTGGCCACGAATTCCAATCCCTGGAAAGTCTTTAAGAAGTTGAACAGATATACGTTGTTTCTTGGTAATAGCGGAATACCTGACGCCAAAATGACGACCAGTTCCTCGAATAGCCCGATTCACCAACATGGCTGGTAATGGAAAATTTTTAAAAATGAAAAATCCAGGTCCTCGCGACATGCTAATTTGTGACATTTCTATATGGCTACTAAAATCTAGGTCTACGTCTTCTTCCCGTAAACTTGGAATCCTGTGCTACAGTCTTTCCTCGTTTCTTCATCAACTCCTTCTTTCTATTGATATAATCTTTTTTCGTCTCCATAGCTCTCATCATCTTCTTACTCATCTTCTTCTCTTTTTTTGGAACGTTGGATTCCACCTCCATATTTCCCAAATTCAATGGACGATCATTATGACCAGCTTGTAGAACAAGATAATGTTTCTTGTTTTTCTTGGATTCCGGATCATCAACAACCACTCCACATTGAAATCCTGCAACTTTTGCTGCTCCTGTGATTTGTATTATTTGATCCTCATTGGCCGGATAGAATTGTCCAACAAACTTGCCACCTCTTCTTAAGGATGCATATAATGTATTGAAGAAACGAGCTAATCGAACCTTCGGTTCATTCGATGTACTGTCGGCATTACAAAGCCATTGAATAGCAGAAATCGAAATTGCTGCATCAAAAGTACCTGCTCTAAAGGAAACACCAGTTCCCATATCACTCAAGAACAAATCTCCTTCTACCTCCCGATCCAAGGCAGTTGCTAACATACTTGATGAAATATCCATCCCAATCCAAATCTGGTTCTCTTCGGTTAAAATTTCTCCTGATAGTCCTGATCCACATCCAACATCCAGAATAAAATGTGTCTTTGTTAGATCAAGATTCAATATTTCTAATGCTCTGAACGTCATCTTGGCTTGAATATGCTGAACTCTTGTAGATGTGGTATATTTTCGCGATTCGTCCTCATTATAGAAGATTTCAGGAGGAGCAATCTGTTCAGGCCGTGACATATTAAAGACTCAAGTGCAAATATTCACTTAGCAAGCAAAAAAAAAATTTATTGCGCCACCGCGCCGCTTTGGAATCCTATCATTTATTCAAAGACTGATTAGTTTTAAACAGATCTACCTATTTTAAATCAACCTTCATCACTACTGTTTTCAATTTCTGAACTTCGCAACTTCTACTTATTTATACCGTCATGACTCCACAAGAGGAAATCAAATCCGCTTCAATGACAAGACCGGAGTCTATGACTTCGAATTCCACTACAGCTCTTGAGATCATAGAGAAGAATTCGGGGGGCAGAAGAAGGTCAATCTTGGAGGATGATGAATTTGAAGACAATTCAACAATTGAGATTCTTGAAACCGTTCCAGATCCTACAGCCAAGAAAATCGCTGAAACTATACCAAATGTTACCCACCGGATCAAAAAGGATGGCTCATTCCGGTCCAAATGGGGTGATATCATTTTTGAATCTAAGCAATCAATTTTCGACGAAGAGATCAAATTCGAGTCCAAATTCTATGGATTATTTGTTGCATTTTGGTTCGCAGTGTTCTTTGCGGGGTTGAACGCCGTGCTCAATTATAGTTACAATGATGGGTTTTCTGAGTCGATGATTTGGAAAATAATGACTGACAGATTGATTGAGGTCGCATTAACCGATTTGTTGATGTACTTCATGATGTATGTTCCAGTGGTTATTCAAATGATGGTCAAGCATAATAAGTTGAACTGGGAAAAAATGGGTTGGATTATCGAAGCACAATATGAAGTCTTCTTTGTGGTCTTTTTCTTATTGTGGGCAGAACTATTCAATTTCACATGGATTTCCAAAATCTTCTTGTTCCTACACTCTTTGGTTCAATTGATGAAAATCCATTCGTACGCTTTTTACAATGGCTATTTATGGACCATCAAACAAGAATTGAGATTTTCAGAAGCCTATTTGAAAAAACATCAAGATGGCCCACTTGGTGATGATATCAGGATCCCGTTAGAGAAATCCGTTCAGTTTTGTGAGTTTGAATTGAAAGCACAATCCGATATACAACGGTTTCCGGAAAACATCACATTTAAGAACTTCTTCCTCTACTCCATGTACCCAACATTGGTTTACGAGATGGATTATCCCAGAACAGAAAGGATCAGAAAACAGTACCTTTTGACTAAAATAGCCGGAATATTTGGAGTCATTTTCCTTATGATTACAGTTTCCGATATGTATTTATATCCAATGGTGACGAATTGTTTGAAACTAAGGGAAACCACATCTTTCTACCACAGAGCTGCAATCTATCCCAAAATCATCATTGAGTTCATTCCGCCCTTCTTGTGCGTCTATTTTCTGGTTTTCTACTTAATTTGGGAACTCATCTTGAATGCCATCGCAGAATTATCTATGTTCGCTGACAGAGAATTTTACGGCTATTGGTGGAATTCAGTGGATTGGCATGCTTATGCTAGGGATTGGAATATTGTGGTTCATAGGTTCCTGCTAAGACATGTTTATCATTCCTCGATCAGCGCTTTGCAACTTAATAAATTTGGAGCCACCATCTTCACATTCCTGTTAAGTTCGGCCATCCATGAACTGGCAATGTTTGTCATATTCAAACGTCTTCGAGGATATTTGTTGATCTTGCAAATGAGTCAGCTTCCACTTGTTCAACTTAGCAGAACAAAGATGATGAGAGATCGCAAGGTTCTTGGTAATTGCATTTTTTGGTTCGGTATTGTTTTTGGTCCAAGTCTCATGTGCACCATGTACTTGGTATTCTAGTATTCTATGTACATTGAATTTTACCTATAAATCGTCTCAAATGGTCTAGTGTCATTAAAACAACTTCTGAACACCTCATCCACCACCTCTTCAGCATGTTCTTTATCTTTACAAGCTGGATGGTTAATCACACTCAGAACAGCCTTACGCTTCACACAAACTTGATGACCCTTTGCATATCTCATGAATCCTAATCTTCGTTTAAATTCGGTCACTATGGCGCATTCTCCACTTAAAGAAGCAGCACGGATTTCTGTACAAGCATGATGTCTAATATCTGCCCAATCCACTTTGAATCGTGTATTATCATACCAATGAATTAGTTCATGTGATAGAGTATCATTCAAAACCCATCTGTTATCAATGTAGTTGGCACAAAGCTGAACACCCAATCCTGGGTTGTATCCTCCATATCTAGGAACTGTACAAATTTCACAGTTAATTTTTGTCGGATCTACATATCCACCTGCTTTACTGATCTGATCCATCATAAATGTCACTGAAGGCGAATATTGAAGCATGAAATTCTTGTATTCGTTACATTTAGCACATTGTTCTGTCTCTGTCTTGATCTTATTTTCCTGTTCATAAGCCAGTTTTTCCTTATCGGTAAGGTTGATACCTGTTTTATATTGTAGAGTTCTTATCCACCAATCAAATCCTTGTGACGAATCGGATGCAGTCAGCGGATTTGCAGCTTCCTGTTTACTCATGACAAGTTGATCGAAAAATTAATTTATTATAATATTTTTTTTCCATAATCATGTCTAATATCTGGGTCGCTTCATCAGACGACAAGATCGATCTGGTTAAACAGTATATCGAATCTGGTGAATTCACAGCCAACTCTAAAGATCCAAATGGTTATACTCCAATTCATGCGGCTGCAAGTTATGGTAACATTGAACTGCTTAAATATCTAATTTCCCAGGGTGGAAACATTAATATTCAAGATTCAGATGGTGATACTCCTCTACATCATGTGGAAACTTTAGAAGTTGCAAGATTCTTAGTTGAAGAATTCAAAGCCGATCACAAACTAAAAAATAACCGAAGTCTTACTCCTGCTAAATATCATGAGGAAGAAGACGAAAATCCAGAACTCATAGAGTATTTGAGCTCCTTGGACAATCTGGGATCTATTCCATCAATGAAAACCGGTTCTGAACCATTTGGTAACAACTTAGAACTTCCTAATGGTGAGAAAATCAAGATGTTTGTCTCTAAAGATAATGATGATGAGATGACTGAGGATCTTCTACAAAGAAGACAGAAGATTGAAGATATTATGAATCAAGATATTGAGGAACATGAAAAAGATGAAAAACTTAAACAACTAATCACAGGAGTGGTTTCAAACAATATGGAACGGTTTAAAGAACCAAATCAAACGTCCAAGAGACAGAAATAAAATTTATACATCCATCTATCTATTCATCATCATCATCATCATCCGAATCTTCAAGTTGTTCAATTAACAAAGATCCATTAGGCCAAAGCTCCTTAACGTCCTTCAGAAATCTGTTCGAATCTGCTTGGAACCGCATTCGAGGCATTGGAGAAACAAGCTCGAACTTGAATTCATGTTCATAATTTTTTAAATCAACTTCAGAAGTCTCCATTTTCTCAAAAACCTCATGTTCTGGAATCTTCAATTCTTTGGCCTTTATTGTCAAATAATTCTTACACTCCACAAATAGAAAGATATCGAAAAGTGTGTCATTTTTGTAGAACTTGCGCACATTTCGTTGTCCTTCATGGTTTCTAAATTGAATGGTAGTATAATCCCCTTTGACCCAATCCTCCTCGTGTCTACTCAATGTAGATGGAATGTGTTTTTTCAAGAAAGCCAGTTCCTGTTTCTGTCTCAATTCCAACGCTTCTTCCTGTTCCTTCAAATATTTTAACTTTAATTTATCCTCCAATTCCTTCTGCTTCTTTTCCTCCTGTTTGATCTTATCGTTTAGCAGAGACTGCTCGTATGCATCATCTTGTTGTTTCCTAATCAATCTCGAAAATTCAGCCTCTTGTTTATCGTATCTTTGGGTGACCAATTGTGGTTCGTATTTGTCTACTATCTTCTGTAATCGTTTTATCAATTTTTTTGTAGCTTCAGCTGTATGAGTTTCAAAATTGTGATATCTAGTGACAATTGACATCAATGGAAATGTAGTTCCTGTAGCTGAAACATTCGATATCAAGTTGATATGTGGAACAGAATAGATCTTGTAAGTCTGACCAACTTCAAATGGTTCTGGATAACAAACATCTCCAATGTATAAAATGATATTGTTATCATTGATGAATTTGATGAAATGCTCATGATTCAAATAGGTTTTCACAAATCTTTCAGATATGGCTCTATCCGAATTAACAATGATACACATGAGCCATTTGAGATCCGTTTTTGCGAGCTCAAATGCCTCATTGAAACTGCCTTCAAAAACCTGCAAATCACTGGGTTCTGCAAGTACTTGATTCAAATAGCTTTTAATGTTGTAATTGGTGATTTCTTCTTTTGATGTATAAATTGGTCTCGCTGGGAAATCGTTTGCACTTTGTCTAAGTCCGAGGATTCTAAATAAACTTGGGAAAATAGGACCCAGAAGTTTGTTTAATCCATATCCTACTACCAATAGTAATCTTGGAAACAACAATAGAATGAAGATGACTGGAGGGAGTAATGCATAAATTGATTTTTTTCTTTCCGGAACTCTTGTGTTAAGTCCAACTTGTAATTTCCATCGATTCCCAATTGGCACAGCCTTTGGAAGTTTTGGTATGAGATCAAGAAATGGATCATCGAATGCAATTGCTCGAGACGTTGGAGTGTCTCTGGTGGGAGGAAAGGCCATCGGAGATCCAGTCTCAAATGGCAATTCATGTGTTTCAGGAATTGAAATTGGTGGTCTATCATCTAAAAGGGTCGGAAAATCATTATCAAAATAACGAGCGACTGCAATCTCCAGGTTCCAATTGCAAACTGTCAAGAGTCTGAGAACTTTGGTTTGTTCATTTTCTTCGTTATAGGAAGTGAACTCTTTGAAATTCTCAAGAACTCCTTCCTGTTCCGGTGTTAATTGATCCATCGTCAAAAGATTGGACTAAAATCTTGAATGATTGATTTGCCACTAAAATTAAACGTTGATTATATTAATTTTAGTCGTCGCGTCGATAGTCTTTGAATGTTTATGTTTTTATAATTTTAGTGATAGATAACATGATCAAGGTGAATAAAAGAACTGCATTATCACCAGTGAAACTCAACAAGGAGTTAGATCAAAATGGGAAGACCATCAATTTTCAAGAAAAGCAATCCATTAAAGTTGTTGTTCGAGTCAGACCTCTTTTGGAGAGAGAACAAGTGGATTCTCCAGAATGTCTTGTTGAGATCACCAATGACCAGTTAATTTCTCTGAAACCTAGTTTGAACTCAAAAAAACATAGAGACATCCAAACATTCAAGTTTGACAAATGTTTGTGGTCGTATGATAAGAGATCCAGTGTTCCTTTTGCAGATCAATCTATCGTTTTTGGAGAGGTGGGTAAGGATATGTTAGAGAACACCATCAATGGGTTCAATAGTTGTGTGATGGCATATGGGCAAACGGGATCAGGGAAAACGTTCACAATGATGGGATCTAATCAGGAACCGGGATTAATTCCGATGGTATGTGATCGGCTATTTGATAGATTGGAACAATTACAAGATACCAAATTTGAAGTTAAGGCTTCGTTTTATGAAATTTATCAGGAGAATGTGTTTGATCTTTTAGGACCAGGACAGAAATTAAGAGTTCGGGAAACTGGTGAACGGATGCCATTTGTTGAGAATCTTAGTGAATACAAAGTTACAGGTTCTATGGAGATTTTGGATCTGTTAAGTAAAGGATTTGAAAACAGAACCACTGCTGAAACTCATATGAACAAACAATCTTCAAGATCACACTCCATCTTAACATTGAGTGTGAATCAGGAACGATTTGATATGGATTCTAATTCGGTAGTGAAACTTAAATCCAATCTCAAACTTGTGGATTTGGCCGGATCAGAAAAGTTTGGAGCCAGTGATGGATTGGATAAGGTTAGACAACAAGAAGGAAGTAAGATCAACAAGTCCCTCGTGACTTTAGGACGTATCTTGACCTTATTATCAGAGAAACCCAAACAAAAAACCGCTATTCCATATCGAGAGTCTGTTTTAACATGGTTATTGAAGAATAACATCGGAGGTAACTCCAAAACAAGCATCATAGCATGTGTTTCTCCAACAGACTTGGACGAAACTTTGAGTACCTTAAGATTTGCCACGGTCACCTCCAAGATCGAAAATCAAGTGAAAATGAATAGAGAATTGCAAATCAACATGCAACAGATGGTGGAAACATTCAAACAGGAAAAAGAGAAGCTACTACAGTGTATTTCCGAACTGAAAAACACATCTGCAGAAAATGACCAAGTCAAGAAATTGGAGAACTATATTACTTGGCAGAACAACTACATTGACACCCTTACATTTACCAATACTGTTGCCAGGCGGAAACTGAGCAACAATTTGAGAACCAGTCAGGAAAAAAACAAAATGCTAATGACTTCGTTAGTTGCAACATTAAAAGGCACCGAAACTCAAACCGATGAAATCGATAGCCAATTTGATGCATTGATACACAAAATAAATGATCTCGATATCCTCACTCCTCTAACCGATTTAGAGAAGGATTTGCAAAGCGACCTTGTGAAGAATAACGCAACCCTATTATACAATATATGATACAGGACTATTGTCTCTATGATGACTCGATAATCCAGAAAATGTTGTCCAAATGACCAATGTTGTCCAGGTGGAATTACGAAAACATAATACAGGCTGTTACAGTTGATATTTTTTCTGTCTCTGGCTAGTCCGGTTGGTCCATGGAGAGAAAAGAAACTTATTTGACCAAAATGAAAAACTAACTTTGATATCTGCGTTCAGTATCTTGCTGGAGATCTTTCTCTGGAAAATTCCCTATCCCCTTGCTCTGAATACGAACCTCCTCCTTCTTCTCTGGATCTGTATTCGCCTCTTGGTGCTGGTGGTCCATCTCTGTAACCTCTGTCATAATCGCGGTAACCTCCACGTGGTTCTCTGTAACCTCCGCGTGGTGGATATCCACCTCTACCACCTCTGTATCCACCAGGTCCTGAAGGACCTGCAGATCCTGCTGGACCTGCTGGAGCTCCATAATCTCTGAAACTTGGACCTCTAGATGGTCCTCCATAGCTTGGTCCGTCGGGTGGAGGTCCATAACCTCCTCTAGGTGGGTATCCACCAAAGTCCCCTCTAGGAGATCCTCTGAAACCTGGTCCACCGTAATCTCTAGATCCACCATATCCTCCTCTGCCTCTTGGGGGATATCCTCCTCTTCCACCTCTGAAGTATCCTCCTCTTCCACCTCTAAATCCTCCACCTCTTCTGGCTCCAAATGATCTAGAAGCAGAAGCGATGTATGGACTGGTGTCCTCCTCAGCCATCAGTTGGGCATCTCTATAGCTCACACCATTGAGTTGGCTGATGGCAGATTCGAGATCTTCTTTTGATGAAAACTCTAAGTGACAAATAGTAGGATCATCAGGAGGAATTCTCACAAAGGTAGGTGTTAACCGCACTTCCTCTCTAATAAAATCCTTAAAGTCTTGCCAAGCAGTGGTTGGAGGAAGGTTAGAGACCTTGACTCTGTTTTCACCCTTCTTAGCGTACTCTGGCTTCTTCTTAGCGTACTCAATCTGGAGAGTTTCACCTGCGAAAGTCTTTTCCAAAAACTCACTGAAAGCCTTCTCAGCAGTTTCTGGTGTCTCGTATTCGACAAAAGCGTAACCAGGCATCAATCTTAATTCCTTCAAGGGACCAGCTTGAGCAAAAAACTCTTCCACCTCATCATGTGTCACGTCAGGACCAATCGGCCTCACGAAAAGCTGAACATCTGAATATTCTGTGGACATGGTAATAAACACGAAATGAGATTTACTAAGCCAAGAACGTCGCCTTCCGAAAAAAGTTTATTTCAAAAATCTTAAAAGCAGGGTAACCGGGAGTTTGACAAGATGGTGGTCGTATATACTCAAGTTCACAAATATGACAATCAATCATGTCGTCAGTTGCTCAAACATTCTCGTCTAAGCGTTTCTGCATCTAAAGTTTCAAATCTGACTCCAATTGTCTTTCTTCATGGTGGTGCTTGGGTTGGAGAAACACATACCTATGATGAGCTCGGACCCATTTTGAACAAGCTGGATGTTCAATTGAATGATGGAATGTATTGCCTTGACTCTAATACTGTGGAAATTGATTTTTTCACAATAGATTATCGTCTTTCTCCGGAAATTGTCCATCCTTATCATATATTAGATGTTTTAAACGGTCTGGCGTATATTTATCAATTAGGTTATGAGAAGATATCAATAGTGGGTCATTCTGCTGGAGCAACGATGTGTACTCAGATTCTGGAATATTCACAATTTTTGAGTAATTATGGTTTGAGTTTCACCAAAACCATTCCAGAGTTAGAATCTTTGGTCTTTCTCGATGGAATCTTTGACATCAACAGCATGCTAGAAGAATATCCTTCCTATCTTGATGAATTTGTCACCACAGCTTTTGAAACCAAAAACTGCTGGACCAAAAACTGTAACATGGTTCAATATCATCTGACAGATGCTCTCAGACAGACGATCCGGGAGAAATTCAATCGCCTTCGTCATACAATCATAACTCATAGCACCAAAGATGAGCTTCTTAGTAAGACTCAACCCGAGAAGTTCTGCAATTGGCTGGATAAGTTGCCATTCACTGACTATAACTACATCGTCAAAGACATGGGTCTACATAATCAGGTATATGAAAGCAACGGACTTGCGCAAATCATAATTCAATTTCTGTTGCACTAATATACTTAAGTCTTTCTTGGCTTGGACCAATCCACCTTCATAATCAAATTCATGAAACCTCTTCCGTTTAATGCATCCAATGCTCTCTGGGCATCAGGAATTGTCTCAAACTCAACAAAGGCAATACCCTTAGACTTTCTAGTCTCTCTGTCTCTAAGAACAGTACATCTCTTGATCATACCATGTCTTTCGAACACTTGCTGTAACATCACATCGTCAACTTGCTCGTTCAAACTAGTGACTCTCAAAGTAGTCGAATCATCACGTTCTCTGCGCTCGGCCTCCGTTGGAGGTAGACCACCAGGTCTTTTTCTAAGATGTGGAGGCACATATCTCACACCACCAGGACCAGTGGCTGCGGCCGTTTGTTCTGGAGTCTCATTTGCAGGTGGTTGTGGAGTAGGAGCAGAGGCATCGGAGGCTCCCAAAGTATCTTTATATGGACATTTAGACGTGAAATGGTCACCTTGACACGTTCTACATGTGATTGTTTGTGGCTTACTCTTGGACATCTCCTTCTTTCTGGTCTCTGCCTCTTTTTGTGCATCTTCTTTCCAACTGGTCCCCAAAATTAATTGCACTTCTTCACCGAATTGTGTAGTTTTGTCGTCTGGACCAACAGTCTGATTATCTTTCTCATCACCGTATCTTTCCCATTTCTTTCTCATAGCAATCACAGGGTCAACGGTTTCTCTGACAGTCACAAGTTTGACCTTTTGTGTCACCTTAACCTTCTTCCCTTGCTCATTTAATTTATAAAAAACCACCGTTTTCGTTCCATCTGGATTCTCAGTCACTTGAGTGGACGGCAGGTCGTTCTCGGCATCTGCCCATGACGATGTTGGATTCAAAACTGCCTGAGACATGATTGTTATATTACAAATCACCGATGAAAAAAATTCTGCAGAGGTAGTGCGATCATGGTTCAATATAATTTCGACGCGTCGATAGGCTTAGGCAAATAAATAGACTCCGATACAAAGAACGAGGGACAAAAATTCGATCATCTTACTCTTTAATTTGAGAATCGTTGTGTGTTGGTACTTGGTTACATTAACCTCAATCTTCTTGATCTTGAGAGCTTTGCATTGGTAGCCAGGATTTGGACCTGATCAAGTTATCTTTCAATTGGGGGCGATATAATTATAGTCATTTGGTAACATCATTGATCTAAACATATTGAACCTACCATGTCTTCCAATGCTGTGGATGGATTCCCAATACAACCTAGTGAGGTGTCAAGTGCTACTTTTAATTCTGAATTGATGCCCAGTTACGGCCCTCGGGCCGAGAAACCTACTGTTACCGAGACTGGTACTCCGAAAAAGCCCTTTGTTTCGTCAACCGTTAGCCCAAGATATTCAATCTCAATGGGACATGAGGTAGAGCTGGGTAAGCTTGCCCATGAATTGAAGTATCGCGAATTTTTCAAACGCAGTCCCAAGTCTCCAAACAAGGGCTTCTCCAAGTTCTTCCTTTCCCAAGAACTTAACCCAGCAGATATTGATCTTGACGTGGTTATTTCTAATGATGATGCATTTAAGGGATTGGATGATTCTAATCACTCTAATAAGGAACCTCAGAAGAAAACACGTCCAATGGCGGCTCTTTCAAGGAAATCTACTCATGATCGGGCCAACTTTGACCTAAAGTTTAGTTTTGATGGAAAATACATGGCATCGGGCGGAGATGATGGTGTTGTGCGAGTTTGGGAAGTCATCACATCATCTCTTGATCGAGATGCTTATGAAAGTTATACACGTCGTCATTCAACCGATAATCAAGAAGCAGCTTCAATTGAGCGTAATTCAACTCTCGTCGATTCTGTAAACTCCGTCGAAAATACAGACACCAGCAAATGTGGATCTCGCAAATACAAAAAGGATAAACACAATGTTCCATTTGCTCCTCTGTTTAAACAATTTCCTGTCCGAGAGTTCCTTCATGAAGACACCGTTTTAAGTTTGGACTGGTCTAAAAACGGATTTCTTATTTCCTGTTCTCAAGATTCAACAGTAAAACTATGGCACATTGATAGAAACGAGTGTCTCACCACTTTCAAGCTTGAAAGCTTTGCAACACAGGTACTCTTCCACAAAAAAGATGATCGATTCTTTATCAGCTGTCATTGGGATGGATCTATAAAGCTATGGTCGATCATAGATCGAGCAGCATTGGTCCAAACTACTCTACAAAGTCGAATTACATGTATGGAATTTTCACATGATTCGAATGAGCTGTTTCTGGGTGGGGAAAGTGGGTGGTTTCATATATTGAGTACCAAGGACTTGGAAGTAATGCATGAATTTCAGATCAAGCGAAACAACGTTCAACCGCGTATCACCGGAATTTGCGCATTTGAAACTCCGGATGATGTCAAGGTGATAGTTTCTACAAATGATTCTCGGGTGAGATTATTCAGTTATCGAGAGAAGATCTTGAATGTAAGATACAAAGGTTATGATAATGAGCATTCTACCATTCGGGCTTCAACAAATGAGGATCACACGTTTATTATTTCTGGATCCGAAGATGGATGGGCATATTTATGGTCAATGGAGACAGAAACTACCACATCGCCAGAGCACTTAAAACCTGCTCATAAATTGACGTTAGATTTGGCGTCATTCTTCAAGGAAGAGAATTGTCGCCGTAAGAACAAAAATTATGGAGCTTTTCATGTACACCATTCCAGATGTAATGTTGCAATTTTTGCCCCTCGCGCTACCATGAAGTTACTGGAGCTTTCAAATGATCCGATATTTGACTTGAAGGCACAATTGAATTTGGAACCAAAAAAGAATAATGAAACACTTGATGATCCTTCCACTGCAATAATTGTCACAACTGATGATGATGGGATCATCAGGGTGTTCAGACGAGATTTTGCATACTACGAGAGAAGGGCTTACAGAATGGGAAGTAAGAGGAACCCAATTAAAGAGCCAAGAGCATTGGCAAAAGTGTATCCCAACAGATCGAGATCATCTAGCATTCTGAATAAGAACACTAGTGCTCGAGACGATATCGAACGAGGCCGTGAGGCTCAAGGTCGTTCTAATTTATTACTGAAAGACAGAACTTCTCCAAATTCCGTCGAGCTTAGTATGTCACCTCGACGCTCAATGAGTGGTTCTCAAAAAATCTTTTCTCATGAGATAGGCAAGAATGAAGAGGCAGATTCGAGCGTGAGATCCATTGATCGAAGACTGCAAAAGCTTTTGGGCCATGAGAGTACTGGAACCAAACAAAGTATCAATCCAGTTCCCGAATCAGGTCCGGTAGATAATTTCAGTCTTTCCGATTCATCTGCTACCAGAGGATCAGATCATGCAAAGATTCAGTGTGCCAATTGTGGAACCGACAGATTTACAGCAAAAGCAGATGGAGATTCTAAACTAAATCAGATCCATTTTTTTTGCGACGAATGTGGTCAGAAGGCTGATATGTGAGGACATATAACGCAATTAATACAATCATTTCCTTTAAAGTCAACTAGCGAACACAGCCGTGAAAATTTAATATTATTCGAGATTTCGCTTGGTTTGCAGCCCTTGTGATTTCGGTGGTTTAGTTGTTAAGTTTAAACATAGATTTATCTACATAAATATGGATTTAAAGTCACCCAACGTTCAGGACAGAACGATTGAGTTTTTGCAATGTGTGTCTACATTCAACAAACAGAGCAATAATAAGTCCAAGACGGCGTCGACAACCAATGGACCGAACAAGGCGTCCCAAAGCGAGTTTACGCAGAAGGCTGGACTCATTGCCAAAGATATCGCAAGGGTGACGAGTTCCTTGAGTAAGTTAGCTACTTTGGCCAAACAAAAACAATTGTTTAATGATAAACCTACGGACATGATTGAGTTAACGTATGTGATCAAACAAGATATCTTCAAAATTGAGCGGTCGTTGAAAGATTTACAACAAACCAGTATGACCAAATCATCCTCAGACTCACAAATTAATACCTACGCAAAGAATGTCGTTCAATTACTTAATACCAAGGTGAAAAATGTAAGTGAATCGTTCAAAGACGTGTTACAGACGAGACAACGGAACGAACTTGCCCAGAAATCCAGACAAGAACAACTTTTGGCTACTGTTAATGGTTCAATAAAAGACCCACGCACGAACAGTAAACCCAACGAGTTAGTTCCATATGCATTAAGAAATAAAGGTCCTCAAGTGTCGGAAAATCCGTTTTTGTCGTCAATGGATAATGATCCCGATATTTCTGTGCCCAACCAGGACTATTTGTCAATTCCAGACCAATCACAACAGCTCTTGATGCTTGAAGAGCAAAGCAATCAGTATCTACAAGAGAGAAATAGGGCTGTGGAAGCCATTGAATCCACCATCAACGAGGTGGGAGGATTGTTCCAGCAACTGGCTACGATGGTTCAGGAACAAGGAGAAGTCATACAAAGAATAGATAATAACGTTGAGGACATCAGTTTGAGCATCAGTGGGGCTCAAAGAGAATTGCTCAAGTACTATAACACTGTCACCAGCAACAGATGGCTCATGGCAAGGATCTTTGGAATCATTATCCTTTTCTTCCTCATGTGGGTGTTGATCAGCTGACTGTATAATATTTATTAACGCATTGATCTATCAGTTCTACTCGAAACAATCCTCGAGTTTTTTATCACCTTTGACAACTGCACGCACATCATTTAGGATCTCTTCAAAAGAATCGAATGTAGTATACTTGATACCCTGTTTGATACAGAACTTGACCAAATCTTTGCCTCGTCTTGCAAAAAGCAAATCACACGACTTGGCAGCAGACAAGTCTGAAACTCCGTCTCCACAATAGAACAAGTATGGTTTCTGACTCATGTCATAGCTCTTCAAACATTGTTTGATTGAAGCAGCCTTATCATGGCCAAATGGAGTCTGGTCGCGGTAAACAATATTCCAATCCTGTCCATTGATCTCCACCCCGTTGGAAACAATAGTCACGTGATCCATCACCTCCTGACCCAGCAATTTAATAAGTAATGCCTCGATGATTGGGGACATACCGCTACTGATGATGTAGAGGGGAATTCCGTTGGTACGACACCAGTGATAAAATTCTGGGAATCCTGGATCCAATTGGACGTGTGCAAGAAGGAAATCCACACACTCTTGGAACGAATGACCGTTAGCAGGAATTGATTTAAGCATTTTGTCAAATCCTTCACTAAATGATAGGGTCTCATCCAACATTAAGTCATTAAGAACTTGTCTCTTTTCAACTCCGAATCCCAGATTATCAGTGATGAGATCATTGGAGTCTTGTAAGGTGACAGTCCCGTCCCAATCAGTGAATACAATAGCAGGTGGAGTCATTGTTGAAAATAATAAATTCCAAGTGGCAGAAACAAAGATAGGTCATGGTGCAAAGATGTTTAACACTCTCGAGGTCGATACTAGGGGGGTTTAAAGGATTAGATTGTAGAATGGAGTATGTAGAATGTGATTAATGCTTCAAATTTCGGGATTGATTTCCTGAAGGTTGGTAAGATGAACATTTAAAGAGGAAACCTTGAAAGTAAAATAAGTTTCATATTATTTTCAATGGTAAATATAGCGGTGATATCAGGTGGCACCGCCACCAACTCAATCTTGGACGTTTTTCAGGAACTGAGTGTCCATGGAAATGGTGGTTCTTCCGTTTCTCATATTCTTCCTGTCTCAGATAATGGAGGTTCTACGTCTGAGATTATCAGAGTATTAGGAGGTTGTTCAGTTGGGGACCTTAGATCCAGAATAGTTAGAGTCATTCCGGACAGAAGCCGTGGGGTACGTCAATTGTTATCTCATAGATTGCCAAAAGGTTCTTTGGAGGCCAAACAAGAATGGGGACTTATTGTTGAAGGAACTCATGAGCTTTGGTCGGAGATTGAACCTGCATGTAAAGAAATCATCCGAAGTTTTCTTATTCATGTTCATATGGAGATTCTAAAGCGATCAAGAAACAGTACCAAGAACTTTCGATTGGAATTGGCCAGTGTTGGTAACTTGTTTTTGACTGGTGCTCGATTGTTCTGTGGATCATTGGATTCAGCCGTGGAATTAATTCTCCGAATTGCCAGAGTTTCCACGAGAATCCAAGTAATTCCATGTCTAAATACTAACTTCACATATCATATCAGTGCTTTATTGAAAGATGGAACCATTGTTACTGGTCAATCACAGATATCACATCCATCATCTCTAAATACTACAACTGACATTGCTCCAATTCCTACACGTCCATTTCCGGTGGTGAGATCAGATTCATTAATTCATCCTCCACCAATTGTACCATCTGGAGCAGCTTCTCCAACTCGTCATCATCCGTCATTCATTCCAATTGTGTCTGATAAATTGGATAGTCAAACTATTTTATATGGACACAAATATTTGATCAAACAACCTGAATCATTATCATCTTCAGACACTGAAGATGAGAGTGAATTTGCAGTTCCAAGTTACATACATCCAGATCTAAAGAAATCCCAACTTCATTTCGACAAGGATGATACAGCACCTCTTCCAGCTCCCATTGAACGGATATTTTATATTTCACCATATGGAGAAGAAATCTATCCTGCTGCTCAATCCAGAGTTATCAATTGTCTTACGAATTGTGATATGATGATCTACTCGATTGGTTCATTAATGACCTCTATTGTTCCAATTTTAATCTTACAAGGTGTTGGAGAAGCCATCTTGGAGAAGAACGACAAGAAGAAAATACTGCTATTAAATGGAAAATCAGACAGAGAAACTGGATCGATGGATGCTTTGGGATTCATCAAGATGATCCATCAATCTTTGATCTATTCAACTAGGATGAGTGCTAAAAGACGCAATCCAAAGTGTCAGCAAAACAATCCTTCTTTACTATCATTTGTCACCCATTTGGTTCACTTGAGCCCTTGCACCGACATCAGCATTGATTGTGAACAAATTGAATCTTTCGGGATCAAATGTATTGGTGTTAAACCAAATAATGATGATCGTGAGGCTTATGACATCATGGACTTGCAATCTAAACTAGAAGCTATAGTCAACGAATAATCGACGCGACGATAAAATATTCTTCATAATCTGTTTTATAAATCATCAATGAAAGTCTGGAGTGTTTTGATTTTATGTGCTGCTGTTCAAGCCCATCAGCAAGGAACGAAGCATTCTGAGCTTACAGAAAAGATTCCTGAAGAGTTTGGGGGTTCTTGGCAAAATTGGCACATGAAAGAAGAACATGACTTGGATCATGCTGACCCAAAAGCTGTATTCATTATCCATGACACAAGACGGGCCAATTCACTAAACAACAAGGATATACTGCGAATGTATGGATTAATGAGAGAAGAGGTTGTTGGAAAGGGAGATGGTACCGGATCTCATGATGATACTGAAGTGATTACAGAAGATTTGAAAAATCATTTAGTTCAACAAGTTATGGCATTAATCGATAAAAATGGCGATGGAGAAATCTCTATGGAGGAATGGTTGGAATATTCAGAGAAAGGGGGTGAGTTTCCTGATTTTGGATATGGACCGGGTCATGAATATGATTTTGAAGAAGAATACGAAAAACATCATTGGCTAAAATATCATGCTGAATCTGACCCAGATGTTCTCATTCAACATGCAGAAGACATTGAACATGAGCTCTTGCATCATCTCCATGAAATTGAGCATGAAATTGAGCATGAAATTCACCAACCAGTCCACAACAAACGGGTTCCGATTAGAGAGTTTAATATTCCATCCAAATTCAAAGCTTAATTCAATTATAACAGAAATTCTCAAAACATTCCCGACAGGTTTCCGGAATCGGATGGTTTAGCTTGTTGAGTTGACGTTTGATAATGGCACAGCCAACACATTGGAAATAGGTGTTGTCCAAGGTGTTATTTTTATAGGTTCCAACAGCATAACCATTCTCAATCATTGAATCGACCTCTGAGTTTGTATAACTCAATTTGAAGGTTGATTTGTTGGAATTTGTTGTGTATCCAGTGTTTGGAATGTACACTATAAGTGGAGGGATCCAATCTGGGTTTGTGTTATTGGAGAAATTGGATTCTTCGCCAAGATATTTGTACGAAGATTTGATGTCACAACCAAAGAATGATGGCTTCTTGTACAACTCTTTCTCCATGAATACCTCTGGCTTGGGGATTTTGGGAAACATAGAGTACTTTTTGTTATTGAAAACGAAATAACCTTCTGATTGTTGATATCGTTTGGATGTGATAAAAATGTTTGTTCCGTTTGGAAAATTGCGTGAATCAGAACTTGAATCAATGGCAAATACCACATCAACCGACCTGGATTTTTGATGTAATGGTTGGAATGGGATGTTCTCATCTTCTCCACCATCAACTAAGTACAAATCTGTGGAGTTTTGTACTGAACTAGCAATTGATTGATTGCGAAATCCCAAAAATGGATTAGGATATATTAATCCATAATCAGAGACATATTTGTAAGCGTCATTATCATTGTCAGATGTTAACCCAAATACATTCAGTATTGTCTTCAATGAATTGTAAGTCTGTTTTTTCGATTTCGCCATGTATTTCCAAAAATGACCTAGAATGCTATTGAAGAGACTTGATGATGTTCCAGCAATAAAGCTCATATCATCAAATCCAACTATACATTTGTCTTTGGTTGGTTTTCCATTGTATAGATGAGTACCCAGATATTCCAATTTTACAAATGCATTCAAGGATCTTTCCCAGGATCCAAATTCATATGGATTAAATTCAAACACTCTAGTATGACCCTTATCTGATTTGGCTATATTTCTGGCGTTTGATAAAATTATTGGAAATGGAAGCTGATGATTTTTAAAACAGGATAGATTTCTTGCTCCAGACATTGTAGTGGTTCCATTTTCACCATTCGGAAATATGTTATCTGCTATTGCTCTACCCCAATAATCCGTTAACGAAGTCTTGAAACCTTGTTGTTTCCGTTGAGAGACTTCATTATGTAAAGTTTTATAGAATTGAAAGTATTCATTCCATAATCTATCAGATTGAATAGAATTGTTCTTAGTAGTATCTCCTTTAAAAAGCCCTTTAAAGTAAGATGCAAGTGAAGATGAAGAATTAGACGTTTTGACCATCACAGTTGGTGGTTTAGCAGCCAAATCTCCAACATATCTATGTGCATCTTTAAAATTGACATCTAATTCTGGCAAACCTTTAATTATTGAGGAATTCAATTTCCACATTCCTAAAGATCTCAATTCAGTAACAGGTTTAAAATCATGTAACATTAATGATAATAAAAGCCATGATCCTCCTGAAACTCCAGCCATATAAGTAGTTGATTGTAATAAACCTCCTAAATGACCATATTGTTTTGATCCAGGAGTTCGAGAATCAAATGCTTCTAATACACCTGCTGCTGTCAAAAATGATCTGAATGAACCTCCAGATAGACATAATGCTATAGTAGGTAAATGATTTTCTAAAAATTCAGAGTCTAAACCTTCGATATCGAATCGCTCAAACAACTCAATAAGAGATTGTTTTATTTCAAGTTTCCGCTGAGCAATGTAACTTTCTTCTTCAATACTAACACAATCGCCATATCGTAAAAGTGGATAATCGGGACATTTGACTTGAAATTGTGATGATATTTGGGAAGAATTAAATACACTATTAAATGTTTCCATAGAAGTGTTCCAAGTGGAATTGATCAGTATCTTCGATTGGGAGCCAGTGAAAACGCAAGAACCAATAGAAATCAGGAATGAACAAACTAAAAATGGTTTAAAGTACATGGTGCATTATGGAAGCGGTAAAAGAAGGAGACAATTATTTTAAAAAGGGCAGTTACTAGTGTCAATTAGTTTTACGCTGAAGTTTTGGATAGTATATAAATTGTATTGATTATCAATAAAAGTAGCCTTTCTGACAAAACGAACAATTAAATAAAGTGGTGAAAGGCAAGAGAACACAGGACACCAATTAGAACTCTTCGTCAGAGGAAACATAGGCATCACCCAATTCCTTCTTCTTCTTCATTCTTTCCTTCTTCTTCTTTCTCAATTCAGCAGAGGAAAGCTTGGTCTTCTTCTTAGCAACAGCAATCTTGTTACCCATAGCATCGAATTTGTCTTCCTCTTCTTCATTCTTCTTCTCCAATCTAGGACCGGCACCTTGACCTTGAACCCAGTTGTGACCAGATGGGGTCATTCTACCGTCAACCACAGCCCAGACCTCCTCAGTCAAGTCCTTGGTGAACTCAGCAGAGTGAGTAATGATGATAACACCACCCTCGAAAGCCTTCAAAGCCTTGGACAAAGCTCCCAAAGAATCTCTGTCCAAATAGTTGGTTGGCTCGTCCAAAACGATCAAGTGAGGTCTTTGCCATGTACAAGCAGCCAAGACCAACTTGACCTTTTGACCACCAGACAAACCTCTAATTCTGGAGTGGGAAACCAATTCGGCATCCAATCCCAACATGGCGCAGTGGGCCTCGATCTCCTTTCTAGTCAAAGGTCTGAATTGACCGGAAGCCAAAGCCTCCTTCATGTCGACCTCAGCCACCATCTTGGAGTGGGACTCCACCAACTCACCTCTTGGCAACCAAGCGTTGTCAACAGACATCATTGGAACCCATCTCTCGGATTTCAAACCAACATTCTCACCCAACAAGAAGGAACACTCATACTCGTAAGTGTTCTTGAACTTCCGTCTAGCGTGGATACCTTGGATTCTTCTTGGGGTACCCTCGATCTTGAAGATCTTGTTCATGGCTTGCTCATCATTCTCGTTGATTTGTCTAGAAGCTCTATCCATGGTTTCTCTATCTTCACCAGTTTGGAATCTCCATTGGATGTACTCAGATGGAGTCTTGTCCAAGTGGGAGTCAATGTGGGCGAAAGCATGTTGCTTAATGTAGGCAATACGACAGTTCTCATGCACGTAAACCTCACCAGTAGTTGGCAACAACTCACCGGTCAAAACGTTAATCAAAGTAGATTTACCAGCACCGTTTGGACCGATAACAGCAATTCTCGAAGACAAAGAACATTGGAAAGTAATGTCAGAAATTTGTGGCTTGACAGTACCTGGGTATTGGAAAGACATGTTAGAAACCTTAACAATAGCCTTTTGTTTAGTCTTCACACCCTCCAAGAAACCTGGCTCTGGGAATTTGAATTCAACCTCAGAAGCAGAAAGCTCCTTGTAGGACTTAGCAGATGGAACTCTCTTGATCAACTCTGTAAGGTTACCCTTGTATTTTCTAAGCTTGAAACCTTCGTAATGGATGATGTATTGAACAACATTGTCCAAGAAACCAGAGTCGTGGGAAACAATAATGGAAGTGATCTCACAGGTGGTCAAGTAGTTGACTAACCATGCAACATTGACGGTATCCAAATGGTTAGTTGGCTCATCCAAAAGCAAAATGTCGGCATTTTGCAACACAGCTCTGGCAAGGGCCAACTTCATCTTCCAACCACCAGAAAGGGAAGTAATTGGCATGTCAATCATTTGTTCAGAGAAACCAAACTCAAGCAACTTAGCTCTAACAGTCTCCTCGTTCAAAGATGGGTTCATCTCCAAAATGAAGTCAACAACTGGGGTGTCGGCGTGAGCACCATCGATATCGTGCTCGACGTAGACGGTTCTACACTCATCTTGAGTTGGGAAGCCCTCAACTTGACCGTTGGCGATAGCCTTCATCAAAGTGGACTTACCAGCACCGTTAGGACCACACAAACCATATCTTCTAGCTCTCTTCAATCTAAGTTGGGTCTTGTTCAACAAAATCTTAGCACCGTAAGCCAAAGAGAACTCACAGTTACAAAGGTCTTCACCCTCATCGTCTTCATCCTCGAAGACTGGAGGTTGAGGAATGTTGTCAACGGATCTCTTTCTGAACTCCTCGATGATCTCCTTGGACTCCTTCTCGTGCAAGAAGATTGTCAAGAATGGAGTCAAGGAAGAAGACCAAGCTTCTGGGTCGATCTTTCTCTCGTCAATCAAGTCACCGGCAATGGAAGCAACGTAGGTTTGAACAATGTCAAATCTAGCTGGCTTGCCTTTAACCAACTCCTTAAGAATGTTGAGATTGACTTTAACATCACCAGCAGTGGAAACTTCTGGGATGGTGTCATCAGCTGGAACAGCACCAACTCTTCTCAAAGTGTTCAAAGCTCTCTCGGTAACAGCTCTAGCTTCTGGGTCAGCAATTGTAGCCATGTTAGCCTTCAAAGCTGGGAACAATTTCTCCATGAATGGAGCAACAACCTGAGGATCGTCGACCAATTTACACATGTTATCGACAATGACAGCGGCTTTTCTCTTGATAGCAGTGTCTCTCTCAGCCAAACCTCTAGAAAGCAATGGGACCATAATAGACAAAGCAGCGGTAGTGACCTCAGAAACGAAGGTAGTAGCACCCAAAGCGTGCACAGTCTCTGGAACCTGAGTTGGGTTAGAGATAGAACTAATAAGCTTTGGAATGAAAGGCTCGATATCCTTGTTCTCAATGGTAGCAGTGGCAGTAGTAATGGTTTGAGTGGCGATGTTCTTAACCTCAACCTTGGTATCCCACATAGCTTCAGAAAGAACTGGGATCAACTCAGGCATTCTAAGGGCCAATTGGGCCTTAGCGTTTCCAACCAATGCAGCGATACAGTTCAAAAGAGCGATCTTTTCTTGCCACTTAGCAGTCTCATGAAGACACTTGATTAATTTGGCCAAGATGTCCTTGATGGCAGCTGGAGTGATAGCCTTGGTGATATGAAGAAGAGCATCAGAAGCGGCTTCTCTCACATCTTGTTGTTTGTCACCAGCTCTAGAGGAGATGGCCTCAACAAGACCAACAATGTATGGCTCGACGGAAGGAGACAAGTCAGAAGCACTGGCAATGTGGCTCACAGCAACGAGAGCGTTCAAAGCGTTCTTCTTGTCTTTGATGGATTTTTCCAAAGTTTGGAAAAATTCAACTGGAACATCATGCTCAATTATTTCACCGTTAAGGAAAGAAGCCACATTGGAAGCAGCAGATTCTCTCTCTTCAGGCGAAGCGATAGCAAGTTTGCCAAATAATTCGGCCAAAACTTCTGTGCTCTGTTTCGATTCAGCAGCAGCGGACATTTTGACTACTCTTTGATGAAACACAGGTGTTAAAAGAGAAAAAGGGCAATCTGTTTGAATACAAAAAAAAATTTTTTGTCTCTTCCATACCCACGCATAGTCTACAATGTACAGATTACGTAAAAGAAAAGTGAAAAAAATTTTCACGAACTTTTTCCTGCAATCCGGAGAGCAGAAAAAGAAACTGGCCTGCGGAGGGGGGTGGCACGGTTATTGGAGTCGATAGTGATTCGCGATCGGAGCTGTATTTAAAGTTTAAATTCGAACTAATGTAATGACAGTTCAATCATATTATCAATTGTAGATGTTCCTGTTTGCATTGTGCCATATTGAGTCTTATTTCTCAGCCCATTTATTGGTTCTTAATAGACCGTTTTCTGATTGACAGATTGTTCTCATTTTTCGTGTTCGTTTAGCACGGAATATTTTTTAAAGAAAACAGAAAGGGCTAACGTATTCAATCGTAATAGTTTAATGATCATGGACAAGTTATCGAAGTACCACGAACTTGTCAAGTCGTTAACACAAGAACAGATATTGGATAAATTTCAGGAGGTGATCCCTTTGGATGCCACGACTGGAGAGTCTTCGGCTTCGTCAACGGTAGGACCTTCGGACAATCAGCTATTCGATGGTCATGACGAAGAGCAGATCAAGCTCATGGACGAGAACTGTATTGTCTTAGATTATGATGATAACGCGATCGGAGCGGCTACCAAAAAGGTGTGTCATGTGATGGAAAACATCAATGAAGGGCTTCTTCACAGAGCTTTTTCAGTATTTTTGTTTGACTCTGACAATAAACTGCTTCTACAACAAAGAGCGGATGAGAAAATTACGTTTCCTTCCATGTGGACCAATACTTGTTGTTCACATCCACTTTGTGTGAGGTCTGAACTGGGGTCAGATCTAGAATCATCAGTACAAGGAGCGAAATCAGCTGCACAACGAAAATTGGAACAAGAACTTGGAATTGATGCCAAATATGTTCCATTGGAGAACTTCAAGTTCCTTACAAGAATTCATTACATGGCCCCTAGCAATGGAGCTTGGGGAGAGCACGAGATCGATTATATTTTAATAATAAGGGCCGACCCAAAACTCCAGTCCAATCCAAATGAAGTGAAAGATGTCAAATATGTTTCTAAGGAAGAATTAAGACAAATGTTTGACGATCCAAGTTTGGTGTTCACTCCATGGTTCAAGTTGATTTGCGAATCGTATTTGTTTAAATGGTGGAATCATCTTGATGAATTGGAACAGTTTACTAGCACAAAGATCGACCGCATGTTGTGAGCTCCTTCCCAATTAATAGCTTGTAAAAATAGAGATTTCACATAGAACTTATCGTCTGGATCTTGAAACATCTGTACACCATAGCGGGCGCTTAATTTTTTCTTGGATTTACAAATTACTATTGCCTAATTGAGTGAAGTCCGCATTCTCAATAGGGAAACACGAAGCTTATCTATCAGATTTGTAAAATGGAATCAACTTCGGTGAATTGATTTTATTGAACAAATGGACCTTCTTCTTACAAGGTTACCTGAACTCTTGAAGATCTATGCCAAGCCACTAATTCTAGTTGGTTTGGCTATGTGCATTCCCATTTTAGCTGTTCAATCCAAAGATCTTCTCCCCGATTCCACTAAAAAAGCCTTGGGATTGCCTGTGACCAAGGCCGATACTATACCCTCTAAGGCTCGAAGATTTGATGAGCCTCTTCCAGCTCCTATCATTGTTCCTGTTGACCAGGATTTTAATTGGGAGACTGCAAAGCCTGTGCAATACAGACCTTTCAAAAGTGGTGAATATAAAATGAACATGGGAATCTCCAAATTGGATTTCAATGACTATCTTAATATTGAGGATACTTATTTGAACACGACGAATTTGAAGAAGAGAATTTTGAAAGAAAAGCCACATAGATCCAGAGATTGTCATCCTTCTGCAATTGAAGCATTGAAGGAATTCTATATGTTTGCGTTTGATTACATGATGAAGAGATACCCAATGTATTTCTACAAAATCCAGGAGAATACTATGATTTATAATAAAATTAGAGACGAATCATTTCCAGCAGATCCTTCGGATCTTGATAAGATTAAGATGTTGGAAATATTGGGGATTCAACTTGAAGAAGACTTTTTGATTCTAATGAAAAATTCCGATGAAGAAGAATACAAAGACGAATACGTTTTGAGAGCTGGAGTGGCATGTTTTCCTGCTGGATTTGATCCAAGTAAGAAATTCAATAAACCATTGACTTCAATTCATGATCCTGTTCCAGGATATATGGAGCGACTCAAAATTTCAATGAACAGGTTCTTCGCTAGAGTTCGGGTCAACGAGTTTGTGGTAAGAAGAAATTGGAGTATACAAGCACATACACGTTTACATGCTCCATACGGATCTCATGGAAAGAAAGGAGTGAAACTTTCTCCATTGAAGGGGGAAGAACTGGATTTCAACAAAGTCTATTTACGTGTGGAAAAACAAACTGTTACTAGATTGCCGAAAACCAAGGCCGATGTGATGCTAATTCGAACATATATTTACCCACTGACCACCTTAAAATCAGAAGAAGCTGCCAAAGAACTAGTTGGAGCTATTGATGGTTTGAGCGGTGATCTTGCAATTTACAAGAACAAGGTTTATTGGGGAGAAGCAGCTAAATCATATCTAAGTGGTGAAACCAATGGTATTACTGATGAAGTATATGATTATGACATTAGAATTAGCGAGTTGGAGGCTCCATTACTTCAATAAAATATCGTCGCGACGATTGCGTCTTTTCAGTCTTACGCGTGGAGGATAGAAAAATATACAACGCGTAAATCTAAATATTTATATTATATTTGATTCAATTATGGGAAGACTAGTTGGCCTGGAATTGAACAACTTCAAATCGTATCGTGGTACTTCTTCCATTGGATTTGGAAGTTCGTTTTTCACTTCCATTATCGGTCCAAATGGATCTGGAAAATCCAATATGATGGATGCCATTTCGTTCGTTTTGGGAATTCGGTCTAATCATTTACGTTCCACCAATATGAAAGATTTGATATATAGAGGTCGTATTGAAGATTCTGAGGCCGACAAGGAGAATGATCCAACTACAGCATACGTTATGGCGATCTATGAAAAGGCCAATGGAGATATTTTGAAACTGAAAAGAAGTATCAACATGACGGGAAATAGTGAATATCGGATAAACAACAAAGTTGTGAATGCTGTACAATATTCGGAGATTTTGAAGAAAGAAAATATCCTTATCAAAGCCAGAAACTTTTTGGTTTTTCAAGGAGATGTCGAGAAGATTGCATCTCAGTCTCCGGAAGAATTGACTAAATTAATTGAAACCATCAGTGGATCCATTGAGTACAAGAAAGAGTACGATATATTGATGGAGGAGAAGGATAAGGCCCATGATTCGACAGCATTGTTAAATTCGAGAAAGAGAACACTTAGAGAGGAATTCAATCAATATAAGAACCAAACCTTGGAGATTGAACAGTTTGATTCTAAAACTTCAGAATTGACTTCTCTAGTTGAGACAAGATATTTAACAGAACTCTATCATAACAACAAGGAACTCAAACAGAGTTTGCGCGATATTAAGACAGCCACGGGTGAATTGAAAGAGTTGCAGAAACAGTTGAAAGATAATGAGGGATCGGTTAAAAACGTGATCAAGACGCGTACCAAGGAAGATAATAGTTATCAAAAAATGGAAAAATCTGTTTCCAAGAAATCTGCTTTGATCAAAGAGAAACAACTTGCCCTGATCCCTTTGAAAAGTGAGGTTTTACAAATTTCCAAGAAGATTAAAGATTATAAAAGACGAACTGAAACTTTATCTCAAGATGAAAACCGTCAACAAGAAACTGTTGAAATCATCGAACAACAGTTATCAACAATCCAAAAAGCTTATGAACTATATCTTTCTGAATACCAAAACACTCAAGTCGACAATCTTAGCCCTGAAGCTTTAGAGGAGTACAAAAAGTTGAGAGAGGAGTTTTTGATGAAAGGAGGAGATATCGAGGCAAAATTGCTTGAATTTGAGGAAGAAGCTACTTCTTTGGAGCTCCAAATTGAAAGCGTTTCACAGCAAACCAAGATCGTTGGTTCCCGGGTCTCCGAACTTGAGACTGGTAAAGAAGAATTGGCCACAAAAATTTCTGAAAACAACTCTCAACTTAACGATGTTCAAAATTCAATTGATAAGAAGAAAGCAGAACTTTACAGTGTGAGATCTACGCAAGAATCTGTTTTACAACAGGAATACGAATTGAGTACTGTTTTCAAAGATTTATTGATCCAATTGAACGAGTTACATTCCAGTGAAAGAGAATCTGCAAGAGATAAGCGATTAAGACAAAATTGTTCTTCCCTGAAAAGACTTTTCCCAGGAGTTAGAGGTTTGGTTTGTGATCTGTGCAAACCAGCTCAAAAGAAGTACGAACTTGCTGTTTCCACTGTTCTTGGAAAGAATTTTGATGCCATTGTGGTTGACAATTTAAGTGTCGCCAATAAATGTATTGAATACCTGAAAGAACAAAGATCTGGTGTTGCTTCATTCATTCCATTAGATAGCGTCATTTCCAGTCCTCCCCTGACACATCTAAGAAACATTGACGAGCGTGTTCGTCCAACATTTGATGTGGTTACCTTCGATAATGATATTGAAAAGGCTGTGCAATATGTTTGCGGAAACTCAATCATTTGTGATAATATGGATATTGCTAAACACGTCAAATGGAACAAGAATGTTGACGTAAAGGTGGTGACTCTTGATGGCTCATTGATTCACAAGTCCGGTTTAATGACTGGTGGTTTGACACAGAATAGTGGTAGACGTTGGGACAAGTCTGAAATCCAGTCGTTAAATGCCAAAAAAGAGGAGATCAAAACTCAATTGGAGGAGCTGGCCAAGAAGAAGACCAGCGATTTACTTGAACGTAAGCTTATGGACGAGATTGAATTGATGGAGGCACAAACTCTGCCATTGCGCGATGCTGGAGTTGAGCTTCAACGACTGGTTAAGGATGCTGATTCTGAGATCAAGAACCAAAAACGAGTGTTCTCTGAGATTGAGACTGAGTTGAAGGGTTTGCAACAGAAACTGGCTGGTGTTCAATCGAAGATTGAGTCAACTACTGTGGAGCTTGGAGCTGTACAAAAGACCGTCTATTTGTCATTCTGTCAACAAAATGGATTTGCTGATATTTCCGAATACGAGGAAACTCATGGATCCAGATCAAGAACACATTCTAAGGAGAAATCCAGATACATCAAGCAGATCCAGTATTTGGAGAATAAGCTTGGTTTTGAAAAGGATAGACTGACTGATTACAGAACTCGTCTTGAAAAGCTTGAGAAAGATCTTGCGAAATTAGAGAAGAACTATTCCAAACTAAGTTCTCGCAAAGAATCATTGGAAACAGACCTTGATACTTTGGAAAGTGAGTTTGAAGTTATGAAAGAAGAGATCAAGAGATTGAATAGTCAACGAAAAACGCAACTTCTAGACTTCAATCAGCTCGAAGCTGGTGTTTCTGAGTTACGTTCAAATGTCAGTGAGCTGAACAAGAAAATTGCTAATTATGAAGATGTGGTGGAAAAGACCAAGATTGAGAAGATTAATATTCTAAGAAATTGCAAACTAGAAAATGTCAAACTTCCATTAAGTTTTGGTACTATGGATGACATTCCTTTAGATGATTCTGATGAGGACGGAATGGTTGAGGACGTTGAAGTCGATTTTGAGAGTTTGAGCTCAGAGTATAAGAACACGGATTTGGAAGAGCTCAAGAGCCAGTTGAAAGTCCAAATAGATCAGGTGACTGCAGAATTGGCAAATATGAATCCGAATATGAAAGCCAGAGAAAGATTGGAAGATGCGAAAGGTAGATTGACAGATTTAGATGCAGACTTCGGGGAAGCCAAACAAAACGAAAAGAAGATTGTGAATGATTTCTTGGTGATCAAATCCAAAAGATATAAACAGTTCATGGAGACTTTCAACCATATTTCGACGAAGATTGATGGCGTCTATAAGGAATTGACCAAATCCAATGTTTCGCCTCTTGGTGGTTCTGCTTATCTGACTTTGGAAGATGAAGACGAACCGTATTTGTCAGGAGTCAAATATCATGCCATGCCTCCAATGAAACGATTCAGAGACATGGAGTTGCTTTCTGGAGGAGAAAAGACCATTGCTGCGCTTGCGTTACTATTCTCAATCCATTCTCATCGTCCTTCTCCATTCTTTGTTTTGGATGAGGTTGATGCTGCTCTAGACAATGCAAATGTCAACAAGATTGCCAATTATATTGTCAAGAATAGTGGACCAGATTTCCAATTCATTGTCATTAGTTTGAAGAACGGATTGTTCGAAAGAAGTGATGCATTGGTCGGAATCTATAGAGAACAGAGTCTGAATTCATCCAAGACCCTGACTTTGGATTTGCGCTCGTATCCTGATCAGGAAGTTGTTTGATTTATTAGTTGTTCAAGAATCGATGCTGCCCAAACATGTAATTTGACGAAGAATTGTTCGTCTTGTAGCAAATCCACTAGATTTTTAGCTTTTGGCATTCTAGAGCCTCTTCGTAAATATGTTTCATTATTGTTGTCATTCTTGCTTCGATTTTCTATAATATTGGTAGACCTTGTAGTGATAAGCTCCACCATTGACACCAATTGTTTGAATATCAAAGTATAATTGTCATACAGATTTCGTTCATGATCGCTTGTCACTATTAATGAATATCTTCTTTCAGATCCTCGAGCAGTATCATCATTCAATTTGAATCCTAAACTAAATGAGAATCCTGTCTTGGAATCTCCAAACGCCAGAGGTCGACTCATATCGTAATTAGTTTCAATTGTGAAAACTTTCATAATGATCTGTCTTAAAGCTGCGTATCGACTTTGTAAAGAAGGATGCTGTGTACTGATATAGATTTGAGAGTCAGAGCTGGTTCGGAGAGTTGTTTTATCTTGAGGAATTGACAGAGAGCATGATTTACACAGAGACGACGGTGGAACTTCCAATCCATGATATTGAGTTTCATCTTGATCAAATCCAATGTTTTGAGTGCACATAACCGTTGAAGGTCCATGGACTTCGCAAAAATGCGCCAATGTCACAATAAAGGCCATTGATTAAAATATATTATTTTTTTCAATCTAGTTTTATATTCTTGTTATGACCTCGGTTCCCCATCTGGACCATAAACGGTCAATAGATTGGGAATCACCACGAGATAGAAGACCCGAGGTGATTATAGAGAGGAAATTACGTCATCTGAGATCGATTGTGGTTAAGAATGTTAGATTACCAATGATAGTCAACAATTCAAGATTAAATAATATGAAAACAAAGTCCACTGTGAACCTGATATCACCATCAAATTCAAATCCCGATACCATCACTACTTTAACGGATGTTGGAGATCTTATTCAATCATCACGAAATGATGTATCGAATAGAAAAACAGGACTCCAAGGAGGAAATGACCCAATAGAGCGTCAATTACAATTGCAACATATCAATCAAACTACATTTCTGGAATGTTTCTTTACGATAAATCATTTCTTACAAATTCATAATCCATTCTATATTAGTCGAGTATTTTCTAACTCGATGGACATCAGTGAAGAAATCCAATTGCCAGGTTTGAATCTTAAATCTTTCACCATCAATTTGTATGTGAAAAGAGAAGCACAATGGGAATTATTGGTTCAATATAATTTGAAACTAGCTTTCCTTGTGAATATAGGTGATGATTATCAATTGATTGAATCTAGTTTCAAACATCAACCAAACTTATTATTACTTCAATTGAATGATGGATGTTACCATTTACAATCAAGTTCAAATCTATCCATTGATGTTGTGAACACTTTGACCAAACAACATTCGAAAAAGACTATTCCATATCATATTCAAGATCAATTTACTTGTTCATTTGATCAAATCATGAAATTGAATAACCTTATTGTCTGTATTGTTGATTTGATCTCATCCAAGAAGAATCTATCTCATCAAATTGAATCTGCTCTCAAAACAATCAAACCGGTCAATAGAACCAAACTTGTTACCCAAAGCTTACTTAACATGGTGGATCAACAAAAAGTGAGTAATAAACTTCTTAGGCAACGGTTGATTCAATTGAATCAGTTTAAACAAATCGGACATCAGAATTCTCATCACATCAACCCAACCTTTCAAAAGAAAGATGATTATGCGCATTATCTAGTTCAATTGGAATCAATATCAAAAGAAATTTCAATAGAGAAATCCAGAATAGCTAAAACTTTATTGACCATCTTCCCAATTGATGTCAATGATAAATTAGAATTCTCTCTTTTGGGTCAAAAACTTCCTCATACTTTCAACTTCCTCAAGATGACAAAGTTCGAAATCGAGAAATCAAACGCTTTATTAGGGACTGTGGTTATGCTTGTTTCCAAATTATCCAAGTATCTAAACGTTCCGCTTCGCTATCCATTGAAATTTTTGGGCTCCAATTCGTATATCATTGATCCAATTTCTAAAATGCAAACTAAATCACACATCTATCCATTATTTATTGTCCAAAATAGCAGTTTGGCCATCCGTTTCGAATTCGGTTGGTCATTACTGGTCAAAAACTTACAACAATTATTTGAAGCAGAAAACCTCTCCAAGCTCGAGCATCATGACTTACTGGCCAATCTCAAAGTCTTGATTACCTGTATCTCAACTGATGATACTAACCAGGTTTCTAAGATCATCGTTACAAAGGATATAATCAACAACATCAAACGAAGTCTACTAAGCAAATGATAATATGAAACACAATCTATGATAATTTAAATAGACTCGATAAAGCCCACGATCTTTTCCAATGAAAACCTCACGATTGGATGAAGTGAGTTGACGTCCTCATTGGAAGTAGTCAACGTACCAATTTCTGAAACCAAGTTATGTTTCTTGTTATAATTCTTGATTCCAGCATAATATTCAAGACAAAGACTGAAAATCAACACAAAAGCCAACACCAAAGGACCAAACATTCCATCCAAATGTCTTCCAGATCTCATTTTGATCAAATCTAATCTTCTGGTGTATATTCCATAAGCCCAAACTCCAGAGAATAGAGTGAGAGCGAAGTAAATATAAGCAATATGAGTAGCAATCATTGGGAAATGAGAAGATTGGACAGATGCATACACTGTGAAAGTCAATGCAGACAATAGAGTGGTCACATGTAACCATCTCACAAATGTACGTTCGTTAGCCAACCAGACTTTGGCTTCCACCTTAACGGGTCCAGATTGACGAATCAAAATCTTTGGCTTGATAACTCCTGGAGGAAGAACAATCTCTTCGTCTTCAGATTCATATCCTTCTAATTTGGAAACTCTGCTGAACACTGGCATCAGGTACGAAGTCATGTTCATTCTCTTCTTCTTTGGAATCTCAAGTGCGTTTTTCAACTCTAAAGATTGAGGGGGTGTATATGGGGTGTCGGAGTAACCATGTGGTTTAGATGAATTCTGAGGCTGGGACAGGGTTGTGGTTGATTCTTCATCTGAAGACTCTTGGTCGTCCAAATCTTCTTCTTCCTCAACAATTTGATCCAAGTGAACAGTTCCTGAAGTTGTGGTCAAGTTCGGAGTCTCACTGACCCTCTTTTTCAAGTTCTTAAGAATCTCATCTTGCTCTTGTTGCTTAATTTGTCTTTGACGAGAATCGTTGTATGCTTGTTCTGGATTCTTACGGATGTCATTTTCCAATTCTGGTAACCAGAAAGGAAGAATTTCCAAGTTGTCATCTTCCAAGAACAACGAGGAAATACCTTGAATGAACTTGGAGAAATTAGGAACTTCCTTGACTAGATAGCCGTTGGTGAGGTCGTTAATCCAGGCAAGTGTTCTTGAGGACTGATTATTAAAGATAGCATTAGAAACCTTGATTTCCATCACAGAGTATGGGAATTTGGCGAATTCACCCTTTCTTAACAGAGTGTATGGATCTTCAACAGTCGAATCGATATCCATTCTGTGCCATTCCTTTGGGTTTCTTATAGGTCTATCCTGGTCGAAAGAATCTTCTCTGATAAACAGAATGTCGGAGTCAATTGTGATTCTCACTCTATCATCACCAGGCATCTGGAAAGCTGTTCTAGTGTGTACGGTTCTCAATGTTGGTTGCAAATCATTATTCTTTATGAAGTCCTGCAATTCCTTGAAGTTCGACGAATACTTGTCAATGGTCTCTTTTGGCATACCTTTTTTCTCCATCTTGTTAACAAATTTTGTGTAAGTGAGCTTATTATTGTGGGAATTACGACGGACCGGGAAATCCAATTCCTCATCCACTTGGTCTTTCTCGTTAATAAAGATGAAATCATTGATATATTTCTCTTTGAGAGTGAAGCGGATATCATTGGAGTTTCCGGTATCATAATCAAAGATTTTCTTTTCAAGAGTCAACTCTGGATGGTCTCTGAGTTTCCCAGACCATCTGATTCTAAGAGATGGAGTTTTGTTGAGATTTTTGAGCAACTTGTTGTTGTATAATTCAAAATTCCTATTGTCAAAGTATAACGAGGTGATCGTAGGATCCATTTTATAATCGTCGTCATCATCATCATTTAAGTTGTTATAGATGAGAACAGGTAAATGTCTAAGAATGGTGGTCTTAATCTCCATCAAATTATCTGGATGAACCCAGAACTTAAGAACTTTGTAACCATAATCCTTATTGTTGGACAGATTGATCGATGCACTTGGAGTAGTAGAAATCTTTCCTGAAGACGAAAGTTGCTGAATAGAGTTTTGTAAAGAGGTTGACAAAGAACTCGAGCCGGATTGATCTCTCACAAATGCATACAAAGTAGAGATTCTGTACAAATAAGGAGATGTGTCTTCACTGATGTTGTTCAAAGGAAGACTCTTAAGCCGCACATTTAGCAAGGCTTTAACAGAGTATCCTTTGTGCAATCTATCATGTTTCTTGACAATTTTGATGAACCCGGTGAAATTAAGTCTCACAAAATGATCTAATTCATTAGCCAAAGACAAAAGTTCTTCCAACTTCTTTTGAAAAGCATGAGTATCAAATTCTCCTGCTTTTTTATCAGCAAGGTTCTTCAGATAATCCTCACTTCGAAGTTCCAACTTTGAAATCTCATCCTCTAATTCCTTGTATTTGGAAATCTGGAACGAATAAACTTTCTCCAATTCAGCATCCAACTGAGTTGCAAATTGAGACTCTTCAGCTTCAGTCCATCTGTTGCCATTGATAGACTCACCAGTAGACACCACAATGTCTTCCTTCAAAAGAGACTTGAGATGCTGGTAATTCATATAGTAGTTCTTCCATGGAGGGAACATCTCGTTCAGAAGCTTCACACCAAACAACATGACGAATTGAATACCTCGTTGGTTGATGAAATAATATAGCTTCAGGAAATGCAGTAGAATTTAAATTATATATATCTTGCGGCTCTAGCTTGGCACGTGCGTAAAGTGCCAAATTCCTATCCAAGACTTGTACAGAAAAAAAAACTGGAAGTACATCTTTACACCACAAAGGTTTACCTTTTCATGGGCTTGATCAATATTTCTTTGTTCACCAATGTCTTTTGATCCCATTAAAGACAGCATTAATTACAATGCCGAGCAAACACCTTCAATTGTAACCGATATTAGTGTTCTTGATCAAAAGAACAAACTTTCGGATCCTTCGTTAACCGATACGGAAGATAAAACTATAGATCTGGAAGACACGAAGAAGCGGAAGAAACACGATGATCCAACCAAGGACAAAACCCATCAACCTGGACTTGCCAACTCACGAACCCGTCATTTAAAGAAAGCTGATGGTGAACCATATTGGCGTCAAGATATTCAATTCATGTTTCTCATGAGGTTGTTCTTCAACAACAAACGAGTGTTCAACAATCCGTTTAAAAATTCCACTGGGGCATTCGACTGGCCGCATCATTTCAGAACCTATCGTAACTCCGATGGTGAAGAAATTCAGAATGATGGGTCCAAACTCACTTTTTTCGAGTTGTATCTGGTGACTTTAATGAGAAGCTCAAAAGTTTCTAAAGTGTTGAAAGATCGATTGTCACAAGATCTCGCGTATGCTCTCAACTTTTCCATTATTAGCATGTTAGTCAACGTTGGACGATTGAACACAACTGTGAATTTCGATCACGAAATGAAGTCTCAGTTCAGAACTTATCATTCAGTGCCAGCATTGCATGTCGGTGATCATACCGCCATTTTTGAAAAGTTCTATGCTCTTCATCCAGTGGATGGCAGATTGAAGACCGAAGATACCAAGAATCATTATCCGCTCTCAACAGTCAGACCACTACAGGACACTCCACGGATCAAGTCAATTTTAAAGTCTATCAACGACTTAAATCAAGAGGTGCCTAACAACTTCAAAGAGTTCATTATGGGAATGACAGAAAACAACAAATACAACCTCAACGTTGTAAGTTTGCTGTTTTTATTGTGTGTCCATGAATACGAAATTGGTAAGCTATTCTTTCCCAACTCTGAGCAGCTTTCAGAGCAAGAGATTGAAGAACAATCCAAACTGGGATATGCCATCTCTTCTGGATCATTATTTAACGATATCTGGCTGAAATTTGAAATGAATCCATCAGATGAGGTGGATAGGTTTTTATGGCTTGTCTATCTACTTTTAGAAGCCGGATTTGATGTGGACAAGATCTCAGCAAATCCGTTCAACAGAAAAACAGATACGGAAGTTGTTTTAAAATCAGATACAGATTTTGCTACAGGAATTTGTGATGGTGATTCTGAGACGATTAAAGTGCTTCGAAACCTTGTCCCTCCGGTGAGGGAATATACTATTGAGCAAAGTCAAGACGCCTCCGACTTATTCAACGACGTGGACACAGATAAAGAAAAAGCATTTGCCTCTTACATGAAAGATTTACGACTCAAGTTTTTGGAGGAAGCTACTAGTGATGACGAAGGAAAGAAAGGCAAACGGGGCAAGAAATCAAAGAAAAATGTAGAGAATATGGACAATACTCGAGTGCTGGAAGATGCTGAAACTGACACTAATGCAAATGGATTGAAGAGGATACTAGTTGATGAAACAGCCACAAATGGGTCAGATTGCAGTTTCCAAGAAGACGGTGATAAGAAGCGTAGACGCAAAAAGGTCGACTTTGGTTCGATGAAACTGAATGTACAAGAGATTGAAGAATTTTTGAATTATGAAATTCGATCCTCAATGTCTAAGAACGTGATCAACAAACGGACCAAGAATCACTATTTCGCGGTGTTTTTGAAAGACTTGATTCTCAAGCGTGCGGACGATCTAAAGCGCAAACGTTTAAAGATGGGTCATTTGAATTGCATGCACAAATTGGGATATTTATTATTACAAACTGATGAAGAGAACTCTAAAGAGCCCGACGATCGATTGAGTGAGTTCCAAATCAACTATTATAAAGACCTGAAACGCATTATGAGTTTGGTGGACGAGTCAGCGGACACACAAGAACCAGCGCACGATTCCTTTTTGGATAAGATTTTTGCCAATGTATAAATTGTAAATCATATTCATTATCACTCCACAGGCTCTATACTTATAACCGAGTTTCCACGTAGAACACAACTGCCTATATTTACTTCTTCAGTTGAATGTTTGTTTGTGACTAACTCCACAGCATCTGTCAGATTGAGATTTAAGAAGAAATCATAGCCCAACAATCTTCCTTTTATTATTCTATCAGAGTTCAATGTGATTTTCAAGTTCTTGTCCACAAACTTCTTCAATTCTGGAGTAGACACCATTATGAGATAGAGAGTTAAGATAATTAAATTTTTCAGATACACACGGGTCGTGTGCAATAAAATTAAATAAGTTTGTTTATACTTGGCGGATCATGTCAAATGATGAGTTTTCAGCCATTCAGCAGGAGATCCAGGATCTGGAGGATGAGAAGTCGCAGTTAGTGGATAAAATAGAAGAACTGAACAAACGAAAACGAGAGCTCGATGGCAGCCAGCTGTTTAAACTGCAAGATTATCTTCAAACAACTGAAGTATTACGACATTCCAATTTACCGTCATTGGACATAGAGGAACGAATACGGCTAATCAGACTCTTCTATCCGGATATGGAGATAATACAGATTGAAAAATCCACGCAGGAATTGCAATTTGGTATGGCGTTCAAAGGCCATTTGAATTTCAAAGTTATGCTTGATATTATACAGGAAAGAATAGAATCTCTCGAAATTGAGCTATCAAAACATTCTATGGTTTGTGAGATGGGAGAAATTAACAAGCTAATCAACTACTGCATGACTAAAAAAGACATATCGTTATTCATCTACGCAACAAACTCATACATCAATTTGATGAAGCGTCGCACGACTGTTTGGATAGATTTATACCGAAAATTCGGTTCAAAATACGTGATAAATGAGATCTCGAGAAACCAAAATCTGGACAAATTGGAAACATATGCACGCTTCAGAAATTGCCAATTTGTCACAATTGTCAAAGAAGAAGTCCAACTGAGAGTGAGCTGGAGGTTAGGCTTTGACATCGATAATGCCGAGTTTGTTGGCGATTGCCAGTCTTATCTTAGTTGTTATTATACTAAAGCTCAGAAAACAGTGGACTTGGATGAAACATTGAATGGATTGGTGAAAGCCGATGGAATTATAGGAGCCGTAAGCCAGTTACTGATGAATTTATCGAATTAAAATCGATATTCCATTTCCAGACCGACTCTGGATAGTCCGCATTTTTCATAAAATCCTTGATTTTTAGGATCGCAATCTAGAATCACTTTATAACAATCTTCCTCCTTAGCCAGTTCTAACAATTGTGTGATCATGTGTAATCCCAGCTTCTTTCCCTGTTGATCTGGCATCACTGCGACATCCTCTATATGGCCAACCTTAGAACATCCATGAATCATCTTAAGTTCCACTATAAGTGATCCGACAGCAACAACCACTCCATCCAAGTTGGTAATGACCAAATTTTTGTAAGTTTCAGGATGGGACTTCCAGCAGTCCACCACAGAATTGAACTTATCTTGATCTATCTCTCCCACTACGGTGAGAGTTCGTAGCGTGGACAGGTATCCTTTCCTAAAATCGTCCTTTTCCAGCGACCGAATGTTGTAACCCTGAGGAAGGTGTAAATCAGCCATGATCTTATCTTTGTCGGACTTTTGTGTGAAAATCTAATAATATACTTGGGGTGGTATGTTATTTTTGTCAGAATATATTATGCTTACCTAATAAACAATAGACTAAGAAGTGCGGTCGAAGGTGTGATACTCAATGGTTTCCTAGATTTAAGCGCCCAATGACTGTGACTCCGTGGAGGCCGTTCCTGGGTTCCCCCACTTATTTTGTTTTGCGCTTTAAAATATTACATATCTCGGCTAAAATATTGAGCGGGCTAGATTGACTGTGTCAACTAAAAGGGGATAATTTCCCCGATCTGGAGAAATTGAATGCCTCTAAACCTGATTGTGATCTTCCCCTGTCTGATCTGAGGTATTTCTTATCTACAACGATTCTCCGACTCGATTCCTGCTCAGAATTCTACCCAACTAGACGAAAACATATATGGTTGCATTCTCAAATTACAGATTTTCTATTATTAATTTCACTTGGCTATTTTTATACACAGAAAAATTGTATGTGGTGTGGAGATGCAACTTCAGGGTCCAACGTTGTAATGCAATCTAATTCCCATAGCTGAAAGCTCAGAATCCAGGTATTTTAGAACAAACGGAATGGCGACAGTGGTGGTATCCCCACCACCAGTGAACTTGGTTCCTTGACCATCCTCCCAAACATCCAACTCGTCCATGTTAGGTAGAACACGGTCAACTTTTGTAGAACACCGCCGGCATCTCGTACTTGCATGCGATCCAATACGAGGCACAGACATTTGTGTTGATAACAGCGATCCACACGACCGACAAATTGCCGTTTGGGTGTAATCAGAACAGTTCAATAATCTATCCTGAAGCAAGAATGAAGTACCATGACCAATAAGAGCATCTCTCTCCATTTCTCCAACTCTGATACCTCCATGTCTCTTTCTTCCCTTGACAGGTTGCATTGTAAGTGAGTTGACAGGACCGGTAGATCTGACTTGAAACTTATCGTTAACCATATGTCTCAATCTTTGATAGTAAACCACACCGATGTAAATGTCTGCTCTCAGCTCTTCTCCGGTGACTCCAGAATAGAGAGGTTCATTTCCGTGATAATTGTAACCTGCACTCAAAAGCTGTTCACCAAAGTAATCAGCTGGAGTATCTTCTTCACTGAATTTCCATGGGGTACCATCTTGAGCAATTCCGTGTAATGCTCCGGCTTTTCCGGCCAACGACTCAACAAACATACCGATGGTCATTCTGGATGGGAAAGCATGCGGATTAATAATCACATCTGGTTGAATACCAGTCTCACTGAAAGGCATGTCGATCTGAGGCCACTTCCGAGAGCAAACACCTTTCTGACCGTGTCTGGAAGAGAACTTGTCTCCAATTAATGGTTGTCTCGTCACACGGTATTTGATCGAAAGCGTCTGGAACTCGCTTGTTCCATTGTCGTCACCCAAAAGCTTCACCTCTTCAATAAATGCTGGTTCGGAGCTGTGATACGTCTTGACCTTGGTTTTTCCCAAGATATCATCGTAATATGCGCAAATAGGGTCACCTTCTTCGACATGAACTCCAATAAATGGCAATCCATCGTTGTCAAGATTGTCCTTCCAATTCTGAGGCCATTCATCTTCTCCAAATCCGAAATGCTGGGTGATTGGATCTCCTCTCTTTCTGTTCAAAGATAGATCCACTTTCTCCACCTTGTAAACCACTCCGTACCCAAAACCTCTCTCGTCGGCAGATTTGTTGATAATCATCGCATCATCCATATCATATCCAGTATAGGAAATAACAGCAACAACAGCGTTGGTTCCGTTAGGGAAATTGTCCATACCATAGTCATCATATAGGTTGGCTTTCACGATCGGAGTTTGACCAGACTGTAAACGGTACAATTTGTTATCACTTCTGTGAACAAGAGCAACACCAGGAGTTCCCATGGTCTGCTTACCCATCTGACATTGATACATGTTTCTTGGGGATTGGTTGAAATCAGAGAATGGAGTAAGGTTGGCCAGAATGGACAAAATGTTGGTTGGAGCAAACTCCACATGGGTATGAACATTATTTTCAATCTCAGAAGGAATGACAGCAACGTTCATGAAGACTTGCTCAAACGGCCCTAAAATGTCTTCTTTATCTAATGGAAGATATCTGACTGGTCTGATCATTCTAGAAGCACCTGCAAAGAGGTACAAACCAGGATATTGACCACCTTCAGAAGAAGGAACATAACCAATCTCCATATCAAGTGGAATACCGTGTTGACCCTCAACTTTCCAGAATCTCAAGGTATCAGCAACGATCTTTCCTTGTTCATGAGAACACCATCCCACGATTCTACCGTCCAGTTGAATACAGCAAACATTTGGACCCGAGATGTTCATGGCAGAAGCAGTAGGAGAAACTCCAAGTTTATACAGTAAGCTAGGAACTTTCGAAACGTCAGATGCTTTAGTAGTGATTTGACATTTGTGAGCCAAATGATTCAATAAACCGCAGGGAGATCCATCGGGGGTATGCACTGGACAAAGAAATCCCCATGATTCTGGTAGCAATTTACGAACAGCAGTGGTTTTCAGTTGGGCAAAGAAAGAACCTCTATGAACCATTCGGAAATGAGAAATGAACCGGTGGAAATTAATCTTTTCAGCAACCACTGTGTAACCACTCACTTGTTGTAAATCCAATCCCGATTGTGAGACGAGGTTACCAGTAGAAAGGAAATATTGCAACTTCTGTCCAATATTTTCATTGATTCTAAGGAACACCCTTGACATATATTTTCTATCAGAGAAGTTCACTGCAATTCCTCTGTTAATGTCCGATTGAACTTGAAGTCTAATGTTTTGTAAATACTCTTCAATCTTTTCCTTCAAAATCATTCCATACAAGAAACCTCCAAGCAAAATCTCTTGATGTTGAGTGGCATCTGGGTTGTCAGGAGAACAGTCACCAGCAACCAAAGTGTAGAGCTTTCTGATCATGAATAGCAACATTCTGAATTTGTCGGCATTGTTTGGAAGATGAACAAGAACAATTCTTTTGATCACCTCTTCTCCGACGCTGATGTCAGACATATCAGGAGTAGCTCCGAAAACGACTCTAAACTTGTCACCAAGATAGGCCAGTGTTTCTTTCTGTGAATAAAGGTTGTAGTTCTTGAAAGTTCTCAGCAACAATTCCAGACGATCAGTCAAAAACGAATTGCTAGTATCTGCTCCAACAATTCCGTCGAAAATCTCTCTATCGTTGGTCTCGATTAAAGCCTTAAGAATCATCACCACCGGAATTAAATATTCATTCTTACGCCATGAAAACCGAAAAGTAACATTTCCGTCATTCAAATAGTGCAACACATTTGTCTGAGAGCTCTGATCCGGTCTTACAGACCGAATTTGAACACCGAAATGCGAATACGATGTTCCTCTATTAGCAAATGAAGGTCTAATAATAGCCATCGGATGGTTCCGTCTTTGCACAATCAACATTCTGATTAGTTTTTCAATACCATTCACAATGAAGTATCCACCCATCTCATCACTCTCCTCTCTAAGGTTAACCAATTGGTCTGGAGATTGACCCTCGAGATGACATCTATTAGATTGCAACATAATTGGAATTTGTCCAGCTTCTCGCACCTCACTTATTTCTTCTCCATCATTGACTGACCAGCTCACTTTCAAAAGCAATCTGGCTCTATAAGTGGACATTCTTTCTCTACATTCTGAAGGATATGTGTTTCTGATAACAGATAATTTGTCAGTAGAAGGAACTTGTGGCTTTGCAACCTGAACTGAATCCACTCTGATTCTTAATTTGTTTCCCAATCTGGTGGTATCATTCGAATCAAAGATTGTTTTAGTCCCAATGTCCTTTACAGCCTGGTTTAATAGTCCTCCGTCTGGGCCATCTGTGAGAGCGTTGAACGATCCCACGTGAGGTCTCACAGCATCATAAAGAAGCTGGAATGCAGACTTATCTTTCGGAGGATTCTTGAATCTATGCTCTCTCTCCAGAGTTCTGAACTTTGCTTTAGCCATTAAGAGAGTAGCTGATTTAAAATTTTTTTAATTTTTTGAAATAAAATTTTTCAGATCCCACGACATTTTTTTTGTGATATGGGGGCCGACTAGGACGAAGAGAGTAGCGCCAGAGTCAGAACATTGTAGGGATTTTGGCAATAATCTGGAGGAATTGAACTAGTTGAAAAGCAAAGAAGTGGAGTTTGGTAAAATAAATAGGATCTAGTTGATAATAAGGAGTAAATTTAAAATATGAATATTTTAAATGAGTATCAATTGATTAAAGAATAAGTAAGTTCATGATTCGCATTTTCCGTGGCAGTGTCTTGATTCATTTCCAGTCAGTCTTATCTATTCTCTATTTCGTCTCTCCATTGAATCGTTGCTCCCTTATTTATAGACTTGCTCCCTCCATCTTCATAGTCAGCACAGCCGTGAAAAAAATTATTATGGCTAATTCACGCTACGAGTACGTCAAGAGTTTTGAAAGAGAGTCTATTCTTCTTCCCGAGACTTATATAGTTGTTCGAGTTGATGGTAGAGGATTTCATAAGTTTACAGCCAAATATGAGTTCGAGAAACCAAATGATCTTAGAGCCATTGAAGTGATGAATTCAGCTGCCTATAAATTGATGGATACCATTCCTGATATTATAATGGCTTATGGTGATTCTGATGAATATTCTTTCTTGTTACGAAAGAGTTGTGATCTATTTGAACGTCGAGAATTCAAATTAGTATCTACATTTGCCTCTACTTTCTCAGCATTTTATCAATACTATTGGCCTCAATGGTTTCCGGATAAATCATTGGAAGTTGATAGATTACCCACTTTTGATGCTCGTGCGGTTTGCTATCCAACTAAAGAATCTTTGCAAGATTATTTCCGTTGGAGACAAGTTGATTGCCATATTAATAATTTGTACAACACCACGTTCTGGAAGCTTGTGAAAAGTGGATTGACTACTCAAGAAGCCGAGAATAGATTGATAGGAACCCTCAGTTCAGATAAAAATGAGATTCTCTTCAAACAGTTCGGTATAAACTACAATAATGAACCAGAAGTCTACAAAAAAGGGACCGTTTTGGTTCGAGAATTCGAAGCTGATCTTGGTATCCAAGAAGCATCTAAAAGACAACTGGATCGACTACAGAAGAAATTGAGAAAATCAGAAATCCAAAAGTATAACTGCGATATAATAAAAGACGATTTCTGGAACTCAAGACCTTGGCTTCTAACCTAGACCTTGTGTTGTGCTCCAAATATCTCGCTCATTCGGTTGCGTTGTATTTTTCCCGTGGGACTTTTTGGTAGCTCCTTGACAAGATAGAACTTTTCAGGGATCTTGAAGTCAGCCAGCTTATCCTTCAACCAGGTTTTGATCTCATCGGTAGTTAAAGTCACATTGTCTTTAGGTACAACCGCACAACCAATAATTTCACCATATGTTTTGTCAGGAACTCCAAATGCTACACATTCGCTGACTTTTTCATAGCTGTTGATAATCGTGTCAATTTCTATAGGTGACACTTTCTCACCAGCTCGATTGATGATCTCTTTGATTCTTCCTCTTAAGGAGAGACGATCTTGGTCATCTAGTTGTCCCAAATCACCGGTCTTGAAGAAGACTTTGTCATCGTATTTGAAATATGAATCGAGATTTGCTTGATCATTGTTGAGATACCCAGAGGTGACATTTGGCCCCGAAACAGCAACTTGACCAATTTGGTATTTTCCAAGAGGCTTATTGTCAGTATCAATAATCAATATTTCGACTGAACCTTGTGGAATCCCAACAGTACCCGGCATTCTTGTGATCTTTCCATGGAAAGGTAAATTATTGGAAGAAACTTGATGGGCAGCTTCGGTCATTCCATATGCTTCCACCACGGGACATCCGAATTTGGCTTCCATCTGATCAAACATTGTTGGTGACAAACATGATGAACATGACCGTATGAACCGTAATTTTCCTTTGACATCGTCAGGGATCCGTTTGTTCAATAAAATCAAATGTATAGTTGGAACTGCAGAGTACCAATTGAACTTGTATTTCATCAAGTCCGGGTAAAAGTTCGAGGCAGAGAATCGTGCTGGAATGATTACAGAGCCCTCAGAGGCCAGAGTTGACATCAGAATTTGCAATCCGTGGATATGAAATAAAGGCATAACCACATAGTTTCTGTCTCTGCTGCGAAGTCTGTAAGATTTTATAATGTTGACCATCGAGCTAGTCAGATTCCCATGGGTTAATGGAACTCGTTTTGGTTTCCCTGTGGTACCACTGGTGAATAGGATCAAAGCAATGTCGTCCCTAAGTGCTGACCCGATCATATATTGACCAGAATTTTTTGGTGGCAGATTTGGCCTGTCAATGATTGAGTTGTATATTGAGGTGAGAGAATGTGGATCAAAAATCTCAAATTGGAGCAGTTTTCTGGCCGAATCATACCAAATCTCAACTAAATATGAGCTAGTACCTTGTCTGGCAGCAGAAATCAAATCTGAGTTTGCTTTCAAATGGGCATATCTAGGGACTATGATAGCATCTGCTTGTAAGTCCGTGAGGTAATTGACCAGTTCCGTTTTAGTAAGCTTCGGATTTTGCGGTGCAATGATGTTACCGGTCGTTGTGACGGCCAGATATGAAGCTAAAAACTCAAGTCCATTTGGAAGAGAAGTAGCAATCTTTAGTTGCCTTTTGGATCCCTTATTAAAAAGAGGGGACACCCGATTATTGAAGATTGATTGAAGATGATACACAATAGTGTTCAAATGAGAATACGAAACTTCCAGATTGTCTTGCGGAACAATCAAGGCAGTTTTATCGGAAACCTTGAAAACGCTTTGAATAGACATAGCAAGAAAGATAGAGAATTTAGGATTAAAAAAAACAGAACTAATACATTGGTTTTATATTGATGGATGGAGTCGGAAAAATGGTCATGACAACATAGAAAGGATAAATGGAGTTGTCAAGAAACTTGATCTTCTCCATCCTGCGTTTATATAAACAGCTTCTAAATAGCCTAAAGATAGCCGGCGCGGCCCATAAAATTTTATTGGCCGGCTTGAAGAGGGGTCCAGTGTATGTACATGTAACGCCAGCAGAATTACGCGAATTTCTTACCTTCAGTCGAGATCTGTTCTTGCTGGGTGTATTTGGATAGTTTGGATGGTGATGGCCATTCTGGATACAGTATTCCAGCCTTTTTCAGAATATTCTCCACCGTCTTTGTTGGTTGTGCGCCGACAGAAATCCAATACTTGGATCTCTGGAAGTCCAGCTTGACGTCTTTAACAGGTATCACTCCTTCTTGTTCTTGTGTAGGTGTCAAAGGACTTGGTCTTGGATCGTAGGTTCCAATCACCTCGATTGGAACACCATCACGGCGGGTTCGTTTATGACTAACAACAATGTTGTAGAGGGGTTGGTGTCTTCTCCCCATACGGGCCAATCTGAGTCTCACCAAACCTTTCATGTCTTTAGTGGTTTTCGAAGAATTGAAAGATTTTTTCTAATCTCTACATCCTTACACGCATTAGGAAAAAATATTTTTTTTTTCTTCATCTTTTTTCACTCTACAATATGGCTACCTTTGGTGACGATCCACTCCTTCTGGACTTGGAGTTGGATTCCAAACTTGGCAAGATTAGAGTACAAATCAACTCCAAACTTGAAAATCAAAAACAAAACGCTCTTGTTCTTCAAACAATCGAGGAGAATTTGGCAGATCAGAAACAGAAGCAAAGTCCAATAACCTATTTTGTCTCCTTTTTGTCTTTATTAGACCAATGTTGTGCTGGTGATGATATAAAAGATGCCAATTTGGCTTCTGTGGCATTATATTTCCTTGATATGGTTGCACCTTATACACCAAAACAGTTGTTGAGATCTAAGTTTAGTGAGATCCTTGCACGTATTGCTCCTGCTCTTTCTAGTGACGCCTCAGAAGCACCTCTTTTGAGATCCAGTATTGGTGTTTTAGAAAGTCTATTAACTTCTCAGGAATTAGGAGCTTGGATTAATTCTAATAACTTCAAAATCAGTCCAAAGAGAGGTCTCACAGGTTTGCTCCAACTCTCATTAGATCCTAGACCCAAAGTCAGAAAGAGAGCTCAAGAAGCAGTTACCACCACTCTTAAGAATGTTCCTGCCGGTCCCTCGCTAGAACATCCAGGCTCCACTCTCTGTGGTGAATTCTCTTTGAACTCTATTATCAAACTATTAGAAAGACAACAGCAAGAGAAAAAGAATAAAGAACTCAACTCCGAGATTATTCATAATCTCCAACTTATAGCGGCAATCACGAATGCAAACTCATGGCCTTTGAAACAAATCATGCCTCTTTGTGATGTGCTTTTGGCTGTTGCAAAGACCAGCGACCAGTACTTGGTTTCCTCTGCATTTGACGCTTTTGAAGGACTTTTCCAATCCATGAACGACAAGGTTGATGAAGACAAGTTTGTACAAGTGTTGAATGTGTTGTTTGATTTGAAACCAGCTATTAATGATCAACACCTTGCCCCATCTTGGTTGGCAGTGATTGCTAAAGCTTTGAGTTCGTACTCTAAAAATGTGGACGCATACCAGGCGATTGTGAAACTACCACAAGTTTTCAAGATCGTTGGCCAATTTTTCTTGAGTGACAACTCAAATGTGCGAATTAGTGCTTCTCAATGTTTGATTGCCATGATCATTGATTCTGTTGATGAAAATCAACTTCTGCTACCACCGAAGACTACTCCAGAGGTGTTTGAAAATATTGAGGAAGTGATTGAACAGCTTTCAGAGATTACCACCGACTTGTTGGCTGTGAAATTCAGAACTGCTGCCAAGGAGGTCTGCGAGGTAATTGCCAGTATTTTCTCCAAATTTGGTTTAAGAGCTGGTCCATATTTCACCTCTCATTTAGAAGTCATTGGAGAATGGAGATCTAATGAAACAGAAGGATTCGATCTCAACCAAGTTAGTGAGTCTGTCATTGCTATGGCTGTGAGCTCTATTGGTCCAGAGTCAGTTTTGAGTGTGCTTCCATTGAATTTGAATAAGCCTCAGGCTATAGGAAGAGCATGGTTATTACCAGTTTTGAGAGACAATGTTAGACATGCCAAATTAGGCTTCTACATCTCCGAAATTCTGCCTTTGGTTGGCTTTTTTGAGGAGAAGATTGCAGCTGGTAATCCAGAATCAATGAACATTAAGGTGTTTTCCACCATTGTTGATCAAATATGGTCGTTATTGCCTCATTTTTGTGATCTTCCATCAGATTTGATTACAGCTTTTACAGATGACTTTGCTTCGAAAATGGCTACTTTATTGTACGAAAAAGCCGATTTGAGAAATGTTATCTGCCACGCCTTGAAAATGCTTGTCGAAAGCAATTTGACTTACTCCCTGGGTGTCCTTGATGATGCGGTCTTGGCTCAACAATTTCCTGTTGACGAAGCCAAGAAGAACATCGAATACCTATCAACAACAAAAGCTTCCAACATGCTTTCTGTGTTATTTAACGTGTTCTCGCAAACTTCCATGTCTCATAGAGGTTTCATCCTTGAAACCATCGACGCTTACTTACAGATTTCTAAACCAGAGGATCTTGCAACCACCTTCAATAAAGTGTGCTCCATACTGAAACAAGCACTTGACGATGAGAAAGAAGGAGATATGATCAAAACCGAAGAACCAGTGGCCAAATCTAGTGTGCCAAAGATTTCCATCACCATGATGGATTTGATTGTTCTCATGGCTAAGTATGTGCCGGAATCTTGCCACACAGCCTTGTTTTCGATTTTCAATCTGACTGTGAAGATTCAGGATGTGCAGATCCAAAAGCGGTCTTATAGAGTGATCACCAACTTATTGGAGTCTTCTGAAGGACAACAAGCCGTTTTGACATATATTTCCAACATATTGTCTTTACTTTTGGAAACGACTGATTCCACCATGACTGCTGCCAAGCCTACGAGATTCGCATTGATTTTGGCTATTATAAAGATTTTACCTGCCGAGAACCTTCATTTCATTCCTGCTGTGGTTTCCGAGGTGATAATCAGTACCAAGAGTTTGAATGAAAAGACTAGAGAGTCTGCTTATCAAACATTAATCTTTATGGCTGGCAAGATGTTAGAGAATGAGGGAGCTGTGATACAAAATTCCCTGAATGATCCAGATATGCCGAACTCGACAGCATCTTTACAAGAGTTCTTTACCATTTGTTCGGCTGGTTTGGTGGGTGCTACTTCCAATATGGTTAGTGCTGCCATCACTTCTCTCTCCTGTTTGGTTTATGAATATTATACCAAGATGGATGTCCAATTAATCACTGAATTATATCAAACTGTTGAGCTCTTTTTAACTTCCAAGAATAGGGAAATCATCAAATCGACTTTAGGGTTTGTCAAAGTTTCTGTATTGAGTCTTCCTGAAGAGATGATTTCTCAAAACATGAAAGGATTACTCACCAATTTGATGATGGCTTCTCATGAACATAAGAATCATTTTAAATCCAAGGTCAAACATATTATTGAGAGATTGATTCGTAAGTTTGGTGTTGACTTGGTGGAAGAGAACATTCCTGAAGAGGATAAGAAATTGGTTGCAAATATCAAGAAATCCAAAGCCAGAGCCAAGAGAAAGAAGACTGAAGCTACAGGAGCCAATTCTACACAAACAGGAGTCATGTCAGGATATGAGGCTGCTCTTTACAGTGAATCTGAATCTGAGGATGAAGAAGAGGACAATGGAAAGTCTCAGCAATATATTTCTGAATCTAAGGAAAGACCCTTGGATTTACTTGATAAACATGCTTTGGCCCATATTTCCTCTTCAAAGCCAAAGAAGTTCACCAAGAAGACTCTGACTAACGAATTCAAGACCAAGAACGGTAAGTTGGTCATCGAGGAAGAGCAAGATGCAGTTCTTAATAAGGACTCTATTGATGCTTATGTGGAAGCTGTCAAACAGGGTCCTATTAGAGGACAGAAAAATAAGTTAAGGTACAAACATAAGAAGGGCGACGAAATTGACTGGGATGATGAGTCTGGAGACGATTCAAAATCTAAGACCTCGAGCAAGGTGCAAAAACAGCAACGCAGACCAAAACAGAAATTCAAGTCCAAAAGACGGTTATAATTATATATCATCGGAATCCTCCTTATGGGAGTTTTGTGCGTACGGCAAATGTTCAACCAGGCTGTCTGGAATCGGTCCAAACACCACATGGTCGGAGTTTTGATTCTGGACCTCGTGTTGTAGATCTGGAGGTACATATTCATCTAGAACTGTTCCCTTAAACTTTGCATCTTGTTTCTCTGTTAGTTGTCCACGTAGTACAAAGCGGATCCAGTCTGGGTCGAGTTGTACTCCGGAGTTGGTTGATGTCCCCTCTTGTCCTTCTGCTTCGGTCAATCCTACTTGACTTTGCTGGCGAGTCAATCCTGGAGCGGTTTGACCCAGGGCTGCAGTCAAACTGTTCATTTTTGTATGTATGTCTTTGGAACTTTTCAATTCGGCCAACTCTTGTAGAAAGTCCAAGCTTGGACGAGCGGCTTCTCGCATTCTTGTGTTTATATCGCTTTGGAACCAATATTCGAAATTTCGCAATCCTTGCACCACGAGTCTATTTGAATCATAGGCATCAAGCCTTCGAGCAGGCGAGATCAATCTCAATTCCAAGAATGCGTCCGAAAGGTCTTGAATACTGGGCTCGACATCGTTACGTGCCTCAGTGTATTTATTGACTGTTTGTAATAGAAGTTGAAAATACCGCACATATAAATCGGCAACTAGGTCCAATGCCCGATTATTGCATTTATCGAAGCCATGTGCTTTCAAAAGCTGTGTAATTGTGATTCGCAGTAGATGGAACTGAAAGCTACTGGTCATTATGGTAAATAAATATTTTCAAGGACGATCGACTTGTTTCGACCCGATTTGAATCACATGCGGGTGATTCAACAAATACGGTAGAATAAATACAACAAGAAATTGCAATAGAAGGATCAAAATTGATCACCTATTCATTTAAACAATAACAACAAGTTATTCGAATAGAATTCTCCGAGTCTCTCCCATAACGAGTAATTTTGTCGTGTTATTTATCTCAGCTGCTACCATCTGCAACGTGCGGCTATTTGTTGAAAATTTTTTTTGAAATTATTACACCCGTGGATAAAGAAGTGGTTGTCAGGGGACGATGAAGATCACAGACAAACTCAATGAGTCCCATCGGGAAGATGAATGCCCTGCAACGTTCTCGTTTGAATTTTTCACTCCAAAAACCAGTCAGGGACTTCAAAACTTGTACGACAGAATGGATAGAATGTATGAGTTGAACCCACTGTTTATTGATATCACATGGAATGCTGGTGGTAGATTGGGGACTTTGACCACAGAGATGGTTGATACTACTTGTACTGTTCTTGGTTTGGAAACATGTATGCACTTGACCTGTACCAACATGAAGATTGATTTGATTGATCAAGCATTGAAATCGGCATATGATAGTGGTTGTCAAAATATCCTTGCTTTAAGAGGTGATCCTCCTATTGATGGATCTGAATGTACAGGAGATTTCAAGTATGCTAAGGATTTGATTGTTTACATTAGAAAACATTATGGTGATCATTTCTGTATTGGAGTTGCAGCATATCCAGAAGGACACCCTGAAGAGTCCGATCCAGTCAAAACTATGCAACATTTGAAAGAGAAACAAGACGCTGGAGCAGATTTCATTGTGACACAGATGTTTTATGATGTTCAGAACTTCATAAATTGGTGTGATGAGTGTAAGAAATTAGGTATTAGTATGCCAATCATTCCTGGAATCATGCCTATTAGTACTTATGCTTCATTCATGAGACGGGCTGGATGGTCTGAGATATCGATTCCAAAACATTTCAGTGACGCTTTAGAGCCAATAAAAGATGATGATGCCCAAGTTAGAAAAGTTGGTACTGAATTGGTGATTGAGATGTGCCAACAACTTCTTGAATCTCAAAGAGTCAACCATCTTCATTTCTATACCATGAATTTGGAAAAATCAACCTTGATGATTTTACGAGGTCTCAATTTGGTCACTAAGCAACAACTCAATGATATGAAACAACCATGGAGGAAGTCTCTCAATCCAACCAGATGTAATGAGACTGTTAGACCAATTTTCTGGAAAAATAGAAAATTCTCCTACATTACTAGAACTTCTAATTGGGATGAATTTCCTAATGGAAGATGGGGTGATTCTAGATCTCCTGCCTATGCATCGATCGATTCATGTGAATCTGAACTTATTAGACATTCTCCTAAAAAAGCTCTGGAACTTTGGGGAATGCCTGGAAGTCTCAAAGAGTTGGCCGATTTGACTATTAAGTACATCAAAGGAGAGCTATCGTGCTTACCATGGTCTGATGGTCAAATCAGTGCCGAGATAGAGCCGACCAAACCTCAAGTGTTGGAACTTAATCAACATGGCATTCTCACTATCAATTCTCAACCATCTATTAATGGTCTTATATCAGACGATAAGATTTTCGGATGGGGTCCAAAAGGTGGTTATGTGTACCAAAAACAATATCTTGAGTTTTTGATTCCATCCGAGAAAGTTGAATTATTGATTGATCGAATTGATCAATTGAACCATGGAGAAGATGGTCAATCTGGGTCAAACTTGTTGTCTTTCTATGCTGTTGATAAAGCAGGACATTTGCTTACCAATACCAAAGATTCTGACATCAATGCCGTCACCTGGGGATGTTTCCCAGGTAACGAAGTTGTACAGCCAACAATTGTGGAAAGAATTTCATTTTTGGCCTGGAAAGATGAGTTCTTTTCCATTTTGAACAAATGGCTTGCAATCATTAAATCAGAAGAAGCTACCAAAGCCGTGGACTTCTTATCTTCATTATCCGACTCATTCACCTTAATGACTGTTGTTGATAATGATTTTGTTAATTCTCCAAACACACGGATTTTCCAACTCTTTGAAGAATTCAACCTGTTGGCTTAAGCCTATCATATACACAGGCTTACCTATAGATAACAACTCACCTCAACTGCTGAGTTGTGCGACGAAAATGTATTCAAATTTGCATTGTTCCTATTCATCATGTTTTTATGATTCAACCTGATGATTTTTGATGCCCAGTGTGTATGTATTTTAAATAGCTAATTGCATCCTCAACGGATTTATTCCACAGCCCGAAATCTGATATCGTTTTTCTTTTAAATAAATTTGATTAAGTGTCTTCATCAATTAATTTGTCATGTCACAGGATATCAATCTTGATAAATTGCTGGACGATGTTGAACGAGGGTCAAAGAAAGATGAACAGGTTTCTCCTTCAAATTCCGACACATCACAGGAAGATTCCCTTGATACTCCTCCATCTCCAGAAATGATCACTTTGAATGTTCCTCGTCAAAGAGCAGCTAAGTTCGAATTAAATTATAATGATGATGAAGATTCTAGTGACGAGGAAGAAGAGGAAGATAAATATTCCTCACATTCGCTTTTAGGAGGTCTTTTTTGGATGATCTATGCTGCCCTTCCAATTCTATTTATCGTCACCTTCTTGATCACTTATTATTCACCTCACACTTATTCTCTATTCAAATTAGTCGACCTTAATGAGAGATACGTTCCAGATCTACCTTCTGGTTATAAAAGTGAGAGTGGGGCTTATGATAATTATAATATTGAGTTCTACGATTTGAACGAGGTGGCTTCTTCGTCTTCAGATGGATGGAATCGTAAAGAAAGAGTTTTATTTTGTGTTCCTTTGAGAGATGCTGCTCCTCATTTGGATATGTTTTTTGGACATATGCGCAATTTGACCTACCCTCATAATCTGATTGATTTGGCGTTCTTAATTTCCGACACAAACGATCACACAATCAGAGATCTGAAACGACAACTAAAGAAAATCCAATCAGATAAAGATCCAATGATGCATTTTGGAAGAATCAACATTTATGAGAAGGATTTCGGTCAAATCATTGGTCAATCGTTTTCGGATCGTCATGGTTTCCAAGCACAAGGTCCAAGACGTAAATTGATGGCTATTGCTAGAAATTGGTTGTTGGCTACTGCTTTGAGACCAGATCATTCATGGGTCTATTGGAGAGATGCTGATGTGGAAACTATGCCCAATACTATTATTGAAGATTTGATGCATCATGATAAAGATGTGATTGTTCCTAATATCTGGCGTCCGTTACCTGATTGGCTTGGTTATGAACAACCATATGATCTGAATTCTTGGCAAGAGAGTGAAGGAGGTATAGAGCTAGCTGATAAATTGGATGAAGATGCTGTTATTGTTGAAGGATATCCAGAATATGCAACCTGGAGAACTCATCTTGCATATTTGAGAGATCCATTTGGAGATCCTGAAGTTGAAATGGAATTGGATGGTATTGGAGGAGTTTCAATTTTAAGCAAAGGTTATGTTTTCCGCAGTGGGGCAATGTTTCCTGCTTTTTCGTATCTAAAACATGCAGAGACTGAAGGATTTGGAAAATTGTGTCGGACAATGAACTTTTCAGTTATTGGTTTACCTCATTATACCATCTGGCATATTTATGAACCATCTTCTGATGATATTAAGCATATGAAATGGATGGCTGAAGAAGAGACTAATAAGATTGAAAGAGCCAAGATCCAGAAAATGTATGATAAGATCTGGACCAAAGCGTTTGAAGAGGTGGTGACTGATTGGAAGGGATTAAAGTTCAACGTCTTCAAAAACACTGATCTCAAAAGAGAAATTGACATTGATTGGAGTGAGGTTGATGAGTATTTACAAGATATGGACGACGATTCTATGGATGAAGAAGACGAGCACGAGGCAGAAGATTTCGCTGTTGAAGATATGAGTAGAAACCTTGAATCTGCTCTTCTTGAGAAGCTGAGGAGCAAGAAACAACGACAAGAGGAAGAGAGTCAACAAGAAGAACTTTATGGACATTTCCCATTGAATCCGTATGTCAGCGGGAAGAATGGAAAGAACTACCGATTTGTCAAGTTTAAGAAAACCAACGATCATGATATCATCAACTCTAATGTCAATGAGGAGCTTAAACAGCAACAAGAGAAGGAACTTGAAGAAGAGTTGAAACTAGAATTGAAGGAGGAGCAGAAAGAGAATGGCGAAGTTCCATTTGATGAACAAATTCAAGAGGAACAATTGCAACAAGAGCATGATAATGAGGAGCTGGAGAAGTTATACAAGGAGAAATTGGCCGAAAGAGATAAGGAGTTGCAAATGTTGGAGAAGTTGTACAAGAGTAAACAGGCTGAGAGAGAAGGAAAGAAGAAGAAAGAGGATGACGAGATGGAGAGATTGCGTGCTCTTGCTGAAGCAAAGAAGGCCAGGAAGATGGAGAAACTCCGGATTGAGGAGGATGAAAGAAATAAGGTGAACCAGATCGCGGTGGAGAAAGAGAAAGAAAGAAGACGGAAGTTAGCCCAAGTTCAATAATATATATAATTATTCGAGTACGCTAATGAATGTAAATATGACAATGTCAGCTATCCTCGATCATTTCGAGATAAATAAACTTCCTCCAAAGCTCCCCGGCCTCGAGGACGATGTTCTCAATGTCTCTGTTTGATTTCTTCAATGGATATTGATGAGACATCTTGCCATTATCGCTACAAGACGCACAGGAACATTTTTCTGACGGCACAGAATTGGAACTGGTTTGACTATCTCCGCCCACCAGGGACCTAATTTCTGATCGTTTAAGCGACGAGAGATTATTGAGTAGCTGCTTGATTTCTGACTGGTCCAGTTCCATGATTGTGAACTCTTTGGCTTTGAGGAAAGCTAGAGAGATGAATATAAGTTGTACATGTGCGTCGATCTGTGAAAATGGTAGATTTGACTCGTTTAGCGGCATATCTTCCACGTCATCATCTTTCATCGATAGCGAAGCCAGAGTTGGGGTTTTATCGAAAGAGAACGACATTTGATTTATGAGAGTCTTGATACTGCTGGATCTTCCTTTTTTGTAGTGGATTTCTGGTTCTGATAATGGATTCCAAAATAGGTCGGGTCCTAATAATCGTTTTTGTTCTTCTGTTAATTGTCCGAGTTGTTCCATATCCTTCTCATTGAAAGTATTTCTGAAACCTAGCAATAAATCCCATACTCTTCCTCTATCGTAACGAGACCAGACTTTGGAAGAACAATATTTGAGCCACCAAAGAATCCAATCTCCTTTCAAAACATCTTCTTCAGACAGGAATTTGTGCAACTCAGGTAACAATTGACGAAGACAGTACAAGAAAAATGATATGCGATCTTCAATGCTACCACCAAACTTTGGTAGATCATCAGGAACTTCATCGGGATCCAATTCCTTATTTTTCAATTCAGGTTTGTTCATTGGATCAGGAGTATGCAATATTACCAGAACCATTCGTTCATAGATCTCCGCAAAAGTCATCGATTTGAATGGATAACTATTCACTGAAATAGGTAGAATGAAACTCTCTAGACTAGAGATTGATTTTGGGGATGATGATATGATTGGGGTAGAGTTCAAAGTTGATGGCATGCTGATTGAACTTGAAGTTTCATGTTCTAGTTTCTCAAAATAGGTATCATAAACGTTTCTCAGTTTAGTACCGTTTTTGGCAATATCGTCTTTACCACATAGCACTATCTGAGAATCCGTTAAAGGAGGGACCCATTCAGCTAATCCAAGAACTATCCAGACAAGGCCAGAATTGTATTGAACAATTGAGCCCCATTTTTTCAAAAACTTCACAATGGCATTTTCCAAGGTATCAAATATCTTGTCCTGAATTTCAAAGAGATCTTTCAATTCTGTGCTCAGCACTTTTGGTTTATATCTCTCTGCATTTCTCAAATATTTGTTCAAATCAGAACGAATTTGAGCTAAAGGTATTTCCAATTCATCCTCATCGTTTTCATCAGGTTGAATATATGGATCCAGGACATAAGGATGATATTTGAGTAAAACAGGCCATATCTTATGTCTCAAAGATGGAGGAAGACCACGTTGTCTAGCAATCATTGAAAGTCCAGTGACATTTTTTGTGAGAATGAATTCTTCACACAATTCCATCAATTCTGGAACTTCAGTGATTGGGGAACGTCCTTTATATTTAAGACCATTGAATTTCGCAGGCGAAGAAGATGAAGACGATTGTGATCGAAGATCTGACATTTGTAACGTCTTGAACTTTGGAGGGGTGTCATTTGATGGCATCGAAAACCCGTTTCTAGCCTGATCCAAACTATCCGCGGATTCTTGGAGAGGTGAACTTGTATCAGATTTGCTTCCTGTAACCAACATCTATTAATCTATTCTTTTTGAGGGTGGAACGCGTATTGTAGACAAAAATGAACAAAGGAATCCCAAATATAGAGAAAATCCCAATTGCAACGATGATAATGGACACTTCGACAAGTCTTTACTATGTCTTGTGGCCTCAAGTTGGTGATACCAAACAAGGTCTTAAGCACAGCTATAGTCTGTTGAAACCAGTGATTTGTGCTATGACAAGTCCTGACAATCAGACAAAACTCTGGTTATAGCCACCTTGATCAAATTACCAATCTGTTGCTAAGAACAAAAAAACCTTAATCTAGTCAAAGGCCCGCTACAAAAAAATTATCACTTTAGTCTCCCGGTCGTTTGACTGCTTTTTTTCTTTTGGGAAAGGTCGGGTTAAAAAATTGTTTCTGTTATGATTAGCCGCCCATTTCACTTAGGAGAGTCTCTGGACCAATCATGTCGACAAGAAAAGTCCAATTAATGAAGGATTTCGATCACGAAAGTAGTATAATAGTCTGATCCAAATCCTCTGAGTTGATGTTTTATTGCACCAGCCACATGTGGCGTAGCTTCCTTTTTTTCCTCTTTCGAGTTGAAAATTTTAATGTGTTTTTAGATATACAATTTGATAATGATTTGTTCAATTTCAGGGCAGCCTGCTGTTGAACCTGTTTTATCACCCAAATCTCATCAGGTGTTTGAAAAACGTGTTCTAGAACAATACGTTCTCCAAAATGGTACAGACCCTATTTCTGGAGATTCCTTATCAATGGACCAAGTGATACCAATTCAGGTTTCTGGGAGCGAGAAGCCGTTTGTTGTGAGGGAATCTGTTTCGACATCGATCCCATCACTTTTATCAGTGTTTCAGCGCGAGTGGGATGCCCTAGCTCTTGAAACTTTTGAGTTACGTAAACAATTGAGCGATTATAAGAAAGAACTAAGTTTAGCACTTTACAAGCAAGATGCGGCCATGCGAGTTGCCGCTACATCCATCAAAGAGCGTGATGAAGCAAAAAGAGCTTTAGAAGAGCTGGTGACGAAATTGGGTACTGGAGAACCAATTGAGATAGATGAACCCGAACAACATGTTAATGGATCTTTAGATCTTTCCGAAGAATACACTACGAAATTAATCGATGCGCAATCTGAATTATATCAACAACATAGTTCCAATAAATTCAGATCTCCAATCGATGGATCTGTTGATGTCAAATTTGTTTTCGATTCGGAGTTAAAGATCTGGTCTAATCAGAAGAAGAGAACCAATTTGGTCAAAGCCACTTTCAATAGTACTAAAACGAAAATACTCTTGGGATATTCTGATAATACAGTTCTTGTTTACAATGTTGAAGAAAGTGTTGAGATGAATAAACATGTGCTGACTAAAAGATCCAAATTGACATGTTTGGAATGGTTGGACGAAGATTCTTATTGTTATGGTTGTTCCGATGGAACGGTTAGAATTTTCGGTGCTGATTCAGAACTCAATATCCTTGTAAATAAAAAAGCAATCAATCAAGTGATTGCTCATCCGTTATTATCATTGATTTTCATCGCTCAAAAAGACAAACTTTATATTTATGATCGGGATACTCGAATTTATGAATCTGGGCCATTTGAACATAATATAATCAATATGGCTATTCATCAAGATGGGTTACTTTTAGCACTTTGTTTTGAAAACAAATCAATTCAGTTTTTGAATACTTCGACAACCAAAGTTGAATGGACTATTTCTGAAAACAAACTCCCAGACATGAATTCAATCAATAACATTATATTTGCTCCAAATGGATATTCTGTTATAATTCATTTCAACACCGATTCTGGTTCACAAATTGGGATCTACCATCTTAAAAAGCAAGAATTTCAAGCGATTCTGGAAGCTAGTATCAATCCATCTTTTTCGATCGATCAAGCATCTTCATATCTAATCAATGATGGGTCCATGTACAGATACTATAAGAAAGGTAAAACATGGAGTTCAGAATCGCAAAAGATCCCCGATTTCTTGGAAAATAGTACTGTCAACACTTCAATAATTGGATTGGATGATAAATATGCAATAAATGTTGTCACCAAAGAAGGAAATCTTAAGAAATATCTATTGGTTGCAGATGTATAAAATATGTCAAAAAAAATAAATTTAATAGAGCCGCATAAAACCGGTAAAAAACTTAAACAAATTTGTTTATGATAGTTTGAAATTGATTTGAATGAAGAAATTTGGATTTTTGTCTATCAAGAAGGCATCAGAAACCGAGAATTTGGTCAAAGAGGCTACCAAAAATACAAACTGGGGCCCAACATCTAAGGAAATGGACCATTTATCAAGACTTTCTTTTGATCCTTTAGACCTTTCAATAATAACAAAGGTTCTTTTACAAAAATTACGAGTCAAGAGTCCAATACAAATACAAAAATCATTAACTATAATACTTTATTTACTTCAAACATCATCAGCAGAATTCGTTGCTTGGCTCAACCTAAACAAATATTCTATCATTACTTTGAAAGAATATCAAACTGATTCCGAAACTGCCCAATTAGCTTCCAATATTCGAAACAAAGCAACAGAGATCCTCAGACTATTAGAAAGCTCGCATTCTTTGTCCCAGAAACGTCTGGAATTCCTCAACTTCAGAGAAGAGATGAAGATCCCGACACCGAAATCATCATTGGAATTGACCGGACGGTCGCCGGAATTGAGTCGGGCCGACCTTTTTAAAGATTTGGACCTTCATCTCTCTGACGATGAAAAAGAGCGGCGCAAATTGACCAACATTCTGGAATTGGAAGAGGACCTTAATCATACAGAACGACTATCCACCAGGATCCACTAATACCTAATATGCATTATCGACGCGTCGATGTTATTTTGTAGCGTATCGCTGGAAAGTTCTGGCTATTGTAAATACTGTTGCGCCACATCAGCCACAATCATTGGTAGCCGCATGGGACTCAAGTAGCACATCGGAACGCCTATGAAGAGGCACCATACAACGGTTCACATGTACACTAATATGCCCGCATCCTCGGGGATTTGGTCACCACCCCGCTCACTGGAACAATAACGCGATTGTCAACACCCCCTTCCAGATGCATTCGAAATTACCTTTAGGGTATGGTTTGGCAGCTCTGTTATCAGATGTGGCTGGTGCACTATTATCGTTTCTTTTTTAAGATACCCCCTTTTCCTTTGCCACCGAAATTGCCTGTTTTCTGTAGCAATATAAATACCTCATACTTCCCTTCACCCTTCAATTACTAAACTTTAGTTTAACAAACAACAACAATTAGATTATGCAGATTTTTGTGAAGACCTTAACCGGAAAGACCATCACTTTGGAAGTGGAGTCTTCGGACACCATTGATAACGTCAAGAGTAAAATCCAAGACAAGGAGGGTATTCCACCAGACCAACAAAGATTGATTTTCGCCGGTAAACAACTAGAAGACGGAAGAACCCTTTCTGACTACAACATTCAAAAGGAGTCTACTCTTCACTTGGTTTTGAGGCTTAGAGGTGGTATGCAAATCTTTGTCAAGACTCTGACTGGAAAGACCATTACGTTGGAAGTTGAATCGTCCGACACTATCGATAACGTCAAGTCCAAGATTCAGGACAAGGAGGGCATTCCTCCAGACCAACAGAGACTTATTTTTGCAGGTAAACAATTAGAAGACGGAAGAACCCTCTCTGACTACAACATTCAAAAGGAGTCCACTCTTCACTTAGTTTTGAGACTTAGAGGAGGTATGCAGATTTTCGTGAAAACTTTGACTGGAAAGACCATCACTTTGGAAGTTGAATCGTCCGACACCATCGATAACGTCAAGAGTAAAATTCAAGACAAGGAAGGTATCCCACCAGACCAACAGAGACTTATTTTTGCAGGTAAACAATTAGAAGACGGAAGAACCCTTTCTGACTACAACATTCAAAAGGAGTCCACTCTTCACTTAGTTTTGAGACTAAGAGGTGGTATGCAGATTTTTGTCAAGACCTTAACTGGAAAGACCATCACTCTTGAAGTTGAATCATCTGACACTATTGATAACGTCAAGTCCAAGATTCAAGATAAAGAGGGCATTCCTCCAGACCAACAGAGACTTATTTTTGCAGGTAAACAATTAGAAGACGGAAGAACCCTCTCTGACTACAACATTCAAAAGGAGTCCACTCTTCACTTAGTTTTGAGACTTAGAGGAGGTATGCAGATTTTCGTGAAAACTTTGACTGGAAAGACCATCACTTTGGAAGTTGAATCGTCCGACACCATCGATAACGTCAAGAGTAAAATTCAAGACAAGGAAGGTATCCCACCAGACCAACAGAGACTTATTTTTGCAGGTAAACAATTAGAAGACGGAAGAACTCTTTCTGACTACAACATCCAAAAGGAGTCTACTCTCCACTTGGTTTTAAGATTGAGAGGTGGATTTTAAGCAATTTATACTTTGAATTGAACGCACTTTCTCCGCAGTTTGTATGTACAATCTAATTTTTCAATGCTTTTTCGATCTCCGTGTTGATAACAGAGTTGATTTTCGATTGTGAAAGTTGTTCAAGCTTCTCATCACAAAGGGTTCTATACTTTGGATAAGCTGTCTTGAATTCATGTGTAGTACGAATGTAAGCAACAAGAACGTTTTGTAGACTATCTTTGGTTGCACAATCAGTTGAAATGACCTCCCAAATTTTGAAAAGATCGGCCTGGAGATCGTTCGTGCAAGATCCAAATAACACGACCAACTTCCTGAAGCTCTCGATGACAGCTAACTGTGTTTTATAAGTTTGATGATATCTCTCATCGGCAAAGAAGCCTATAAGAATTTTCAAGATGAACTGAACAAGCTTATCATAAGGCTCTTGCTGATTTAATGAGCTCAATAGGTTCTCGAGAAGAGAGATCTTTAGCTCCTCTAACCGAGAATCTTTGGCTTTCTTGTTAGATTTCAGCGACACATCATCAGAGTCAGTATCCATATCCGAATCCCCATGTGGCTTTGGTTCAATGAAAGACGAGATCAAAGCGATATATTCATCACACATCTCCTCATCTGGGAAGCTCCCCAAAAAGAGTCCTAGTGATTGAACACTGTGAATGGAGTATTCTTTGTTTTTACGTCTTGCTTCAACAAGAACAGTGTGCTTGACTTGCTCAAGTAGCTTTGTATGGTCATGGAAATAGTTTGGCGTCTTAATCGTTAGGATGATCAGCGATTTCAGAATATTTTCCTTCCCCTTGTAAGAACGTCCTTTCAAGGAAACCAATAAAATATCACAAAGATCACCCAGATAAACACTCAGAGAGTTCAGTTCATTACCTAGCTTGTTCAAAATGTCAATGATCGAAAGAGCTATACTATGTCTGATTTGGAAATCATTCGAATCAATATTGGCCTTTATCATCTCGATGACATCACTCAAATACAACTTAATTGAAGCTGTACTTCCAGAAGTTGAATCTTCCCATTCTTTGGTGAAAGCTTCGGAAACTTCCTTAACGGGATCATGTTTACCAATGAAGGCCAAAGGCAAGAAGTTCACAGCAACGGATTGGAATTTATCAGTTGAATACTTGGCAATGGATTCCGAAGTGTTTGCAGCTAAAACTTTAAGTTTTTCGTTATCTCCAGCCTCAAAATAGTATTTAATTAATTTCTTGGACAAGGCTTGAATCCGCTTCAAAGAAGCAATACGTAAACAGTATCCAGCTGATATTGAGTACGATCGAGAAACAGCTTCGTTTCTGTCTTTCAGTTGCCCCATGCATATTTTCAAGAGCTCATCTCCGTAGTTTTGTGCAACAAAATAATGTCTGGTCACCAGGGTGACAATAATCTTAGATCCGGTAACCTTGGAAGGTAATCCCACAGATTTCTTGACTGCATTGGAGAGGCGAGTCACAAATTCTGACATCAACCCATCATCCAACAAATTCATCAATTGTTCAATTGCTTCCATCAACGGAGAACTTCCAAGAGAGGCCAATCTTTGAGAATCGATCTCCTCAGACTTCATGTTGTATTTATCAGCATTCAGCGCTAAGTAATTAACAATTTGAGGCTCAATTGAAGACATCATCACCGTCAAATGTTCAACAATCTCACAAACAAATGGCTTCAAGGCTAATGATGATGATTTGGCAAGCTTGATCACAATTGACAATGCAAAGTTTTTCAGCTCATCTGAATCGTTCAGTAACCCGTTGGATCCAAGAAGAAATGGAATCAGTTGGGAAAGAATCTTATTTGACTCTTGAGATTCCTGTTTATTAACATTAGAGATCTTGTTGACCATGGAAGTAGCCAAATATCTAGTGAGAGAGTTTCCTTCATTTCTAACACTCTCTTTGATATCATCCATCACTCTGAAAGACATAGTCCATATATCGTCTAGCTTGGACTCGTATTGTTCAAAGGTAACACGACGAAGCAAATCTTGAATGGCAGCAGCAGAAGCCTGCCTGACTCGCCATTCTCGATTGCTCATGTTTGTCAATAGATCAGAGAGAATCGAGTCGAAGTTCTCTGAAACAACATTTGGGTTAGGTAGCAATGATGTCCATATATCATTCATTGTCTTGGCAACTGACGGACTTGGATCAAATCTGTATCTGAAAAGTTTCGGAACCAATCGAGATGATAATTTATCATCTTTAGCAATCAAATCCTCTAATTTTGACTTATCTAAAATGGCACCCAAACCAAATGCAATACCCTTTCTGGAAGACCAAAGTGCAGAGTTCTTTGCCAAAGACATGAATTTGTACACAAGACTTGGATCTCCAACTTCTGAGGCAAGACTCAACACATCCTTGTAAGTAGAGATGGAGCTATCACCAGTACTCATGACTCCTGGGTCAAATAATTCTGTATCCTCATGAACAAATCCACTAGTTACAGCCCTGTTGGTATCAGTAAATGAGCTTAGTAAATTATGAGTCAATGTATCTTTAAGGTCCTTGTCTCCCATTTCGTAAACAATGCTAAGTCCTCTAGAAGCCGATTCTTGAATAATCTCATCTTTCTCGGACAACAACCTTAAAAATGAACGCTGCAATTGATCCAACTTGTTCTTCACTGAATCTAAATGTCCACAATATTGTACCATAGATAATAGCCAAATACACGCAGCTTTTCGAAGAGATGGTTTGGTGTTTGCGCATGCTTGAATAATTGTATCCAAAATCAGGACTAATCTTGAGGAGGATTCAACCAGTTGGGGAGTAAGCTTACCATTCCGAATATCCAATTTATTATCGATGACTTTGGAATTCTTACCAGCAGCAAGAACAGTGAAAGCTTCCCCGGCAGTGAAATGAAAATCTGTTTGTTTCGAGGTATGTGTATCATATAATGCTGACTCGATAACGGACAAATCTACTTCATTTGAAACCGTCAGGGACAAAGATAAAGATGCGAGTGCTGTAGTAGCACGTTCGTTAAGTTTCTTGACCAACGGAAGCAATTTATCCACAAATTTCGTCTTGTATGCTTCCACTTCACTAGAAAGAGAAACAATAGGACCTAGGCAACCAAAGAGAGCCAATTGAGACAAACTTTCTAGGCCCTCTTTTTGGATCCTGGACGAAGGTGTGTCTATTGATTCCTCAAGCTTCAAAAGAACATGATTGAACAAGTTTTCAGAGACAGTATGAGATCTTTTCCGAAGAACTAATTGAGAAATCAAGAAACATAATGCAACAATCTGCTGAGTATCGAGGAGTGATTGCAGTAAGTTTATAACGTGAGCGTCAGACAGAACGTCCTGAGATCCAACAATGCTCAGATTTTTGCAAACGTATAACAGAACTTCGTCGGAAGTAGAAACATTCAGTAACCTTCTTAATTGGTCAATTGAATTTGACAAGATGGAGACTGATTCATGAGGAGATGAAACTAACATCTGATACAGCTGTTTTGCAGGAATTAACGTTGGGTCATTGACAAACGCCTCAAATTGCAGTTTGATAAATGAAGAAACGAGAGATGTATCAAGTCTATTCAATTCGTCAACTACCAACTGTTTGACCTTTTCGTCATGTTCCATTGCATTTTGTAATCTTGTTTCCCATTCTTGGTCCGGAACAATCACTGTTGATTTGCCTTTAATGGCTTGCATTATGAGCGATTCCCAAGTAAATTTCAACACCTTGGTAGCATGGAACTGGTCCAAATTCTCAACATGAGGAATCATCGATTGCAAAGACGGAAATTCTACCTGTTGTGTAGATGAAGCTGTATTGAACGTCTGTTGGAGTGAAAAATAATAAGGGTGCAATCCTTTAGAAGCCTCCTCCAAGGTTTCAGGTCTTTCAAATTGAGTTTGCACAAAGATATTTAAGATTCTAGCTCTCACATCATCAAAGGGAAAACAACAATTCGCGTATTTCACAGCCATGTACCGACAGCTGAGAAGATTGTCATTAGGCTTATATGTCAGATTCTGCGGAACATAAAGTGCTAGAATTGAATGAAGTTCCTCTTTAGCAACAGATGACAAACTTGGAAGCACAGAAGTCAATGCAGATAAAGAATCTAGAATACTGGAACGAAGCTCCACAGGTTCGGACTCCAGCATTCTGAATAAAAACTCAATAAAAGAACAATCTTCAGGAACAGGAATTCGTCTCAAAACAACGCTTAAAGCTTCGTATTGAAACTTACGTTGCACAGCATTTGAATTGTCCATATCTATTTGTGACAGGTTGTCTTTCAATTGTGAGGCAATCGTGCTACACAAATCTCCGTTATCGGAAGATTCCTGTTCAACCATGACTGTGGTGATCCATTTGATGAATCTGATTGTTGCTTGTCTTAATTTAGAATACTCAGATTCCAATCCAAGTGAGCATAACTTCCCTGCATTAGGGGAAGTAGCAGCTTTGCGACTTTGACAACAAAAATTCATGATTTTTTCTTGTAAGTACAATGTTGCAGCTGGAGTGGTTTCATTCCCAATGAACAAATCAATCAACCTGTTCACCAGAATCTCATCCTCGTAATTAATTTGATGTCTCTTCAAAAATGAGATTGCATCATTAGCCAACGACGAGGAAGCATCTGCTGAAGCAATCAAAAAGACAATTCCAACCTGGGTATTAAAAACCAACTCTGTGAATTTAAAGATGGCTTTTTTGTAGCTGGTCAAAGTCCCCAGATCAAAAGTAGCACCTGCTTGATAGGTGAAAAAAGAGACCTGCTGACTGGATAAACCGGGGAAACTAAGATTTTGAGGTATTGAATTTGATTCATCGGGTGAAACAGGACTCATAAGCATGAATTGGGTGAACTTCTCGATCAAAAATAGCTCATCAGATTCCTTTAGCTTGAATGTGGATTTGTAACTGTCTTTGTCTTGTTCTTTGACGTCTAAAGTTAAAAGAAGCTTGCACAGAATATTAAACATTCTGGAAGCAATGACACTTTTCATCGAGGAGATTCCATCGATTATCACCGGGATAAGATCGGTTCTTTCTTGTCCCGATATTCTAGTAAGACCCTTGGAAATAAATAACAAGGTGTACGATTGAACCACCGTGGGATCAGAAGAAGATGGGAGTTTGGGATCCTTCACTTGCTTCAACAGATTGAGAACTGGTAACTTCACAGTGGAAGAATTGATTCTGGTCAACAAGTATTTGACCATCTTATTGATTTGAGTCCGAACATTGGAATTGGGAGAGGCGAATTTGAGCAGAATAGGCGCCAGATATAGATTAAGTGACGATTCAAACTTCTCGTCAGTATCGGCTAATGCCAAACGAAGTTCAACTTTCTCAACAAGAGCCAACTCTTCGCTCATGCTCTTTGTATGTACGAGAAATATTTTGAAGGGCAAATCTGGTGAAGCACTACCGAGTAGCCGAGTAGCGGGATCAGATCATGGCTGTGCAGATAAGCGGTTTTTAACACCGTGAAGCGGTGATAGTTCGGAAATAGCTTACTCCACCCCGTTGAAATGTTCAGTACATGGCTTGTCTGTATGCTAGTGGCGATCAGATAACAATGACCATCAAATTGGATATTGTGGCTACAGCTGTATTGGTATACATAAAATAACCAATGTGGTTTGAAAGGAGGAAGGTCCAGTATCGACTACAAGATTCTATTGTTTTAGTGGGATTTGGAGTAATTTAAATAAAAAGATCCTCTGCCTTGTACCTGTCACATGCCATATAGTTTTGTGCAACTGCATCCGAGAATTTCACATGTATGTTCTAGTTTCCTTTTTAGTAAATGTTTGTAGGATCACAAAACAGATCTTATGTCCCACACTAAGCACAGCCAGCAAATTCGATTAAGAAATCTATTAGATACATCATGAAGGTGGGTTTGAAAGATTTGAGGCCTTTTCCGCTCGCATGCATTGTTTTGTGACGTTCGCTCATGCATAAGCCCAAATCCAATATAGTCTGTGCTTTGTGCTCAGCAATTTCCGAAATGCGCCTGAGAAGAATTATATTGTGGGAGTAGAGTAAACAAATGGTATATATATGTCACCACATCAAGATCAGATCTTTATCAAAGATTCGTTCCATCTGCGACAAAGTTTTACAGTTTATACCTTGAACCTTCTTTTTGCAGAAACATTGAAATATTGCTTGCATTGGCTACCCCTTTGCATATCAAGATAATAACGAACCTTTTCTCTGTGTCTCAGATCTCTGTGTCAAATCTAAACAAAAGATTTCTCGGATCTCTAGTCGGACCAAAAAATAATTTGACCGTCTCCACACCACACTATCATACCAGATCACACAGCACACAGAACACTAACAATACAAGGGAAAAAAAATTAAGATTCCCTACATTGTGTCAATCATCGCTGAAGAAATCTGCTGCCAATTAGCCTTTTGTTAAATTGATTTGTTTGTGGGAAAATCATTCCCCCTTTTGTTTTATTCTTCCTAAGTGACCATTAAAGCCTACGAAGACAAGATCAACAATTGCCGCTCAATTGATCTGTAATATCAATAGTTGCCCATACGAAGTCGCACAGTCCTAAAAATCATCAGGTTTCCAATCTTGAGCGCCAAGTTATTCTTTCTTCATTTATTGATCGATCTTGCAATTAGCTACCATGGAAGGTGTTGAAGATAACAGCATCCGGTTGTTTAAAAACTCTGAGCTCGAAAAACATACTGACTTGAAACCAATGACAGATAATGGTCTACTGAACTCTGACAATTTGCAATTCATCAGTGAGAGTGGTAGCGAGCAGTCATCCGATTATTCGGAAGCTGTTTCCTCTTGTGGCGAGGTGGAAGAGTCAGATGAAGATACTAAAGATTGTAAAACAGAAAATAGCATCAATAAGCAAAGTGCAAGTCGGAGTGACACAACTTCTAAACCATCAAATACCAGCATCTCATATGAAGACGACAGTTTCACCAAGGAAACAGAAAGTCCGTCAGCAGAAAGAGGCAGGCCATCTGCTTGCGTTTTCGTGGCAAGTTTATCTTCCAACCTTTCTGACGATATCCTTTGTCAATCAGTCAATAATCATTTCAAGCAGTGGGGTACAATCTCTCTTGTGAAAGTCCTTAGAGATCCTGCAAACAGACCCTACGCTTTTGTTCAATATACCAAAGAAGAGGATGCAAAACGTGCAATTGGTGAAGGCCAGCACTCTCTCCTGAATGGCCGTACCATCAGATGCGAGAAAGCAAGAGTCAACCGTACCTTGTATATTGAGACAACTAATAAGGCCCTCGTTGAGTCTTCCATCAGATCGTTCTTGGAAAAATATGGCGAGGTCGAAAAATTGGTCTCCGTTGACGAGAAGTCCAACTTTGTTGATCTGCATCTTGGTGCACATTCGTTTTGGTTTTGCAAGTTTGTCTACCGTCAAGATGCTATTAGTGCATATGCCAACCTAAAGGTGAAACCATTCTGGAATGTTGAATGGGCACAAAACCTTGAGGATGAGACTAATGATACTCCGGAAGTCACTATTGACAAATATTCCATCTTTGTTGGCCAGCTGGATCCTAGGATCAACAGAGAAGAGTTAATTGAGCGATTTGAACAGCATGGAAAAATCAAGGAAGCAATTTTGGTCAATCGGCCACTCAACAACTTTGCATTCGTCAAATTCGAGACCAGAAAGGCAGCAGCTTCTGCAGTTGAAAGAGAAAACCATTCCATGTTCAAGTTCAAGACCATTCACGTTCAATACCGCGAAATGTACAACAACTATAAGAACAAATACTCGAACGAAAATGGTCCTAAATTGAATTTGGCCCCTCCTCCAGTTAGTTTTAGAAGAAGGCACTCTTACAGTTCCAACAATGGAAATGGAAACGGAAATGGAAATGGTACCCCCAACAATTTACAAGGTAACAAACTGAAAAAGGCTCCGAACTTCTATCGAACCAGGTTTGGCAGCTTTAGTGGGTTCCCAGATCAACAAGACATGCAGCAGCAGCAGCAGCAGCCACCCTTCTCAACATTTAAAAGAGCCAATATGCAAAACCCTCCGGCACTGAGAAGGTTTTCGTTTGGAGGTCATGCATCACCAACAGGTACGTCGAGCAAGACTTTTAAGAGCACATTTGATTTTGCCAACCCTGGATTTGGAGCCAAGAGTGAAAATGGGAAGAACGGTTTTAAGAGATCAGGTTCTGCAAATGACGGAACAGAACCAGTCGCCAGTGATGAAGAGGAAATATCCAATGCCGAGGCTGAAAGGTTTGACGAGAACGACGACGCAACTGCTGGCCGCAATACCAACACTGCATACTCATCTACCACCAACGGAGCTTCCAAGACCACGTACTCATACACATCCGTGGATGTTGACGAGTACTCACCAAAGTTCCCACCTTCACATGGGTTGGGAGATCCAAAAATGGCACCACCAATGGCTGGCGCCGCTGGTCCAAGCTACTTTCAGTCCCATACTCCATATTATTATCTTGTTCCCACTAAAGAAATGGGTGGATATGTGGGCAGTCCTGTATCATCTGGGGTCAACAATCCTGGGATGATTAGTGTGAATGGAAATGGGACTGGAGTTCAAGGGGTTGGAGCCCCACCTGCAACTGGGTATTATTACACATATGCGCCTTACGATCCTAGTGCTAGTCCATCGATGTACCCGTGTTACATGTACTATAATCCGAACCCCGTTCCAGGTACATCTTCCGAACAGAACCCCGGATATTTGGCGGAACCTTATGAGCAGAACTTCTGACCAAATGATGTTGAATTTGAATTTGATGATTGCTTTCTTCTATGATGTTTTTCGCGTTCAATTACAATGTGGAGCTATTATTTTTCGTTTTCGTTCTTGTCGTATTCCATAGGCCATTCCAATGCGATTGAATCAGCTGTGTGCCAATTCTATGCAATTCATTCTCTATACAAATATATTGATTTCAGCATATTTGAGAGTAGTTTGATTCACAGGCTGAACTTTGGTGCTAATGACATATATGCCTATTGATCTTGACAATCTGTAAGAATGTATTCAATGGTTTTTGAGTTTAAATTTCCTTTTCAAGGTGGAGTAGAACGGGTCAATGGGCCAGGCTATTTGAGGAACGTAACATCTTTACACCAGGGAAATTATTTTGATGTGAATTTCTCACTAGTTAAAGTTTTGAGGTAATAGTGTATGTCAAAGTTTTATCATTTTGGTTTCGAGAAGATTCCAACTGCTGGGACTTCCAAGGCTTTGGATTTTGTACAGCTGACTGGTTCCAAGAAACGACGGAATTTGGAGGTTTCTGAGCTGAAAGCTTTGAAGTTTTCTAATTTTATCAATTTACGAGATGTTGTGCCCATTGATGGTATTGATAGTGTCAATTTACATGGAAATGGAGAAACTCTATCAAAAATTGATGGAGAGGGAGATTTTAGGATGGGTATTGATGAGCAATATGAGTTTAAACATTATATCAATTTGAATTTATTTCATGATGAGACTAATGCTCTTCAATCAAGTTTGACAATTGCGGTTGATGGATTACCCGACTTTGTTACTGATTCTGATAAGACGATTGATCAAGTTCTAAGTTATATTATTGATGAAGTTTTGACGGGGATTTCAATCAAGGTTAATGGGGAAGAAATAAAATTGAATACCAAGTTCAGCTGGACTGCTCTTGGATATGAAGGAGTTGACAGTAAAGTGATTTTCATTGAATTTTCTGATTTATTGGCGGTTGCATTATTTGACAAGGTTTTCAATTGGGAAGATACTAAGGTTCATATGAAGCAGACTATTAGACTTGCTTGTGAGAAATTGTTAGAGAAAATTGAAGTTGGGGATGTGGATACACAAAAGCTTGGTGATCGATTGAATCAAATCAAGATAAATGGAGGATCTAAGAGTAAGAAGAATTCCAATAGAGACACAGATGATTATGTTGTTGATTCCAAGGAGTTGGATGATATTCCTCCTGAAATGTATGATTTGGTGAAGCAAGATGTGATAGCTTTTAGAACACGGGTTTCAAAATTAGAAAGTCAAAAGAAGGAACAACAATTGATTCGTGATAAACAGACAAGTAAGATGAAATTACGACGGATGTTTCTACCTGGTCAAGAGGATAAGATGGATGAAGAAGAATCAGAGGAGGAATTAGAAGACGATGGAATTGAGGATGAGGTTTTTAAGAAACAACAGGAAGCTCAAGCACAAGCGCGTGCTGAGAAGACTTTCCAATTAAGGATTCAACAGACACGTAAAAGGGATGAGGCACGACATAAGAACTTGGAGACATTTAAACGATCTGTTGAACATACAGTTTATGAGAAGGAGTTTGTTGTTGCGGCTCGAAAACGGTTTTTGGAGAGCTTCGTTACTGGAATAAAGGATAATAATAACAAGATCGATCTGAATTTCAATTATTATATCAATCATAGCAATTATCTTGCTTATAGAAGCAAGAAGAAACAGGATGAAGAGAGATTAGATCAAATAGATAGAGAGGAGGAAGCCAATGAGAAGAGTGCCAATGCTGATCAAGATGAGTTCATGGCATCTTTCGGAAAGTCCGACAAAACAGTGAAGATCTCACTACGCAAAAAGGATTCGTTGGATTCTTCAATCGTGGAGAAAGTTCGTACTAAAGCAGAGCAAGTTCTGGAGGAATATTTGGGTGTCAAGGAAGATTCGTTGGTGGAGTTCATTGTGAGCTTCGTTTCTACCAACTTTCATCGTGGTACTGATAATGATGAATATCGTGCGTTTGTGGCAGAATTGGCTGAAACTTTGGATGAGGATGCTCAAACTGCTGTTGATGACATCTATAAGTGTATAACGTAAGCACATTATTTGAAGAAAAATATGTCCCCAGATAGAATAAAATCCTAGGGAGGCATGAGTGAGAAACGGGGTCTGTATTTTGTTGAGCGGACCATTGCTAGCTCAGAGGCCGTTGTTGAGTATTTTTCTGGATTTTGTGTATGTGTGGTTGAGTCTGATTCACGATACAATCAAGTAAGGCCGTTCAATACGCGGGCCAAACGAGTCCTTACAACGTCTACTTGGCAGGAGCTTTTGGAGCCTTCTGATTCGATGGATGTGTTTAGCAGTGAGTTGGATGATTTGGATGAGGTATGGAAGACTAGGGATCAATCTAGAAGCTTAGAAACCAGTGATAAGATTCCATTGAGACGGACTATGTTTGTGAACATTGTTATTCGAAATACCTCTATATCGATTAACAACAGAGACAAGGTTATGTTTGAGGCACGGGTTTGGAGCTGTGCTGTCATTCCAAATTGTGAAGAGTCGAAAGGTGAGGACTCGTTGATTGTATGTTTGGAGACAGGAGTGATTATGATTTTACGAATCTGTGTAATATCTGGACATTTCGAACCAATTGTTGTTCAAAGACTTCAAGTTCAGGACCCAGAAGCTGCAGGACAGCTACATATGCCTGGATATAAGGTTAGTGTATTTCAAACTGGCAAAATGGTTGCAATTGGTGCGTTTACCAAAGTGATTCGATTGATTAGAATTGAGTATGATTCAAATGGAATACCTTCTTTTGGGATATCACAGAATCTCATCACAAATGGGTCTCTTGTTGAAATGGTTTTTCTAGAACCTTTGTTACCTGTGGAATATATGGTTCTAGTGAATCTGGTTTCTACTGATGAAAATATAATGGAATTGGATTACCATGAGTTTTACCATTACGATGACCCATTAAAAGACGCGAAAACACATCCAATTATGTTATGGAACATTTCAGAGGTTCCATATTTCTTTATTCCTCTCAAAAATACTCAATGTTTGGTCCAAATACAGGAGACCAAATGTGTCATTCATGGTCTTCATTATATGTTATCGAGAGAACGTTGTGATACTGAGGAGTGCGCTCTTCCTCAATTTGAAGGTCAAAACATTAAACCGAATGCATTCTATGTTCCTGAATATCCTATCACTTGTTTTCCTACCGAGGAGTACGAACAGCCATACGATCAGATTCTAATTTCCACTATGACTTCGTTATGGCTACTGGATATTTTTAAAACACGTCAAGGGTGGAAGATGAGATTCAATGAGATGTTTGTTCAACCTGCTAACTTCAGTCATTTCTCATTGGAAGAAATTGGAGACCGACAATTTACACTCACTTATTTTGACGACCATGGTTCTGCAGAAAACAAGATAATTCGTTTATTACCTCGAGCCAATGGATCAAGTTTCAGAATTAAGATTCTTGAAGACAGAGGGAGTACTACCAACTGGTTTCCAACCTTTGATTATACGGTTGTTTTGTCTCCTCGGTCCAAACTAGTCAATTGGACATCCAATCAAGAATTATGGTGTATTGGTCGATGTGATTCACGAGGAGCATTATTTAATTTCCATCGAGGATACAAAGCAGATAAATCTGTTCCGGAACCAAGATTTAAAGATGTGGTTTCAATTTTTCCATTTGAATTGAAAGGTCAACCACATTTTGTTCTTAGTAGTTTGATTGAATCCTGGATAATTGCTTTTGGAGAACAAGAATCCGAAGATATTGAAGAACTGGCCCATTTCAAGTGTTCTCAACAAACGATTCAATTTGGACGATTATTGGATGGAAGATATATCCAGATTCTTCAAGATGGTTGGAGAATAGGAAATTTTGAGTCCACAAGCATGGATTATGTTCAAATACCCCAGAAAATTGTCATGGCTTCCATTATAAATGATATGGTGGCCTTGGTTTATGAATATGGTGAATCCAAGATGTTGATTAATATTGAAATCTTCAAACTATCAGGATCCTCTATTCCAATTAAACCACTATTAACGGATTTCCAACCCTCAATGGTCAAGTTTGTTGACGACCAAACAGTGGTGATTGGAACATTTGATAATAAACTTTATTTTTATCAATTACACAACCAAATATTTGAACATCATACAACAATTGATTTTGAAGAACTCAAATTGGATTTCTTGATTCCCCATGACATTGTTTGCACTTCTAAACATACAATTGTCACTTCAAAAGATGGAACCTTGGCTCTTTTTGGACCAACTCTTGAGATGATGACATGTTTAAAGATTGGTGAAGTTCCTGCTACTATCATCCAGCAAGGTAATTCAAAGTTGTTCCTTGTGACGAAAACCTTATGGAAACTTGATCTGACCAAGTCGTGTTATCCAGAACGAATCTGGGTGGCCGAAACTACCGATCGTGGTTGTCGAACAGCAATTCTACTTAATAGCACTACTTCTGACGTCTTATCAGATTATGAAGATGATCAATTATTAGCAGTTCGTGATGACGGACTATGCAGCTTGTTTGTGTCACGGAATATCGATTGGAATATTCGGAAAACCAATCTGGGTTCCACACCTCTCCATGTATTACATTATCCCTATCATAACATTTTTGTGGTACTTGTTTCTGGACCTGAGAAAGTGGACATTGTGGACCACCGGACCAGAAGAAAGCTGACTGTGGAGCAAGAGGAGCCGATTCTGGAAATTGGAGAGCAACCTCTATCGATTTCGCAATGGCAGATCAGGTCTCGTCGAGTTGAAGAGTATACACATAATCATTTATTACTGGGTTGTACAAACCTTAAGGATGGAACCGGAGTGGTTAAAATTGTTGAGATTAAACGATCCAAGGATACGGTCAATCTCAAAGTGTTATATTCATGGACACAATCTTCTCCGGTGACATGTATTGCACAGTTGACCGACTCTACTATAGTGTATTCAGATCGCAATTCGGTGAGATTACGCAAATATAAACCAACAGAGAGCAAACTTAGCGAGTCATTTGGTCAAAGAACTTTCCCTTCGGATGTTCGTGAGATCAACTGCGTTGATAATTTGGTGGTGATTGTTACATCCAGAGATTCCATTTATGTTCATGAATATGTTGATGGAGAACTGAAATATAAGATCAACGATCCTGTGAATAGGGATTTGATGGCTCGATGTGTGATTCAAGGATCTCAAATAGCCGTTGCTGACCGTCGTACTTGCAGTATCAGCATTCTTGAAAACAAGACTTATGACCATTATACAGTGACCAATCCTGAACTGATAAAATGGAAAACACCATTCATACCTCGAATTCATGAGTGTCAGTTTTCACCGTTATGGAAAACGGCTAAATCTAATAAATTTTTAGCAATGGGTCTAAATGGAGAAATTAGACAGTATACCCAGATTTCTCTAGACCATTTTGAAAAGATCAAGAAAATCAAGACTCAACAAGAACGGCTTAACAAGAATCGGGTTCCATTAAAGTTGATGGATCTTCCAGTCCAAGATCAACAAGCAATAGTGAATGTTGATTCCATAGCAGATAGATATGGTGAGATTGGGGATCTTGATCTTGACAATTTGCTTCATAATAGTCTTATATAGAAAATGTCATTTAATCATTATTTTTGGACCTCATTCTTGATCTTATCTAATAAATTGTTGATTCTGGGTCCCATTAATGGTTGACCTGTTCTTGTCTTGGCCAATTTAAGGATCTTCGATTGGGATTCTCTTTTTTTCTGTGATTCTTTCATTTTATTGAGTTTTACCTTAGTTTCTTCAATTTGATATTGTCTTTCCTTCTCCTTCCGTTGTTGCTTGAATTTTATCCGATCTTGGAAACTAAAAGGTTTATTGGGTTTTTGTTCTGGTTCAGTCTTTTCCTTATCTACCAATTTGAAATAACTTCTTCTCAAGTTAGCTCTATGTGAAAGAGCTTTCTTTATATCCTTGGCTGTTGTTATGTTAGTTTATCAACCAATCAAACTTACTTTTGCTCTCTCTATCGTATTTCTTAGACATAGTAAATTAAATTTAATATTTTTTTTTCTTTCTGCGGCTTAAATTTTTCACGAGACAAAATTTGCAAAAAAACCTATTCAATTTGTACATAATGAGCAACTTCCGATTAGCGCTATTGCGATATTCGGAGTTGCAGACCATCCGACGTCGTGAACTGGCCCTTGAATGGTGTCTAGACTTGACCAAAAGTTGGAAATATGATGGGAATCGTTGGAGTGCAATAATCCCTCTACTTTCATTAAAAAGACTTCGATTTATTGGGACACAATTACAACAGTTTCATCGTAATATATCAATAACAAACACCAAGTTTTTTGAAAACAACTTGAATGCATTAATTGAACAGCCAATAGACTCGAAATTTTACTTGGAAGCGCAAACCAAGTTGAAACTTCAATTGGATTCCAATGATATTCAACAGAAGGCTAATCTTTTCAATTGGTTATACAAGAACAAATTCGATAGTTTATGTTATCAACTTATTGAAAAATGTCCAAATCGATTCAAAGGTTACTCATATTCGCAAAGCCATCGACTCGCTAAAATAATAGATCGATATGGTAACTTGAATGATTTCAACCAGTTATTGGAGCATTTTGAACCCTTAAAGACATTTAATCTTATACGACGACTTGAAATATTGAATCAGACTCCAGAAATACAAGCTATCAATCAATATTTACGTTGCTATGATTCGAATCTTTTGAAAGTCATTATCAACTATAAAGGATTATGCAAATCATTAACCAAACAACTTGTTCATGAAATATCCAACATGAAATCATTAGAATTACAAAAATCATTTACAAATGAGATCATTCAACTTTTTGGACCAACCAAATGTGATATCACTTTCTTGGAATATACATTCAAATTACTTTGTAATGGAACTTTGGCCGAAAAATATCAATTGGCTCAATCATTCATTGACCTTGAAAATAAAGAAGAGTCACTTCTATCTATTATAAAAGATCTTTCACCTTTAGAAGCATGTTATATATGGAGTCGTCAATATCCTGACTCCAAAGTTGGTCAAATTCATCCTCCAGAATTATTGATTCTCAAACATAGCCAATTATTTGGTGGTAGATTACCAAACAATTTCATTCAACAATTAGAACTTGATAACTATCATCTTTCTAATTTCATGAGTTTATTGATTTATGGATATTCAAAATGGGGAGACAAACGTTATGTGGCCGAATTAATGAAACTAAAGGCTACCAATAAATTACATATATCAGTCAGAGACAGAATTAGATATTTCTTAGTTCTTTGTGAAACGAATCCTGAACATGCATATCATGCTTACAAATTGATTAATCTGGAAAATAGAAAAGAAGTGGTCAAAGATATTCTTCAAGTATTGGCCAGAACCCAACGTTGGGACGAATTGAGCGAATTATTTGAGAATTTGACCGAGCTAGATTACACTCCCACTTCCAAAGATTATCTGTGTATGTTCGAAGCCCTGAGTGTTCGAGGGGCTTCAGATCAGGCTCTTGAACTTTGGGAAATGTATATTCGTCGAGGACATCGTCCAACAGATAAGATTCTTCAGACCATCATTACTGCACATATTAGAAAGGGAACTTATAGTGAATCATTACAATGGTTTGCAGCCTATTCTCATTACGAAATCCAGGTGAGTTCCAAATCATACGGTCTGATGTTACAATGTCTTTCTGGAACAGGAGATTTGGCAGCCTGTTTCCAACTATTGGACGAACTAAGTAAGATGAAAGATTTAAAATTGGGGAAATCTCAGCTGGCTGGATTTTTGAGCAATTGTTCGTCTTCAGGTGATTTTAAAAGTGTTGAGACCGTTTTCAATACTTATTATCCATTATTTGAACTATCTCTCGACGCTAGAGATTATGTCTGGATATTAAAGACACACTTAGTTGTTCAAAGATATTCCACCTTATTGGATGTCTTTGATAATCTAAGAAAAATCAACATGGTTAATTCTTCGAGTTATTTGGTAGCATTAATGGCTGCTTCGAGATTGCCTCGATTAAATCGGTTTGATGAAATCTGGAAAGAGTTTTATATCAAATATGAGAGCCAATTGAAAGTTGAAGATTATCAATCTTATTTGGTTGCTTATTCACGAAGAAACTCTTACACTCGTGTCATTACCTTTTTAGATGGACTGAAAGAGAAGTATGGAACCATTCCTACAATTTTGATCAACCAAATATTTTTCCAGTACACGAGAATGAATAGGATGAAGAATGCATTTATGATTTTAGGATATGCAATGAAAAATGACATTCCAATGACAACAAGAACATACTCATTAATTATTCAGGCGGGAACCAATTTGATTACAAATTTCAATTTGGAATTAATGGAAGAACTTCTTAATCATAAACAGAAAGATAATTTAGGATTCTCGGATAAAGACCTCAACCCTAAATCTTTCAAGAAAGCAATGATCACTTTACTTGAAGAAAATCAGGCAATAAAGGCCAGAGATTTGTTTGAAACTTATATTGAGAAATCAGGAGCATACTTATTGGATAATCTTCATATTCTTGCTTTGGAACTGATCATTTTAGCCAAGGAAAAACGTTGGCATGAATTTGAAGGTTGTTATCTTCGTTATTATAAATTGGTTGCTCAACGTCTTTCTCATGCTCGATTACGCAATATTGAGATTTACGAACGGTCCAAAGATGCAGATCTTCGAGTTTCTACCGTTGCAACTCTTCAAACTTTGGATGAAGAAAAACTACGAAGCAAGTCTTCTTTCCGTCCTAGATTACCAAAATATCTCAAACAAGCCTTATCAGAAATCTGGAAATACCGTCTAGAACAATTGAATGAGACCAACCAATTAGCATCTCTACCAAATGCCGTGGGACAGATGTTCAAAGATGGATTCATTCTGAACAGTAAAGATATGAACGACACAGCCTTGATTTTAAGCAATGATCCAGGCTTGGTTAAAGAAACTGTTGAGTTTATTGAACGGTATATGTTACCTGGTATGATGCGTCGGGGACGTTTAAGATTATTAAAGATTCAATTTCATTCAGAGATTGCGATTCGTCCAAGTGCTATTGAAATGGATCCTAGTGTATTTTACAAGAGTCTTGTGAATTTGAAGAAAAACATGCATGCTCTTCCGGATGATGAGGTTTCCAAATTGATAAAGTCCAGCGTTTTCCGTAAACAATGGACTTATCTGAATAAATTCCCTCAATACATGGACATTTATGCCAGATTCAAACATCAAAAACTGGAGAAACAACGGATTAAGGCCAAACAAGTTCGGAGAGAAGCAGTTTTCGATCTTATTCATCGTCGTCGTTTATTCATTTCTAAACGACAAAAAGAGATTAAAGATCATATTTCAATGTTAGAAACCGTTCATCAATTGACCCAAAAACGAGTCAATTCTATACAAGATCCTCAAACAATTGATCGACTAGCAAATTCCCAAAAAGCCTACACAGCCAAGATTCAAAAATTACAAACTGCATTGAACACTGTCAGAAAAGAAGCAAACTTATTGATGGTTGATATTCGAACAAAGAAGGACGGCCAGAAGGTTTATGAGACCTTAATCAAAGAACAACGTGTTGATAATTGAACTATCGTGTATATATTGCATTATATTTCAGGAAATTGTAATTGTGTAGAAGCATCTGCTGTTCCCCATATTAATGGACCAACATGAGGTTGAATGTTGTATTCCAGTTTCAAAGTGGTTGTTTTATTGTGTAAAGTTGGATAATAATCCCAGATCGAATATTTAGATCGAATTCCACTCAAATCCAGGATGCTTTCATCCTCAGTTTGAATGATCTTGTCCCAAAACACCACTTTGGAATACTCGTTTTTCTTTGATGAATACTCTCCAATTAAGTAGACAAAAACCTGTTTTGTGTTCCAATTGAATAATGAAGATAAATCTGCATTCAAATCAAAATCCAATCGAACATTCTCCTTTCCTGAGTTTGGCCGTCCACCAAAATTACGAGAGAATTTCATACTATTCACGGCTTTATTCACCGAAATTTGTGCAGGAACCACTCCTTGAGTGTCAAAATGTAACTGAATCATCCATGAAGCAGAAATCACAACTGCCATGGTCATAATTAACGTTAAAACATAATTGAACACGCTCTGTGCCCTATTAAATATAGAAAACATGTCTTCAATTTTGTTGCCGGGTAAAATTAATTATATTAATGCTCATACCGGTTCTATTAATATTGGTATGTTTGATTGGAATTGTATTGTTTGGCGATCTTCCAGTATTCAATCAAACCGGAATTGCATCTGTTCATAGGTCACTGTTCAATATCGCCCGAAAACTCATCGATCGACTCATTTCAATCGATATCAAATATCTCAATGGATCATTCCAACGATATTCCAAATATTCAGGTTGGATCATCCCAATTTTTTATCTGATCGTCTTCACGTCTTCACTAACGTTGTTTACATCAAATACATTACCAAAATTACCAACATATCATTTGCTCATCATCATTCCTTCTATCATTTTCAACTATTACACTTTTTTCATGGCTGTGCTAAAAAACCCCGGATCTCCTCCATCTTCATCAAAGTATCCCCATGACAATTTGATTTTCTTTCCAAGCACATGCAGAACATGTCAAATCCCCAAACCAGCTAGAAGTAAACATTGTTCCACATGTGATAGATGTGTTCAATTATTTGATCATCATTGCATCTGGTTAAACAATGATGTTGGTTATAATACTTATCGATACTTCTTCTTCTTTTTGCTATCCAAGATATGGACATTTTTCTACGGAATGATCTTATGTTGGATGGCTTTAGATTCAAGTCCACGGAATTTCTGGTCCACAATCACGAAAACATCTTATCAAAATAGAGTCACTGGAGCTCTTTTCTTGCTTTGTATATTACTTCTTCCTGTTGTCGTGTTTTTCCTAGCAGAACATCTTAGATACATCTATTTGGGAGTCACCACAAATGAAACTGCCAAATGGGATTCCATTTCCTATTTGTTAAACGAAAACCTCCTCTACAAAACACAAATCAATAACCAATTGGCATATTTGGTAGCTACTCGAGATGGCTATATCACACTTAATGGGATTCCAATTAAGACTTCAAATGTTACCAAGATCGAATCATGGTCCGATCTAACTAACATCTACGATAAAGGGTTTATGAACAACCTCATGTCTCGCTTGTTTCCTGATGCTTTGTAATTATACATTAATAGAGCTTTTATTTTCTAGCTTGTTCGCTTGAAAGACGCCCAATAAGCGACTCAGCAGTAGTAACTCCTCCGATCTCCATACTAGAACGAAGTCCCTCTGGAGAAACCTCACGGGATTCTTGTTGGACCTGTCTTCTGGCCAGGTCTAAAGAATGTTGTCTCTTTGCATCCAAAGAATTTCTGTTGATCTGGTTTCTCAAACGGATCATCCTATCCGAGTCAGTGAGGATCCGTGGATCGCGTTTCACGGTCAGTGAAGGTCTTCTGAGTCCTATAGGGCTATTGTTACCATCTGTGAATTCCATTTCAATCTCCTCGGTAGCCAAAGTATCCACCGATCCAGAAATAGGAATCAACGGAGTGTTTTGACTCTTTCTACGTCCAAACATCCGTTTCAACATAGAACCACGGTTTCCTGCGGTTCCGTTAATAGAGTCACGATATTCAGTCACAGGAGTGTCCGGAAGTTGAACAGGAGTTTCCGCCATTTGTTCTCTAGTATATTGAGAGATTTTGACTCTATCTGGATCTGTTGGATCATAATTTTCATGATATTGGTCAAAGTCACCCTTTGCGACACTTTCCCGAACAATATCAACATCTAGAGGATACCAGAGCTTTCTGGTGACATCATAAGCAAATCTTGGTAGCATGCAGGTCAAGACAGCAGGGAAATAACAAGCCCAGAATGCAGGAGTTCCGTACATTCTAGCGGCAGATTTGTAAAACTCGCCAGAATAGGTAGATGAAGACCAAATACCTGTCCAAGCAAAAACCACAATGATAGATAATGAGATGATCAGAACTGTCAGCCAATCCCATCTATAAATATGGGACAGCATATATAGATCACATGAGGTGGTTGCAATGGTTGCCACCAATGCACCAAGCAAGAACCTATGATCCAAAGATAATCCATTGAAGGTGACCAATCCGTTCTTGTAATACAAGAAGTATGGATAGAAGAACGAAATCAAAGATTGATAGAATCCATCGGTCATGTACCACCAAAACTTGGACATGGTCCATTCGGATCTCACAATACCAGTTCTATAAAGTTGAGGGATCAACAACGAGATATGAGCCGGCACGTCTTGATCAAAAATTCCCATAAAGATTGGTGGCAGCGAAGTGTAAGCAAGAGTGTAGAACATCAGATAAGTGTACTCGAACAGGTAGGTCCCATCAAAATCATTGTAGATTCCGTACCAGAACAGAGCAATAGTGAAAATCACGTTCTTGTAGAAGAAACTTGGAATCATCTCAGCAAGACGTTTATAAGACCATCTTCCATGAACAAGAACCAACCGAGTCAGGTATCTGAATTGGCCAAGAGCATAATCTGCAGACATAACTGCTTGGGTTCCTTCTTCTCCAGCAATACCAACACCCACATCTGCAGCTTGGATCATAGCCACATCATTGGATCCATCTCCAATTGCCAAAGTCATAACGTCCAAAGTGTCTTTGACCAATTTGACAACTGCAGCTTTTTGAGCTGGTGAAACACGACAACACAAAACGGCTTTACATTGTTTGCACAACAATAGGAATTTGAACTTGATCTCATCACTCAAAGCCAACTTCAAAGCATCTCCATCAATCACCACTCCAAAGTTACCAGAAGGAGGAGAATGAATCTTCTTAGCGTCAGCCAATTCAGCCATCGACCCTTCCATATTGAAATGGGTGTCAAGATATTTCTCAATCAGAGCCAAGACAATCTTGCTTTGGTCTCCACCAAGTGCTTTGTATTCGTCTTCATCAAATATTGACTCAATTTCATCTCCCGAAGACTTAATAACCAAAAGATCCATTCCTGTTTCCAGTAGGTTACAGGAGAATCCAATATTGATGGCAGTTTCAACCTTATCACCAGTCAAAACCCAAAGTTTGACACCGGCTTTACCCAGAAGTTGGATCGAATCGGGGACACCATCTTGAAGACGATCTTCAATGGCAGTTCCTCCCAATAATATAAGTTCTTGTTCAATAAATGAAGCGACTTCTTCCATCTTTTCCTCTCTGTCATCCAATGAAGCAGAAGCAACATCATGTTTGGCAAGCCAATCCTCATACTGCGTCCAGGTGAGTTCTCTCTGAGCAATACAAAGTGTTCTTAATCCTTCAGTAGCAAATTGTTCAAGATGAATAGCTGTCTTTTCAAGAAGCTTTTGGTCATTGGAATTGCTCAATCTCGAATATATGATAGAATCTGCTCCTTTACAAATCAGAAGAACAGTAGGATCGTCATCTTTATTGGCAGGAGGGATTTTGATCATGGCGCTCATTCTCTTTCTGGTAGAATTGAATTCCAAAACGTTCAAAATCTGATATTCCTTCTCAACACCTTGAACATTAAGAATTAATCCCTTCTTTGTCCGTCTAGTGAACTCAAATCCAACGTCCTTGGCAGTAGCCACCAAAGCAGCTTCATCGGGACTTTGCGCTTTCAACTCCATCTTTCCAGGGACTTTCTCTGACGGTTCAGTCAAAACACTATGACAAAGAGCCAATGCTAACATAAAGTGTTCAGTAGCCTGTTTTTGAGCAGTTCCAGATTCACCCCCCAAGTCTGATGCAAACTCTTTGGAAACGAATGTTAATTCGTCATGAATATCAGCAGAAATTTCTCCCTTATTAACGGTTCTCAACATATTGATCATCTCCGCCTTATCTTGAGCAATCTCTGCCTTCATTCTAGCACTCTCTTCTTCAACATCAATTCCTTGTCTTCTTCTAATACCAGCATAAGCTTCTGTATAAGCTCTTCCATAATTGACTCCATTAATAGTACATTTCTTGAATTGCATGACATTCTGAGTCAATGTTCCAGTCTTGTCACTGAAAATGTACTCAATCTGTCCCAGATCATCGGATATGTTCCATGATTTTGGAGTACATGGATAATCAAGTTTTTGATAATACATTCTCACATCTGAATAAATGAAGAACGCTTGTGCTGTTTTGATAATCTCGATCGAAATGTAAAGGGAAATAGGAACCAAAGATTGGTATAAAATCAGAGCAACAAAGAAATCAACAAGACCATTGAGAGCAGCAGATCCAGCAATTGTTCCGTATTCAAAATAATATCGTGCAGTATTGGAACGACGATAATAAGCTCCATTGACAATTCCGCTTACCAAACATAGCACAAACAATAAGGCAAAATTCAAAATGACACAGTTGTTCAACTCTCTCGAAATCCGGGATTTCTTACTTGGAGTAACACCAGCATTCATCATGATCTTAGTATCATCTCCTGTGAAAGTCACCAAACCAACAACCCATTTGGTGTTCCTGAGAGTACATCCACGAAGAAGCACATTGTTGATGGTCACTGTCTCATTGGCTATTTTGCCAGATTCGTCTCCATTGGCATGATACTTCAAGTTTCCTTGATAACTGTACAGATTGGCCTTTGGGCCCTCACTTTCTAACCAGAACTTGCATCTAGAAAGATCATTAACGGACTTAATCGAGGCAGAAGAACATTTGAGAGCCTGTTTGACCTTCAAATTGGTTTCTCCGTCCAAATTCTTAGTCTCTGTATAACAAGCACCATCAGAATCAGAAGTTGAAAGAATCAACACATCGACAGGAATCGACTCATTAGCCTTTATCTTGATGATATCACCAACATGAACGTTTTTCCAATAATCTTTTTTGAATATTGGATTCACCATATTATTGCTCGACGACGGCGGAGCAGTGAATGGCTCAATTTTTCGAGCAAATCTGTCTGCTGCGGAATACTCGTTTTTGTCTGAAAAGGGGTCAGCAGTTTCACTTGTCAACGACGTAGTACTGCCACCAACAACGTTCTCCTGGAAGCTCTTTCTGTAATCGAAACTGTCAATGGATTTCCTGTTTTCTGCGGCATCCTCTTTCAGAGGATCTATAAGCGTTTTTCCCTTGAGTCTGCGAATCGTGGCGAACATGAACCGAGAAGTCATCTTCTTGATTCGTCTCCACAGACTAATATGTTCCCCGTTAAAGTTTGGATTGTCAATACCTTTGAGAATGTGAGTGATTTGATTGTTGACCTCCAAATCCAATCCTGTTCTTCGAGAATCTTCAAGAGCGTCCTTAAATGCAGTGATTGCAACAATCACAATCAATGGAACAGCACTTAATGCGGGATTTGGAACACCAAAGATGTTGAAAGCTCCCATGATGATCATGATAAGGAAGTAGATGTTCGCCACATTTTCAAACTGGTAGTATAAGTTCTTGGGTAGGAATGAAAGCGGTGTATATTTGGTAGTTCTAATTTTGTTCCTTGCGTATTCAGGAGGGTTTCCATCAGAATCCTTGGAACTGTCTGGGAACGGTAAATTCCAATAAATTTGTCTTTTTTCTGACGACCGGTCAAGTCCACCATCATCAATCTCGTCTTCTTTGTCAGTAGAGTCTCCTCCACTGAACATTTTTCGTGATGGAAGTCTTTTAGATAGACTTCTCTGGAAACTCTTGTTTCTACTAGGATTTCCATTTTTATGTCTTTGAGTTCCCCAACGATGTCTCTTAATAGCAGTACTATTAGATCTCGGCAAGTCACCAAGAGCATTTTCGTCTTCTTCCTCATCAATGTCTTGCTCGGGACTTGCAAAGGTCACGTGAGCATCCTGTAAGTTGACCAGGCCTTGTGATTTGCGGTCGTGTTTCGATTTGAATCCGAACACGTCATCTTCGTCATCGTCATCACCATCATTGAATGAGACGTCTTGGAGCTGCGAGGGATGAATATTGCTCGAAGCCGACCTCCCGGCTAGCGGAGCCGTAGATCGTGGTGACTCCGTGGCAGGAGTCCCTGGACCGAATCTGAAGTCAGAGTCATTTGCAGTGAATTCATAGCTGTCATCAAATGGACTATTAACACTAGTATCTTGATCCTTTGACATTATTTAAAAAACCTCAAGCTTCAATTACTAATTGATATCGTTGATCTGTCCTTAACAAGACTTTAAGAAACAATTTCCAATTGGCTTGAATGAAATCCGTCTTTTGTACAGATAGAAGCGATTTGACGGTTTTTCAGGTAGAATAGTTGTTGTATTTTCTAATCCTGGCGAAAAATCCACCACTTGCCTTAGAATGAATAAAAACCAAGCTGGCCCGTAGTATGCAAGAAAAAAAATTGCACCTGCTCAATTAACGATATTTTTTTGAGGCCTTACCAGGTTAGCTAAAAGGGGCCAATTTGATTCTGTGGGATATGAAATGTTCGCGTTTGCAATGTTTGATCTTTGGATGCTTTCATTGAACCATATTCTTCAGGAGTTTAATCAGTTCTTTTCAATTGCTACTCTTCTTTCCTTATGTCTCTAAACAACTCGTGTAGTTCGGTGGTTATTCCGGATCAACATATCAACAATCTTGGGTTCAACACCATCAATTGAACTCCAGAACAACTCATATCTTCAACTCTTAGTCTTTCGGTCCTCTTCCGAATCAGATAATCAAGCTACCAATTTCTTTTAATAGACGCGTCGATAGGCCTAATCTTACAAAACGAGATTTCCCCTTTGTTTTATTTTAGGGTAGCCCTTATTTTAATATTTCCTTCTGATCTAACCAATTTGGAATTGTTAATGACAAGTTAGCCGCTCAATTATCAGGTGGCAATGGAATCTGGCGTTAGTTCACATAATGTGGAATTTATAGACTTACCAGTCAATTCTTTTACTTCATTTAAGATTCGTTATGACACCGCTCAAGGATTAAATCGAAATTCAACAGTGATCTCGTTGGGTATCATTCCAAAGTCATGGATCATTCATAAGAAATCATTATTATTCTCTGCAATACATAAAATCAGTAGGAAACATGATGATGCTGCTAGTCAAACTTCAGATATGTTTGCTCAGGCTAATCAAAGTTTTTCCCAACGAGCACGAAAAACTCATCCTGATAATGATAATGATACCTCGGATCTTCTTCAATCGTCTCCAAATTCAAACCAGTCAACAATTATTGATCCTCCAAAACAGGATAATCGTAATAGATTGATGAGATCGTTTTCTCGTGGTACTAATCCATTTAATAACGAACAAGCCAATTCAGATTCAAATGAAGACCCTCATTTAGGTTCTACCTTGTTCAAATTGAGAAACAGACTCATAGTTTCAACGAAGGATCCCTCAAAAACCCTAGGGTGGTCAAACGATGACTTTCTGGCTTTCCAAAAGAAACTAACCTCAAAATTCAATTTAGACGACGAGGACACCAGCAGTCTTACAGATACAGTCTATTCACATAATAAATTTCATAATGATATTGAAAAAGCACGAATTCTTGGAAAGGAGGCTCGAAACGTTGATTGGCAGTCATCACTATCTTCGAACATGTCTTTCGTTACTGCAGACGAGTTCATTGAATCACAACCTCAGTCGAGAACACCAGTGGACCCTGAAAGCTCTGATAGTACTGTACACAACTCTAATGAGAATACTCTAGCTTCTATTGCCGACACGGTGACAGAAGTTCCCAAAGTGGATACCCTAGAGAAAACACCGACACATCAAAGGAAATCTGTTAAATTCTCGCCTGCTATCAAAGACACAAAGATTGAAAGCAAAAAGAAGAAAAGAAGTGTTCTGACGGTAGCCAATCCGAATCCAGAAGATGAGGAGTTACTGCCGCCGTCAGAGAATGATGGTGCAGATCAACACAACCATTCTCATTTTCGTGATTTTTACGAGCATATGAACGGGGAGATGATTTCAATTTTCCATAAGGTCCAGCACAAAACCGTTGGTGCTCGTAGAAGATTGGACGATGAATATACAAAGATGGAACAACGACGCAAATTGAGAAGAATGTTTCAGGAATTTTCAGCTGGTAACATAGTCAAAATGGAGAAAATGCTAGTCACAGTCATAATGAACGAAACCAAATATGATGCTGATAGCTCAATGAGGGTAGTTGAAAAATGGAAAGAGTACATTGTTGTTGCCCGGTCGACGGGGAATCATGAATATCCAATCGTATTGCAGTTTTTCAAGAAGAGAAAGATCAGGTTCGTTGATTCCAATGGAATTGACGACATAGAAGATTCGTCTTCAAGTGGAGAGGAGGAAGAACAGACTTCCAGCAAATTCCATTCAACCAGTCGCTTGGACTTTGGTATTCTTTTATCGATTCGAGATACAAGTGTGAAGTTTCACAATGTGCTAGATAAAACGATATCAGTCTCGAAATTATCAAAAAAACATCGGAGTCTCGAATATATTCTCCTGCCACAGACTCAGTCATCCGCAATCAGATGGTTGAGTTTTCTTTCCACGATTCTGAAAACTCATTCCAAAAAAGAGCAAAAGACAATCTTATTGAAGATCCCCGACATTGATATTTCATTGACAGTCAAAAATCTCAACTATTATCTTAAGCCTGAGGACTTTCATATGCATGCTAAAGACTTCAGATTGGAATACCGCCAAGACGGATACGGAATCCCTCGCACGAACGCATTTAACAAACTTGTTGACATAGTTTTCTCTCAATTAATAGCAGCGCACAACGACAATCCTAAAGGTCTTCCCACCTCAGCAGCCGATTTTGTTCATAAGATGTCTACTCAGAAGCATTTGTTGGCGTTCGCCGTGAAAAAATACGATCGCCTAGAATGGTTCATGGGAGAAAATGAAAAGCTCTTGCAAGCCGCGTGGCTTATTTTAAAAGATACACACGATATAGAGTTGCGAGAAGTGAGGCATGAGCCCCATGTGCTGAATAATGATTCTTTGGCGGAACCCTATCCAATTGAGGGATTTCTAGCTCGATTGACGAATCGAAGTGGTAAGTCAAAGTCTGCTTTTGGGCGCAACTACTTCAAGGTGAATTATTTCAGTACATGCAACAATTTTCTAATGTTCCAAGAATTTTACTCAGCTGTTCCTGTCTTTCAGTCTTCAATGGTGAATGTGATATCTTCATTGGGAAAGGTGCTTGACGGGAATGCACTGGACCAACGAATTCACGAACGACCTGTAAGATTCATATACAGTCCTTATCCATTGGATCCAGAAAATGAGGCTCACATCTCATGGCTAAAGCCAGAATTAAAGGACGAACAATTTGATAGATTGGATTCAGAAGCTTTATATGAAGCTGAGAGACGGTCAGCAAACATCACCAATTGCAAGAACATTATAGATATGTGCAACATAGCAGAGATCAGGTGTGTGGCAATGGACGAGATTCCTCATTTGGTCCGTTTGGCTGGATCTTTGGCTTGGGATTACCCTCAAGACCAGATTAATGACGAGTTTTTTGGTGACTCTACATTTGAGATTATACTCAAAAGTGGATCAAGTGTGCGACTACAGGCTTGTAATAAAGACATCAGGGATGAATGGGTTCAACGATTGAGACGACTGTACGAGTACTGGACTAAACAAAAGGATGAGAGTTTAAATAGGATCATGGATCTTCGGGAGAAGAACATGAAGCTGACAAATTTATCCGATCCTAGATATGAGTCTCATTTGGCCTCCGATGGTCGACCGAACAAATGGGAAATTTCGAAAGCATTGACTGATCCATTGATTTACAATATCTCACCTTGGTCTATTGACAAACCTATCATAATGAGTGGATTATTATACCAGAAAAGAAAGAAACACAAGAGCTTCAAAATGTTCTTTGTGATTCTTTGTCCAGGATTTTTAATTCTATATGACATGTTTGAACGAAGCAAGTCCTCTGGGGTTATAAAACCTACAGCTTATTACAAATACTATACAGCTATTGGCCTTGGGAACTGCTATGTGTTTTGCGATGCTGGGAATGAAACGATGGTTCTAGCCAGAGATGGTAAGAAGAGCCCTGGAAATAATCTTCTTCCTCGAGTGTACGCTGATGGATGGTTGAGTAGTGAAGACGAGAATTCACGTCAGTTCACTGTTTGGTTTGGGTCAAAACGAGTGATGATGAATAATATGAACTCACAGAAGGTTATTTTAAACGACTTGGATTATGAGTCTGATTCTGATGAAGAATCGGATCGAGATGAGGACAGGCATTCTAAAGCTGATAAGTTTACGCTGGAGGATCGAGGCAAGATGCTCAAGGCAGTTTCTAGATTAGGCGTCACCGGAAGAAGCATGGTATTTTTGGCAAGGTCTCGTATTGAACGAGATTTATGGATGACAAGACTACTCAGTGAAATTGAACGGTTTAGTTTTGGAGAGGACGAGGAAGTTCAATTAGCATGATGTATTTGCTATTAGACAGATCCGACTTATATCGCCCTCCAAACATAGCACATTTCGTCCCAGCCTACGCTGGCAGCAAAACCTGACCCCCATAGAGACCAATCGCATCCTATGGCGAACTCTTTGTGCAATCCAAACGTATTGACAAGTGAACGGCCATGCCACAACTTGTTGTTCATGAACTGCGCCTTAGTGTCAGTCTGGTCTTTCCAGACCCGACAAGTCATATCATATGAAGAACTCAGTAATGTATCTGAAAGATGTGGAGACCAGGACACTCTTCGCACTGCAAAATCATGTCCTATGAGTTTATTTACTGGCGATGGACCAGTCTTATTCGCGGTGTTGAAGATTTGATGTTGAACGCTTGGAATCATTCGCAAGTCCCATATTTTAATTGATTTATCAACCGAGGCTGTTGCTATGACTGTTGGACGATATTTGTTATAATCACATGATAATATTTCCATCCCATTGTGTGCTATGAAATCTATCTGGAGGGGTTCAGGGGCGCGGATGTCCCAGACCTGGCAATGAGAAGACGAACTGACAGAGATCAATTGGGATGGTTCGTGCGGCGAGAAGGTGGCTTGATAGATACAATCACTTGGAGGATGTTTTCCTGAAGGTTTGGTTGATATTGGGACAGAAGGAGTTTCTGTCATTGAAGATGGATCTTTTGGTGTTGATAAAGTTAACATTGACTGTTGACGATTAGGGGTCCAGATCTTCACAGTGCCATCCCATGAGGAAGAACAGAAGGTCAATTTGTCCACCAAATTCCAATACACTGAAAATACCTCCCTTGTATGTTCTTGGTACCGCTGAATGGGGAATTGTCGTAATGTAATATCGAATAAGGATATAGATCCATCTCCTGAACTTGTAAGAACTTGATTTTCATGCAATTCTGACCATGAAACGTCGAACAATCCGTCTTGGGTCTCAAATTCTGTATCCTGAACTATCATGCCATCATCTTGGATCGACAGAATAGCCAGTTTTCCATTTCCAACTAATCCATAATTGGCAGCAGTAGCAACAGCAAGCTTGTTGTCGTAGAAAGGGGAATACTTGCAAGCATAGCCATTATAACCAGTGGTCCTATATTTGAACATGGGTTACTATTTTTCTATAAAATTATTTTCCAGCTTATCTAATCATTTATCGTTTGATAGCACAGAAGTAGCTGGCGACGAGCCCGCGTGCCAAGTAGAATTGAATTTATCTGTTCGCGAAGTGTCGATATCGGCGACCTTGGAATCTTCTGGATGCAATGTAAAGAATGGAGAGCTTGGCATGGTGATGCCGTGTCTATGCGAGTCAGGCTGTGCAAGTTGTAGAGCGGAACTTTTTGATTTAAGTTCCACGGTTTGTGCAAACAAACTATGGAAGTTGTCAGTTCCTTCGAGACATTGTGTCTGGACGGTGTCAGCATCTTTTGGAGTGACTTCGAATTTATCCTTTGGCGTCTTATCGAATTTGAAGTTCAATGGAGAGCTTGTTTTTGATCCTTTAAGGACATTATAGATTTCCGGATCATCATCAAATTGTCCATCAACAGGCTCATCCTCTTCGTCATGGGTGAATAGATTATTAATCCATTGATCATTGGGTGATCCTTTAGACGGTGATCCCTGTTGCTCGACGTTGGAAAATGATTCTATTAGCCGATGCAAGCTAGGAGAGATATCATGGACCAATAATGATTGTGGAGCATTCTGGGACTCGTCTCCCTGGGTTTCATCAGAAGGCGGTATATTTTCCTTATCGTCATCATCGAGCGGAATAAGCGTTGTATTGAGTTTGGTAGCATTAATTGGAGAGTCTTCATCGCTTGACTCTGAGTTTTTCTTGGCATGATAGATTGGATCCAAATCGGTGAGAGGATTGGGGGCGGGGGAAGATTTCAATTGTTTTCTTGCCGATGTGGCCAATGGAGAAGAACTGCTTTCTTCCAATGCCCGAGCTTTATACAATTTCTGTCGTTTTCGTGCCGCTGCAGCTAAACTATCTGGGATTGGCGAAGTTTTATAATATGGGCTATCGACCAAGCCTTTGAGTCCCAATTCACCTCTTTCTCGTAATAGTTTGGTCTCCTGTCGTGCATGGAACCCTGAACAGATCGAACAGAGTAGTCCCGAGTTTCCAAACTCAAATAGCCCATCCTTATGAAATTTGTATGGTTGATTGGAGGTTGATGTACAGTTGACACATCTCTGCACCGAGGTTGATTTCGAAAGTTTGGACCTATTGCCGGTACTAACATCGCCAATTTTCACCACACTACTGATGAAACTCTTGTTTTTCTTGGCCCTTGTTGGCGGATCCGTTGGTTTCATGAGCTTCTCGAAATTGGAGAATCTGGAAGCTATCGCATCTTCACGTGATTCTAAAGAGTTACCAGTGTCGGTAGCCTGATCTGCCAACATTATTCGATGCGCAAGAGTATTTTGACTGATAAAGGGCAATGATTGGGTTCTGGTGGCCAATTGCGGAATATTGGCAGGCGAATTGACAGCGCGTCTACGAGACTCGACAACTGGCTCGTTTGCTTCACTGGAAAGAAAAAGAGGGCTGCTTGTATCCAGCTCTGCTTCACGTTTATACGAACTAATAGTCTTTGTAACGACATTGAAACGAAGCTTGACTTCCAAAGTATCTGCCCCAACTCCAGACCCATTTATTATATTGACAAAGTTCTTGCAAACACGTCCTGTAATGATGACCGGAATACGTCTTTCCATAAGTTTAGAATAAGAACCAAACCCAACAAAGGGTTCATCTTGCTCAACCACATCCTTGGAATATATTGAATAATCCAAACCATCACGGAAACATTCGGGAGACATGTTGTAAATAAGCTCAATACACTTGCGAATGTCTATACAGCCAATGACAGCACCATTGTGAGGAGGTAGTTGAGGAAGCTGGATAATCTTGGAGGATAATGGACGCTTCGACCGGACCAAAAACTGGGTGGTGTTATCAAACGTGTACAGAACCTTGAGAATCACGCTCTGAGTATACGTTTGTACCTGATTATCACTCATTTGGAGCAGTACAAATAAATGTTAAGTTTGTAAACAATTCACAATTTCATTCAACACAAAACGACTCTGACATAAGCATCGAATTTAAAGGACCTGTCTACTAAAAAGTCTAAACATCAGGTACTTAGATCGAACCGTGTTTTTCCTAATCTGGTACGCGTACTGCAGAAATATTTTTTCAGTCGCGTTAAGATATGTGTATAATGTAAGCAAAGAAAAAAAAGGCAGGCCACCGCAGTTTCTTGATCTGCTTAGGTAACCTTTGTGACAGAAGCAAAAGGTGGATGAGATAAGCTTTTAATAGGCTCTTTGTATCTTTGGTCAATTTCCTCAATCGAGAGTTTCTTGAGTTGCATGGTTTCCGCATCTTCTAATATCAATGTCTTGTAGTAACTCCATTTGAAGATGGTCCACAAAGTATGGTAAAATTTGAAGTTTGGCCATAAGGTATTGGAGAACTCAATGACACTATCTTGATGACATTGCCATAACATATAATCACTCAATCTGGTATGACCTGAGGTTCTAACCAAAATGTCGACTTGTTTTGCTTCTCCACGATAATAGAAGTTGTCTTCTAAAGTTTGCACGTTGATATCGTCAGGTCTCAATTCGTCCCTTTTAACCTTATGCACAATCTCTGTCATTGAATGAACAATATCATCTCTTGAGGTGTATGGAAATGCCACAAACAGATTATGAGACTTGTGAGTTGAAGTCAATTCTTCAATCTTCTCTAAGTCCTGAAGAATATCATTGGGAATCATGGTTCTATTACCAACAATCTTGATGGCCACATCGAGCTGCTGACAAAACGAATCTTCGGTAGAGATGTGTGCCAATCTTGTTTTAAGCAGTGAAAAGATCGTATCGATTTCCGCTTGAGGTCTGTTGAAGTTTTCGATTGAAAATGCATAAACGGTAATGTCTCTGACTCCAAGCCGGTAGCAGCAATTCATAACTTGACCTAAAGCCTCTGCACCTGCTCTATGACCTTCTTTTAAAGGCAAATGAGTGTTCTTTGCGTATCTCCGATTGCCGTCCATCACAAACGACATATGATTAGGCACAGGTCCTTCAAAATGTTAATCCCTCTTTAAGAAAGTATCTACTTACCAGTCTTGACGATCTCCAAAAAGAAATCCTGGAAAAACCCTTCGATAATGCTGAGTCCAGGGACTCGACTCAAAACGGAATTGAATAAGGCAGACATTATAATGAAGTAAGAAGAGGTTTAGAATATCTAAGTGATCCCCTTTTCTAATTTATAACACACTAGAGACAAGTGCCCGGTACTTAATATGACAGATCCTTATATTTATATTTTGGTACAAAAGAACATACATAATTAATTAGTCCCTAATTAGAGAAGAGCCACCAAGGCAGACAGTCCAACAACTCCAGCACCGATGATGTATGGATAAGCCTCCAATTTTCCGGCTCCGGATCCACTGGAAGAACCACCAGCCAAAGAGGAAGTCTCGGTATCGGATGCAGAGCTGACTCCTCCTCCACCGCCTCCTGTTCTTGAAGAGCGCGAGGAACCTGAACCTGAACCTGAACCTGCGCCTGAACCTGCACCTGCACCTGATGCAGCTCCACCACCTGATGAAGCAGCAGAGATAGCGCTGTTTGCTGATCTGGAGACACCGCCTGCCGCACTGGAGCTTGCAGCTGGTTTTGAACTTGCCTGAGAACCGCCAGCTGAAGGAGCTCCTGCCAAACCTTCCTCAATTCTACTAGAATACCATGGAAGACCGGTAGCAAATTCACTGATCGAGGCAAATTGTTCAGAATTGGCCAATGTGGTATACGAATCGTCAGTGTAAGTTTGAGCCTGTTGGTATAAAGCCAATAAACCAGAAACGTCAGCTGTGGTATCAGCTTGGATATAACTCAAATATTCATTGAAATTGCTACTGATATCACCAAACATAGCAGTCAGGAATTGGCCCTGGTCTGCGGCCTCCACAGAGTAAGAATTAATGGCCAGAAGAGCGATAAGTGTATTGCTTAGATATCCCATTTTTACTAGCGAATGATGAGTATAGAGTGGCGGAAATGGCGGCTCCTTTTTATACTCGACAGTTTTCGGTTTCGGTTGCTAAGAATAGAGAGTTTCCCGCTCGATATAACACCATCTCTAGGCAGTTGGTGGCTTCATCGGCATGGTTCCTGCAATACGCTCAAAACTCATTTCTTATTTAGTAAGAATTTCGCCTGCATATGTCACTTCGAGGAGACTCTCCACATCAGACCGCTGCTAAACTTTCCTTGCTCAAAAAAAGCAAAGGTTGCTGACAATTCAAAAATATACTATGTCGGGCTACCGACTTTTCCGCCGTTAGCCGAACCGCTGTCAACCACTCTATCTTCCCCAGATCATAAAGAACAACGTTTGGGACAATTGCCCATACCTGAAGATGACAGATCAATAGATCCACTTAATTCAACAAAAACATAAATAATTAGGTATCCTTATTTAAAGAAGGGCCACCAAGGCGGACATTCCAATCACTCCAGCACCAAGCATGTATTGATGGGATTCCAATTGTCCAACACCGGCTCCATTGGCAGAACTGATAGTCAAAGCGGAAGAAGAAGGCTCAGAACTGGTGGCAGCACTGGTGGCAGAGCTAGATGGAGAGCTGCTTTCTCCTCCACTTGAAGCAGAAGAACTAGATTCAGGAGCAGAACTAGAACTTTCAACTGATGTTGAACTGGCCTGAGAACTACTAGCTGCAGCACTAGTAGTGGGAGCACTGGAACTGGAAGCTGGCTCTGAGCTTGAACTGGCCTGAGAAGCATCAGTTGAAGGAATTCCTTCTAACGCATTCTCAATTCTACTGGAATACCATGGAAGACCGGTAGCAAAGTCGCTGATAGCAGTAAACTCTGCAGCATCAACCAAAGTGGTATACGAGTCGTCTGTGTAAGTTTGAGCTTGTTGGTATAGAGCCAATAAACCCGAAACGTCTGCAGTGGTAGCACTTTGGATATAAGCGAGATAGTCGTTGAGATTGCCCTTGATATCACCAAAAATGGCAGTCAAAAATTGACCCTGGTCTGCAGCATCCACAGATTGAGAAAGAACGGCAAGAATAGCGAGAAGTATATGTCTAGAAAATTGCATTGTAACTAGCGAGCGATAATCCTGAATTGGAGGTGAGGATGGGGCCTATTTATACTCGAACATATTGGGAATGGTCACTGATGGTGAGGGAGTCTTGAATGAGACAGATGTGTGAGAGTTAAAGATGTAAAACCACCATCAATAGTTTTGTGGCCCTATACGCATGGTTCCTGCAATAACTCCAAGAAACATTTCCTGTTCGGTAAGAACGCCGTCCGCATGTGCCATTTCAAAGATACACTCCAAGTTAAAAGGGGTATTACGCTTTCCTTATTTAGAGCATATGATGATTGCTGCTACCATTTTGACATAATTCAACGTGGGGTACCGGCTTCTCTGCTTCACATTCCGAATTGTGAGATTCGCCACTGCACTTTACTCTGCAATCACTTTGGGAGGGGAAAGATTTATTTCACTCCCCCACATTTCAAATCATTAGAGCTCCTAAATAATTTTAGGTGCAAGGTGTACACCTTCTAAAATATCAAATAATTTTGCCATCCGAATTTAAACCTGCACCATGTTTTTAACTAGAAGTGAGTACGATCGTGGTGTTTCAACGTTTTCGCCCGAAGGTCGTTTATTCCAAGTGGAATACTCACTAGAGGCAATCAAATTGGGATCTACAGCAATTGGAATCACCACTAGTGAAGGTGTAATTCTTGGTGTTGAGAAGAGAGTGACTTCGTCCTTGTTGGAGAGTGATAGCATTGAAAAAATTATGGAGATTGATAGACATATTGGATGTGCAATGTCTGGACTAACGGCTGATGCCCGGTCAATGATCGACCACGCCAGAGTGGCGTCTGTTCAACATGATCTGTATTATCACGAAAACATAGGTGTCGAGTCCTTGACTCAATCTGTTTGCGATTTAGCCTTGCGATTTGGAGAAGGTGCATCTGGAGAAAAAAGACTTATGTCTAGACCATTTGGAGTGGCACTTTTGATAGCTGGATACGATGAGGACAAGGGACCACAATTGTATCATGCCGAGCCATCGGGAACTTTTTACAGATACGACGCAAAGGCCATTGGATCTGGATCTGAAGGGGCCCAAGCTGAATTACAAAACGAGTATCACAAATCTTTGACATTGGCTGATGCGGAGGTGTTGGCCCTCAAAGTCCTGAAGCAAGTGATGGAGGAGAAATTAGACTCCACCAACGCGCAACTGGCCAGTGTTACCAAAGAACATGGTTTCAGAATTTACGAAGATAAAGAAATTGCCAAGATCATCGATGTTTTGAAAGAACAAGAACAAGCTGAAGAGGAGACATAGAGTAATATTTTTTTTTCTATTATACATTCTATCATTGCAACATATCGATATATTGTGAGTATTCAGGGAAATCTTTGAGTTTAGCAACGATTGCTTTCTCCAACTTGTTAGCGTTCTTGAAAAAAGTGGTGTTTTCACCGTTGTATTGTCTGCAATTGTTGAATATTAGCTTGCAATCATAGATAAAGTCATCAAAGCTCTCGTAGGCATCATTTTCTAGTTTGACCTCCATCGTGCTAAGATCCATTGGTTCTTTGATTACCTCGTAGTAATCAGAAACTTCCTCTCTGTTAACTGGTTGCAAAAACGGCCAATTAGACGGATGATTTTGCATTTCCGTTAGTAATGTAAGCATGACCACGTGATGAGGTCCACGTTTAGGTTTTTGAGCCAATTGATCCATTTCTGCTGTCCATCCGGCCTCTTTAACTCCTGGAATCAACAATGGGTCAAGCGGTTTTGCGTTTGCCTTGTTAAAATGTTTCAATCCAGGTCTTACCACATGTGATTGACTAATGGATCTTATTTTAGATAAGATGGCTGCCTTTTGCAACATCAATATCTTTGTACTATCCAGATATCGTATTTTGGGTAATAATGAACATTGCATCAAAGTTCCACCTTCATAATCTTTAATATAACCCATCCAAACCTTTTTGGCCAGTGTGATTTCTTTGGTAAAGCCCTGCTTCTTGAAATAACCAATGGCATAATTATCAGCATAAGTTAAAAAATATCGAATTTTGGTGGTTGAAGTCACATAATCTTTTAAATGGTTCATCATATGAGCACCATAGCCTCGAACTTGTTCTGTAGAAGAGATTGCACAAAAGACAATTTCTGCAAATTCATGACTTTCAAATGGTCGATATGTCACTCCTCCAACCACATGTAAAGGTTTTCTGATCACTGCAATTGAAACATGTGATCTATCGTAAACCAATCGTGCAATATAAGCTTTAGGCATCTCAGGCAATTGTTTCTGAAATACATTCTTTAATCCCGTCAATATTATCATATTATCTCTGGTGTTATCGTTGTTAACAACACGAAGTTCAATTTTACCATCTCTTTCTTCAATTACACTACCTTTCTCTTTATAGGTATAAGTTTGATCTCCGAATTCGAAAGGAACAATTCGTTTCTTATCATCCTCTTCTGTGGTCTCTTGTTGAGTTTCTTCATCAATATCATTGTCCTCATCACCCCCATTTTCATGATCCAATTCCCCTTCTTCTTCCAATTTCACCTTCTTGGATTCTGGCCCTGATTCATCCTCCAATTTTCTCTTAGACTCCTCTGTCATGGCTTTTATTTTCGTGAATCTCTTAGATTGGATTTTTTATTTTCTCCGACAATCAGAGGACGACTTAAGACTATCGACCTTTTTTTAAAAGAACAGAGTCAAAATCAACAAAAAAAAAGTTAATTTAAATTAATTCAATTACAATGGACAACTCCAAAATGGTCATCTTGCCAGGCCCTCAAGCCTTGTCGAGCTTCAGAGTGGCCACTTTGACAAATGATATTAACACTTTGGTCAATTCATCTATTGTGATGAGTGTTAAATCGTGTCAAATTCATTATATTCATTGCAAACAAGACTTAGATTCTGATTCTTTATCCAAATTGAAGAACTTACTAAAATATGACGTTGAGCTTGACTTGAATAATCCAGCAGAGGAGAAATTAGGTCAACTCGTTCAGATTGTCGATAAAGCAGACCCACGGCTATCATTGTTCTCTCAAGATTCAAATTCAGATTTATATTTGATTAGAATCTTACCCAGACCGGGAACTATTTCTTCATGGTCTTCTAAAGCCACTAATATTATTGAGGTCTGTGGTTTGGGTGATAAGGTTGACAGAGTTGAAAGAGGAATGGCCATTTTGTTACAAATGAGACCTGGCTTCCCTATCTTACAATACTTTGCCAGTGATAAATACAGTTGTTTGAGTTCTGTTTATGATCGAATGACTCAGTCGTTGTATATCAATGACAAAATTCCTCAATACAATGACCTGTTTGAAGAACATGTGCCCAAACCTCTCAATCATGTCGACGTTCTCTCTTCCAAAGACAATCTGTTAACTGCCAATAAAGAACTTGGTTTAGCTCTTGATGAAGGTGAAATTTCATACTTGATGGAAGCCTTCAAAGAAACTTTAAAAAGAAATCCTACAGATGTCGAGTTGTTCATGTTTGCACAAGTCAATTCGGAGCATTGTAGACACAAGATTTTCAATGCTGATTGGAAGATTGACGGTACAAAGAAAGATTTGTCCTTGTTCCAAATGATCAGAAACACTCATAAGCTCAATCCAAAACACACTATTAGCGCATACAGTGATAATGCTGCAATATTTCAAGGTCCAGAGGCATACGTGTTCGCTCCAGATGCAAAGAATGGTAATAAGTGGACCTCTACCAAAGAAATCGTCCATACTCTTATCAAGGTCGAGACCCATAATCATCCGACAGCAGTTTCTCCATTTCCCGGTGCTGCCACTGGATCTGGTGGTGAAATAAGAGATGAGGCTGCAGTGGGACGTGGATCGAAGTCGAAATGTGGATTGTCAGGGTTCTCTGTCTCTGACCTCATCATTCCTACTCTTCCTCAACCTTGGGAGCTTGATGTTGGAAAACCATCTCATATAGCCTCTTCCCTGGACATTATGGTGGAAGCGCCATTAGGTTCCGCTGCTTTTAATAACGAGTTTGGAAGACCTTGTATCAACGGATACTTTAGAACATTGACCACAAAGATTGTCAATGGCGACAACAAAGAAGAGATCCGTGGATTCCATAAGCCAATCATGCTTGCTGGTGGAATGGGGGCTGTTCGTCCCCAGCTGGCCTTGAAATCTGATCTGAAGATTACACCCGGATCTGCGATCATCGTTCTTGGAGGTCAATCAATGCTTATCGGTTTGGGAGGAGGAGCTGCTTCATCGGTTGCATCTGGTGAAGGATCTGCAGATCTGGACTTTGCCTCAGTTCAAAGAGGAAACCCAGAGATGCAGAGAAGAGCTCAACAAGTGATCGATTCCTGTAATGCTTATGGATCTAGTTCTCCTATTCAATGTGTTCATGATGTTGGAGCTGGTGGATTATCCAATGCCCTACCTGAATTGGTCCATGACAATGATCTGGGAGCCAAATTTGAGCTAAGAGATATTCTTTCTTTGGAACCGGGCATGTCCCCATTGGAAATCTGGTGTAATGAGTCACAAGAGAGATTTGTGTTAGGTGTCAGCCAACAAGATCTCCCATTGTTCAGAGAAATATGTGCAAGAGAAAGGTGTCCATATGCTGTGGTGGGAGTTGCAACCAATGAGAAAAAACTTGTTTTAACAGATAAGCTACTCGGAACTACTCCTATTGATTTGGATATGAGTTTGCTTTTTGGAAAGCCACCAAAGATGTCTCGTCAAGATACAACCAAGCCTGCCAAATTGGAGCCAGTTGAGATTTCTGCTTCTACTACTTTTGCTGATGCATTGGACAGGGTTTTGCAGTTGCCATCTGTTGGTTCTAAATCGTTCCTTATTACCATTGGTGACAGATCTGTGACAGGTCTGATTGACAGAGACCAATTTGTTGGTCCATGGCAAGTTCCAGTGGCTGATGTTGGTGTTACTGCTACTTCTTTGGGAGATGAAGTGGTTTCGACTGGTGAGGCAATGGCGATGGGTGAGAAACCGACATTGGCGTTGATCTCCTCTGCTGCATCTGCAAAGATGTGTGTTGCTGAAGCTTTGCTCAACTTGTTCGCTGCTGACATCAAGAACATGGACTTTGTTAAGTTGTCTGCCAATTGGATGGCACCTGCTGGTCATCCTGGGGAGGGATCCGCTCTATATGAGGCTGTTCAGGCTATTGGTCTTGAACTTTGCCCAGAGCTGGGTATCTCTATACCTGTTGGAAAAGATTCAATGTCTATGAAAATGTCCTGGGATAAGAAAGAGGTGATAGCTCCAATGTCTTTGGTCATCACTGCTTTTGGAGGTGTTGAGAATACTTCTAAGACATGGACCCCCGTTCTACAGAAGGTGGAGGATTCTGTGCTGATTTTGGTTGATCTTGCTGCCTTGTTCACCAAATCGCTTGGTGCATCTGCTTTAGCACAAGTTTACAACCAAGTTGGGTCTTCTTGTCCAACTGTTCAAAGTGCTTCTTTATTGAAGAATTTCTTGAATGCTTTGTTCGCATTACATAAAAATTTCGATGTCCTGGCATACCATGATAGATCAGATGGTGGTTTGATTGTCACTATGTTGGAGATGGCCTTTGCTGGAAGATCTGGATTGGAGGTCGATATCGCTGACAGCAAGAACGATGTTTTTACTTCTCTTTTCAATGAAGAATTGGGAGCAGTTTTCCAAATCAGATCTGCCGAGTATGCTCAATTTGTGCAGATCTTGGTTGCTGCGGGTGTTCCTGAAGATATTGTCTCTATTGTTGGTAAGCCAGTGTTTGATTTGGAACACAGAATCACTGTGAAATATAATGGAGGTACCGTTTTGGACAAAACTAGAGGCGCTTTACAACAGACTTGGTCTTTGACTTCATATCACATGCAAAAACTAAGAGATAATCCACAAAGTGCTGTTCAAGAATTCCAAAGTATCTTGGACAACCAGGATCCAGGACTTACTTACAAGCTGACTTTTGACCCAAAAGATGATTTGATGCTTTCCGCTTTGACAGACCGTCCTAAGGTTGCCATTCTTAGAGAGCAAGGAGTGAATGGTCAACAAGAAATGGCCTGGTGTTTCCAACAAGCCGGTTTTGATTCTGTGGACGTGCACATGAGCGACATCATTTCCGGTAGAGTGACTCTGGATACTTTTGTTGGATTGGCAGCATGTGGAGGGTTCTCCTATGGTGATGTCTTGGGTGCTGGAAATGGATGGGCCACCTCAGTGTTATACAATGAACGAGCAAGAGCCGAATTCTCCAAGTTCTTCCAACAGAGAACAGATACATTTGCCTTTGGTGCCTGTAATGGATGTCAATTCTTGTCTAAGATTAAAGAATTGATACCTGGTACTGAGAATTGGCCATCCTTTGAAAGAAACAAATCTGAACAATATGAAGCCAGAGTCTGTACTATTGAGATTATGGAGGAAAATAGTGAAAACCCATTGATATTCTTCGATGGTATGCGTGGATCGAGAATTCCTATTGCTGTTGCTCATGGGGAAGGAAGAGCTCATTTCGGAGCCGATGAATCTAAACTTGGTGAATTTGTCAACCAAGGACTTGTTGCAGCCAGATATGTTGACAATTATGGATTACCAACGGAAAAGTATCCTTTAAATCCAAACGGTTCACCGAGCGGAATCACGGGTATACGAACACCCAATGGCAGAGTTCTGGCCATGATGCCTCATCCCGAGAGAGTTTGCAGATTGGAGGCCAACTCATATTATCCAGCCAATGAGGCTGCTTCATGGGGTGATTACGGACCATGGATCAGAATATTTAGAAACGCTAGAAGATGGGTAGCAAGTGATTAGAAATAGATAATGCAGTATTATATTTTTGATAATGATATTAACACTCCGTCCTCGACTCTTGTTCCTAAAGGAATATCAAGAATGCAATCCATCATTTGATGAGGTTCAGAGACTCCTTCTATCGATTCTTGTTTGAAACATCTGTTGATATCTGACCATTTAGCCACCATCAATAACAATCTATTAACGTCTGATTTCTCATACTGAACAAGTCCTGTTTCTGGAAGTGAGGTAGAGAAGTAATCTCCACTATTGACATAGACACACTTATCATATCCTTCTGAATATCCTGGCTCAGTGAAAATTGAAGTGAATTTGGTAGCTACTCTAACATTATACCCAAAGGAGTTCAAAGCCCCCACATGACCATAAGCTTCGTTTGAAGTAACCACTTTTTTCGTCTTGGTATTAACAGTGACTCTAACATTAATAGCAATCTCTTTTTCTAATTCCAGCATATCATGAGCTCCAATATTGACATATTTGGTCGTTGTAGCTTTCTTCTTTTTCACCTTTCCATTTGTCTTAATTTTGGCCTTTTTGGGAACCGATAATCCTTCCCTAAAATCTGAAGCAGTTTCGTTTTGCATGTATGGTAAATTACTAATCTTGGGTAATTTCTTCGCTATTTTGAAATTGTCAATCACTGAAGATTTAAACACTGATTTGACCAGATATGATGGGGTAACAAAAAACTGAAGTAAACTGACCAATAATAATGAAGATTCATTCGTACTTTTTGAATCACTTTCAAATTTAATCTTATTCGAATCATCCTCTTTCTTAATTTCAGGAATATCTAACACCACAATCTCCCCCACATTAAAAGTACAGGCAGCTCTTGCTATTTGGTACGCCACATAAGTCGCATGTTCAAGATTTTTGCAGTTGTGGCGCGAAATGCATGTGGATGGAACACAAAGCGTGATTGAAGAATTCATTAAATAATTTTTTAATATTTTTGTTCAATTTTTAACGGCTGTGTGAAAGTGTCTCCAAAAAGATAAGAAAATGGTTCTTGTTGCTGCTGGCCAATTATGTGCTTCAAATGTATTGAAAGATAACGGAATTGCCGCTGTCAAGTTAATCACCAAAGCTGCAGCATTAAAATGCAAAGTTCTGTTTCTACCGGAAGCATCTGATTACATTGCAAGGAATGCTCAACAAAGTAAGGAGATTGTCAAACCAGTGACGGATTCACCTTTTATTATTGCAATTCAAAACAAACTGAAAGAACTCAATTCTACTGGGAATTCTCTTGCTGTCTCTGTTGGGATTCATGAACCTAGTGAAACCTCTGATAGAGTAAGGAATACTCTGATCTGGTTAAATGAAGCTGGAGAAATTGTGCAAAGGTATCAAAAAATCCATCTATTCGATGTGGATATCAAGAATGGACCAATTTTGAAAGAATCACAATCTGTCGAACCAGGAAATGAAGTTTTAAAACCTTTCCCAACTGCAATCGGAAATGTGGGATTGGGAATCTGTTACGATTTGAGGTTTCCTGAATTAGCTTTACGCTTACGTAGTGAAGGTGCACAGGTTCTAACATTCCCATCAGCTTGGACTATGAAAACCGGACCTCATTTTCAGATCCTTGCACAATCTACAGCCATTTTCACTCAGACTTATGTTATAATGCCTGCTCAAAAGGGTAAACATAAGCTGGAAACTGGAGAATTGTCCAATAGAGAATCTTTTGGTCATACATGTATCATTGATCCATCAGGAACGATCCTGGCTCAATGCACCGACATCGATGACACCGAAGAAATCTGTATTGCTGATATCGATCTTTCCAGATTGGAATTGATGCGTACAAATATGCCATTATGGTCCCAAAGAAGACCCGATGTGTTCGGCTATTCTCCATAATAATGCTTATATAAGCAACAAGAGCTCTCAATCTTTTTTTAGGGCTGTGCACTATAGATAAATTCGTTCCAGGGCTAAAACAAAACTTATCATGTCGTTGTTTAGAAGTCTTCAGAATTCCGCTGGAACTATCACCATTTTGTAAGTGATTATTGAAATTGATTAGCTAATTCCATAGTCATTCTCCAAAGAATGTTTTATCTACCAAGTTGCTACATATTCTTGAGAAAAATGCCAATAGGAAGACTCCACAGAGTACTTCTAGTTGGACTCAAAAGTTGTTCGGCTCGAAGGGATCTCCATATAAATACAACATAGACATTAGTCAACAATATCCGACCGTGGATCAATTGGATTTGATTGAAAAAACTCTTTCCATGAACCCTCAATGTCAAAGAGCTTTTAAAGCGGCATTTCCTACTTTGGCAAAGCCTTTGGGAGATCATTTGGAAACTCAATTGGAAACCAGTTTTAAACCACCATTGATCGTTGATTGGGATAATAAGCTAATCGCTTCGAATGAATCAGAACTTCTCAAATTATTAGAAAATTACGATAAGAATGAAGAGGGGTTATAACTTAATAACCCATCCGTTTGATGATATAAGTTTGTGCAAGAACACCAAACGTCATATCCAATCCTTTATTGATCCAATTGATCACCCATTCGCTCGGATCGACATCCTCGCTGGTCTCGCCCTCACCATACTTCCCGTCAAGCCAATTACACCATTTCAGCGGGAATGGTTGAGATCTGTTGGCAATGGTGATGTTGTGAGTTCTGTCCACTAAAATAGCAGTGAAAGAGAATGATGAAGGTTGATATTCATCAATGGTCACAATATCAGTCTCTTCGGCAGGACCATCTTCCTTGTTGATCGAAATGGCCAAAAGTCCAATATAAATTTGCGATTTTCTCACCTCGTGAGTCCCCTCGTTGGAATCCTCGTTGGTATTACTTTTTATAACACTCTCAATATTAGCATGGATCAATTTTTCTCCGTCAGACAGTTTCCCAGAAAATAGACCCAAGCTCTTGGAATGATCTTGTTCTTCTGCCGATGACGATAAGATTCCGCTTTCAGTAATGTTCACTTGAATATCGCCGTCGACTTGGGATCTCATTACTGTCTCAAAATTACTCTTGACATATTTGGTCAGATTTCTGTAGTTCTTGAGATCGTGAACCAATTTGATATCTAAGATCTCATCTCTGTTGGCATCTATGTCATATTGAATTCTTTCTAAAACCGTGTTCAATTGCGATGATAAAAGGCCAAAACCTTTGTTCAATGAATTCAAAGCTTGTTTGGTGTCCGGAAGTCTTAGTAGCTTCTGTTTCTCTTCATCGGTCAATTCGCGATCTCCTTCCAAAACACCTGTAATTCCAATTTCTTGAAAAGCCTTTCTAAGATTGTTCTCCAAATTCTGTTCCTTAGCATAACTGAGTGCAGATTCTGCCGTGCCCCACAAGGAAGAAATCTGAGAGGTCACTTTGGCACTACCTTCATTAGACCACCATGATGAGAACGAAGTAATTGGGTCTTTTACTTCAACTGGAGGACTTTGAACAGGGTTTTCAACCGGTTTCTCAATCGGTTTCTCGACTTGTTTCGGCTCTTGCGGTCTGTCTTTCTTCTTCTCTTGTTTAGGTTTAGTTGTCTTTTTGTCTTTCTCTTTGGCTTCTAATTCATCAAGAAAATCAAGTATATCTTCATCAGTCTTTTCACCAGTTTTAGCTGGTTGACCTTGATTTTCAGGTAAAGAGTTGAGAAACTCGAAAACCTCTTCTTCTGTTTGTTGATTGGACATGGTAAAGTAAATTAATAGAGCCTGCCAATTCGAAAAGTGTACAAAAAAAAATATTTATCTAGAAATGCATCCAGTGTTGGGGAAAGAACATTTTCTGAGTAAGTAAAGCAGAAATCGAGTGAGTTCACTAACAAGAAAGGATGCGAGGATCTTATTGATGCCTTAGAAGAATGTCATAAAGGTGGTTTTGTTCAAAAAGCGTTTGGAAAATGTAACATTGCTAAACAGGCTTTGACCGATTGTCTTCACGAAGCAAGAGTCGCTGCTGAACGAGAAAAAATCATAGAGAAACGGAGAAAGACTAAAGCTTTTGAACAGAAAAGAAAGGAACTCGAGGAACAACAATACGGCAAGAACTCGTATCTCAAAAAGGTGGTGGAAATGGAATACTCCAAAACGAAAAACTAACATGTACATAAAACCAATCCAATATATATTAATCCTGTCTCGATTTTAGATATCTTTTCACCACCTTATCTTTGGTGATGATATAAACAACAGCACCCCATCCAGAAAGAGCATCTCTATCAGCAGCATTTAATAAGGCCTGGGAAATTGTCTCAAACAAATCTTCAGGCTCCAAATTAGGTTCATATAATGACTCGCACATTCCATAAAGTTGATCAGTAGCCGTTCCCGAAACAACAAAATCCTTAGCGTAATCTATGCATCCAATGAAATCAAACCCGCAAACGAATGGTTTACCAGTCTTGGAGTTCAATCCTGCAACCAATGGACCCACAAACCAGGGGCCAAATCGACGCTCATACAAGGACGATGAAACAAGATTTGCAAAACTTTCCGGCTCAATATCTCTTTCTTCTCTCATTTTGTACAAGTTTGTCTTCATTCTGAAATTCTCGTAAACTGTAGTCACATCGGTCGCCAACCCAGTCAATCCAAGAAAAACATGGCCCAATTGAAATACCTTCTCAAAGTTATTAGAAACTCCCAATGATTGACTTCCAAGTCTCAAATCACATGCAATCGCAACACAATCCTTGCCCACCATGGCAACGGCGGTACCACCGTTTATGGAAGATGGATCCGACATGTCTTTATGAAGAAACTTATTTTATTTCGCCACCAAAATAGAAAAAAACAGTCGCGTCGATTTTTTAAAGGGTCGAAAGAGCTTTATATAACTTGATCCCGTAGTTTGTCATTCCGCAAGCAAATAGCCTTGTCCAAGATAAGAGCATACCGTTTAAATCTTAACAACTCATTGTCCAGATAATTCAACCGGTTTACATAGTTGCGTTTGATATTCTTCACATTCTTGACAATTTGTTCCTTGGCGCTAGACCGACTAAACATACGGTTCATCAGTCCTGTGGAGCCAACATTTCGCGAATAAACAATGTTGAGCTTGGTAATATGTCTTTCCAGCTGTCTGTGTTCCTTGATATCATTCTGTAGTCTATGGTAATGATGTTTCAAGTTTTCAAGTTGCTCTGACATGTTCAAATGAGTAGGCAATAATCCATTGGTAAGTGGAACCCAGCCAGAAACCTTGGAACGTCCCAAATACTCTTCGAGTTCATCATCATTAGCATTATCAAACAACGAAACAGCCTTATCTGACCATCCATATTCAATTGACGACAGAGATTCCTCCGTGGGAATAGCAGAAGATCTTGCAGACCAGAAATTACATGTGTCCACAAACTCTTGAGCAGTTTCAGGGGTTCCAGAGCAGAAGTAAACATTAACATAGTTGTGACTTTTGATTGCATCCGTAACAGGGATGTTCAAAGTCCAAAATGTTTCCAATCCAGTTCTTCTTGATGTAGCACCGTATTCCCCAATTATAGACTTGAAGACCTTTGATCTTGACTCCACTATCTGAGCAAAACATGAACATAGATTGATTGTTGCTAGACATTTAGAATAATTCCACCAATGACCATCTCCATGATTTCCAGCGGTGGCATTCATTGATGAGGAGGAATCAAAACTGAAAAATTTGAGCTCTCCTTCAAACACAACCACGAACAGGCTCTTCCATTTTGAAGACTTCTTACTGTTCCAGACAGTGTTGACACCTTCACCAGATATTATTGAGCTTGGCACAACAACATTCTGTAAACTTTCTTTGATCCAAGGTGGACCATTAAGTTCAAGCTGTAAATCTCCTTCTTCCTCAATAACAAACTGGTTGCTTGGTGAGAAGTCAATCTCTTGTTCATCATCAAAAGATTCGAACTTTTCAACGAGGTCATTGGAATCAGAATATATAGAGATCTTACTGCTGTTAAGAGAAGCAACTCTTTGCAATTGTTTTTCAACTAGAATTGCTTTCGCAAATCCAAATGAATTGCTAGCGGAGGTAGTTGTAGTGGTTTGAGTGGATGATGAATAGACTGATTTAGTATCAGCACCATCTCCACTGATTGTGGTTCTCGTAGTTGAGATTGAAAAATTTGTGTTCTTCTTAGATGGTGGGCTTTTGGTAGCCGATTTCGATAGACTCAGCTTACGTTCTGAAAGGCTTTCATAAAACTTTTTAAGCTCATGAGAAAGTTGGTTCTGATCTGAAATAGGAACCTTGTTTTGTATCAAAGCAGCTATTGTATTTTTAACAAATCTGGACCGCGTAATCTTTTTCCGTTTGGCAATTTCATCAGAATGGAGATCTGTGTTTGAAAGAACAAGCGAGTATGCAACCAAATAGACTCCATTAGAATCACCGTACAAGCATTTTGAGTTCTGGAATCCATGAACTTGAAACCAACTATCGGCAAAGGTGTCCAAAATTTTGTCGATGAATTGGGATTCCCCCTTGAAGAATAGTTTCCGGCAAAGAGATCTAAGTGATTTCAATAAATCAGAGTCCCATTCGAAGAGACTCATATACATACACCGAATGATCTCCAAATCAACATCTGTTTCGTTGAATGCTCTGATCCCGCCACCCAAATACGCCAAATAATCCTTTCTGTCTATCTGATCGTAGACAGATTTGTGAATCTGTTTTGCGGTAGCATACAATTCAGACATTCTAATGTTGGACACAGCTTCCAAAAGACCATATTTCGAAAGTGTCACACTTAGTTGCGATGAAGGATCAAGCAGTTCAACCATAAGTTCTGAATCGACCAATTGGGAGTCCGACACAAGAGTGCTTGGACTACTGATATGTTGACTAATCTGATCTGTTTGTTTACAACGATCGTTGTCAATAGAGGGCATTTCCCCCATATTACGAGTTAATAACTCGATTTGTGAATTCATCTTTGGAGTGAAAGTTGGTGGGAACAGTTGAGAAATCCGCGTGGGGGCCTATCGTGTCACATATATCTCCTAAATTTCATTTTAGTCTTGTTTCCGGATTTGGACAATACATCGCCTGCACATCGCATGCCGATTTAAATCTGTACATAATAAGTGATACGAAAAAGACAAATGAACTGGCCTGGGACGCGATAACACAGAAGGGGAAATAATATATGAAAAGGAACATTGTCGGAAATGATGGAAACTTGTAAAATCATCGCCAGATCATGAAGCTGAGTTACGAGTTGGCACGGTAGGTCCTGGATCTATAAATGTTGCCGATTGGGACTAAACTCTGCGTATAGTATTCTGGGCCGAATTTCACGCATGACAGGAGTACTAAATGGGCTAGTTGGGAAAGGTAAGTATCTGCAATTAATTTGGGACGCTTCTTTTGTTCGCTGAAAATAATAAAGACGTGGGAAAGGCTCGTGTCAAAGACTTGGGCAAGACACTAAATTTGTCAGCTTGGCCTGCGAGATTCTATTGTTACAACAATAAATTTCTAATTCGCTGATTCTTAATCTGTGGCACAAAAAAAGTGCGCGACGATCATGGACATGCGACAATCGGGGGGAGTGGGGGGTAATTTTTGGGCTACCTGACAGGAGTGAATTTCTGTCATTCATCCAAGAACATGATCTTCTTAGCAAAGTGGCCGATATATATCGACTACTAGAATGGCATCCTATTTTGATACATGGTTGGCTTTTCCCGGGTTAAATAGGTCTTCTGGTTGATTTGTTTGTTCGAGACATTTGATTTGTTTAAAAAAAAACATATATTTGCCAATTGGAACTCCATTCTTCCCCCAACATGTCAACGTAGTGTTTTGTGTGAGTTGTGGGTTTCTTATTTTTGTTATAAGAGTCATTGATTCCCACCACACGTCTCGTCCGACGCGTCGATAGTCTGTGCAGTTTTCGCGTTGTTTATTTTTTGGCAGGGCAAAAAAATAATCCCATGACTTCAGTTGCAGAACCCAACCACTTAATGACCAGCGACCAACAAAGTAGTGTTGAAGGGACCGGAGCCCCTGTAGATGATCAACAGGGAATGATGGTGGAGGATGATGATGATTACTCGGCAGGTCCTGTTCCTATTCAACAGCTGATTGGAAACGGGATCTCGCCTCAGGATATCAAGAAATTGAAAGAAGCAGGTTTTCATACAGTGGAGGCCATCGCCTATACACCAAAAAGACATATTGTGACTGTGAAGGGTATTTCTGAACAAAAAGCAGACAGATTGTTGATGGAGGCCGCCAAGCTGGTTCCCCTTGGATTCACCACTGCCACAGAGTTCCATCAGAGACGATCTGAATTAATTTGTCTCACAACCGGTTCCAAACAGTTGGACACTCTTTTGGGAGGTGGAGTTGAGACAGGTGCTATCACTGAGGTGTTTGGAGAATTCAGAACAGGTAAGTCTCAATTGTGTCATACGCTTGCGGTGACGTGCCAGTTGCCCATTGATAGTGGTGGAGGAGAAGGGAAATGTTTGTATATTGACACAGAGGGTACATTTAGACCAATTCGTTTGGTTGCTATTGCTAGACGGTTTGGTTTGGACGAGAACGAGACCTTGGACAACGTTGCATATGCCAGGGCGTATAATGCTGATCATCAATTTCAACTGTTGCAACAAGCAGCTAGCATGATGACAGAATCACGCTTTTCGTTGTTAATTGTGGATTCCATCATGGCATTGTATAGAACCGATTACAGTGGAAGAGGAGAGTTGAGTGCAAGACAAATGCATGTGGCCAAATTCATGCGGATGTTACAAAGACTGGCAGACGAATTTGGAATTGCAGTGGTGATCACCAACCAGGTTGTTGCGCAGGTGGATGGAGGAGCGATCTTTAATCCAGACCCTAAAAAACCTATTGGAGGAAATATCGTCGCACATTCATCCACCACCCGTCTCTACTTTAAGAAAGCCAAGGGTGCAAACCGAATTTGCAAGATCTACGACAGTCCTTGTTTGGCAGAAAGTGAAACTGTGTTTGCTCTTGGTCAAGGAGGAGTTATTGATCCTTCAGACGAGACCGAAACTATGGAGGATGAGTAATTGTTTTTATATCGATATTAGGCCTAACTAAATTCTATCAAAATTCTGGAGCCATATTTATATCGAACCATCCAAGAAAATCGTCAGTATTATCCATCCAATTGACTCCTCCTTGTTGCTGGAAAATCGAATCAATAAACATGTTGTTGTTGGCGATCTCAGAATTGGCCGGCGACTGGTCGTTCGAGTTGCTACGTGAGTTCCCTGTAGATGGAGTCTGCGACAATAACGGTTGCATCACCGGAGAATCCACAGGCAGAGCAAACAATGATTGTTCCATTGGATGCCCCATTGGAACCGCACGTGTATTAGAAGGTAAAGGAGCAATTGGAACATTCTTCTTGCGGCCCTTGGTCGTGGTGGAGTTGCGCTTATTGGTTTGCACTTTAGGTGGAACCATGGAATCTTGTGGTGTACGGATGTTTTTATCAGGAAGAGAGCCTGTAGAATCGAGCATGGATAGAGGGATACCGTTTATTTCTGTTGGGTTTGATAATCCTGCTGCCGACGCACTTGCTCTTGCGTTGACTATAGCTTGTTGAGTTGGGACCAATGTAGTCACGGTGGTCCCGTTTGGAGTGGTTGTGGTTATAGCTGAGAAGTCTTCTTTGGTGATCTGATTGTAGAACGGTAATGGTAGAACTTTCCTTCTACCCTTCGGCTTTGGATCTTTTGATCCCGAATTCTGTTCTGCGATCAATCTTCTTCTGGCTTCGTGAATACACCAAACCAAGTCATAGAACAGCGAACCTGTGAGATGGGATCTCATTCTGGCAATGATTCCATCTGTTTCTGTGAACAATTCTGGATGGGTGATTATAACAAAGTTTAGTTTTTCCAGCACGGTTGCCGTTCTGCTTATATCGTTTTCCACGTATTTCCATGCGGCAAGCATGTTTCTGAACAATCTGTGGACAGTGACGATCGATTGTCTGGCTGAATCAATATATTTTGGTAGCAAGAATGGAGTTAGATGAAGACGGAAAAGGACGAAAGCTGCCATCGAGACTGACTGACGAACATAAATAGGATATTCTGTCAACTGTTTGGATTCTGTAAGTTTTGAGACAATAGTAATTATTCTCGTGGCTGATAAATAAGCTTGGGTGACATATTTTGTCTGGTCTTCACTTGGTGTCTCTGGAAGGAAGGCAAAACAACAAACCATCAACTGGACGTAAAGATAATAACTCTCCACCACCAAATCGTTGATCTGTAACTTGAATGCTAATCGTTCGAGTTCTCTTTCGAGAATAGCCAGAGCTCCTGCTCTATTTCTAGGTTCCATTAACCCGTCCGGACTGGTAACACTGGAACCCATCACACTAACCAACTTTGCTTGAAAAATAGTGAGGGATATCAAACATCTAAAGTTCTTTGGTAATGAATGGTCGATCCGTGCTTGTTCTAGAAGAAAGTCGGTTTGCATCGATGATGGAAGACCCAAGTTGGAAGACCAGAACTGATCTGTAAAAAACACAGCCAACCATGTTCTTGTACGCCACTTCTCGGCATCAGCTAATGCCGCTTGAGTTCTCGAAAATTCGCTGATGAACTTACCTCTGTGCAACCCGAGTTGAAATGATAAGCTCTTGGCCAATCCAACGAATCTATAGGAACAATCATCCAAAACCTTTTGATTGGGTAATGGCCATGTTCCCAAAATCAAGAGAGCCTGAATAATATGTGTGCTTCTAGGAGTGCGAATCCAACAGGTTTCTATAGCCAATTGTTTGATCAACGAGGCCAATGATATATATAACGTTGGTTCGGGATCGGACAAACATGCGGTCAACATGACGGTCCAAAAGAGTAATTGAGATTGCTGATAAAGCTCAACACAGTTCTTGGATATCATGAGTGGTAGATAAGGTAGATAGTTGTTAACAAATCGTTGATGTAACTCATTAGCCTTTTCATAAGAGATCTTCACATCTCCTAGAATAAATTCGGAAACAGTACCTTTATTTGTGATAGAGTTTGTTTGAGAGACTGGTATAGGAACCAGATTGGTGATTGCTGGCTTGGGAGATCCATCCGGGATACCCCGAGGTTGAGCGACCTCAGAAATAGGCGTTTTTGTCTCCTTCAACTGCTGCAACAAGTCAGGATTCGAGGTTTGCAACACGTTGGTGATTAAAGACTCGTTTTTTGTAAGAAATTCGATCTTCTTGCGCAGCTCGTCCACATCGTTGCGCAACGATTGCAGCTGAGAACCTTTCTTTGGCCTAAATTGAGGATCGATCTCACATTTCAAGTCCATCCTCTCACATCTGGAACAAGGAACGGGAAACCGTTCAGAAGCATTGCACTTGATTTTATGTTGTCGACAATGAGTACAAGAAGTCACTGGACGATGGCCAGCAGCCTGGCCGGAAGAGGTGGGTGAGTTCTCTTCATCTCTTATTCTCTTTGGATTTTGCATACAATCAACCGAGGAAGAGTGTCTCTTAAGTGTGGAACCATATGGAGAGTCACCAAGCATGGTCTCTTCATCAGTTTCGATCTTGGGTGCAATCATGGGCACATCCTGTCGTTCAACAGAAGCGTTTACTGATATCTTTGACATACTAATTGGAATCGCTCATCGAAATATGGGGGTGCCAAGAGGGTGTATGGACTCTATGAGCGCGACAGATGATCAAGTAACTGTACACTAAGATAACAACTATATGTTTTGTTAAGCAAAATACTTTTTTAAATAAAAAGTTATGTCTGGTCGTAGACTTCCCTACACCATCTACATGCCGAGAAGAAAGAAGACAAGCTCCCCCACAAAGATGTGGAATTCACAAATTTCCTACATTTTCTTTCACATAATTACTTGCATTTTATTGGCAGGTTCTACCGGATATAATTTTGATGCTGGGCTTAATTGGAGCAACTACTATTTGTCGTTTTTATCTCGGAACGGAGTTCTTGGTTGTCTACCCAATTGGGAAACGCCTTGAAAAATTTATAAATTCCATGGTGCACGGGTTTTAAATGATCTACTTAGATCTTGGTAAATCTGAGGTATGGCTTGACTTGTTTGAAGTCACCGAACTTCTCCTTGGCGGCCTCGTTTGAGACAGAAGGTGGGATGATCACATCTTGGCCAACGGTCCAGTCGATTGGAGTGACAACACCCTTCTTGTCTGCAGTTTGCAACGCATCAATGACTCTCAACACTTCGGCACTGTTTCTTCCACAGGAAGCTGGGTAAGTCATAATGAGTCTGACCTTCTTGGCTGGGTCAATGATGAAAACGGATCTGATGGTCTGCACCAATCCTCCACTCAAATTCTTGAATCCTTCCTCATCAACCATATCAAACAAGTAAGCAACCTCTCTCTTCTCATCTCCAATGATTGGATAAGTGAAGGGTTTTGAGTCCAAGCTAACTTCTTCAATATCTTTGATCCAGTCCTTGTGTTTCTCAACACCTTCGGCAGATAAACCAATCAGCTTGACGTTTCTGGAATCAAATTCAGGCTTCAATTTGGCAAAAGCACCAAGTTCAGTGGTACAAACAGGAGTGAAATCGGCTGGATGAGAAAACAAAACGGTCCAAGAATCGCCAATATATTGGTGGAAGTCAACCTCACCAACAGTGGTTGGAGCTTTGAAATTTGGAACAGTGGATCCAATTCTGATTCTTGGCTGTGTGGCAGCATCAAAAGAGATAAATCTTCTGGCAATAGGAGTCGATCTGGAGGTTAATCTGAGTAATTGTCTAGAAAACATGATGAACAGTACAAATACAACTTATTTTCCAACTAATTTACTCTTAAATGCATTCGTGATCTCACGTGACCTAGTCAAGTCTTTGTCTGTCTGATGCGGTATTAGGTGTATTGGTGTACTTTGTAATTCGGTGACATTAGTCACGATGGAAGAAATACAGAAAACCGTGCAAGTTTATAAAGAATGAGATTTTGGTATCCATGGTGACCACCTCCTTACCCCAGACTCCGAGTTTTGACTACCCCGCCGCACAGCCTGATTTATTTACCGAAAAAAAAAGATTGGTGCGCAGGTTTGACTAATTTTCACCGTTCGGATACCTTTTCCGCCATGTCTATGCCAATTAGCTGTGTTGATTGTCGACGTCGCAAGGTGAAGTGTAACAAGCAAGTTCCGTGCAATCAATGCCTGGTTCGTGGGAAGACCTGTTCGTATCCAGATAAATTCCGCTCAATCAAAGTAGACCAATTCATTGTTGACGACCCGGACTCAGGAACGGGCTCGGGATCTGGGGTGTCTGAGAACAATGAATCCAAAATTGAATTAGAAAGAAGTGATTTGAAAAGACCGGCGGAAGATGATCACACGTATTCAGCTCAAGCTGATGGTTCTGACCAGGAAGAATTGATACAGAATTTACGTAAGGACAATGAGGCGCTTCGATTGAAAGTGAAGGAACTCAAATTGAAGTACAAACGAGACCGAATGAGGGATTACGATGATCCGGATACTTTGGTAGAAGATTCTTCCAATCCCAAGCCGGCCGGATCGATGTATTATGGACCAAATTCTACCCGGTTTATGATCTCCAAAGCTCTCTCGAGTGCTGATGTTGGGGAATTTGACGATTTCATTAATGTTAAAAGGCAATTGAAACAAAAACGCCAGTTGCCGATTTTGTTTGATCCAGAACCAGATCGAGCAAAGACTATAACTAATAAACAGAAGATTCAAGAGAACATCAATCTTATCCGTGCCTTGGTTTCCAGATTCTTCCATCTAAGGTTCCATTACTTGAATTATTTGAATCCAGTCACTATCATTAGCTTCGTAGACAATTATAAGAGTGCCAAGACCTGGAAAGATGATGATGATATGTTATTATTGGTGATTATGATATTGATAGTTGTTCTTCGTTCAATTCCTCAATCTGATCCGCTCCTCAAACAATACAATTTGAGCTATTCTACAACAAGACCTTTGTTGTACAAACAATACAAGAATTTGAAGGCTGGTCTTCAAATTGAAACAACAACCAGTTTACGTGCATATGTCTTGGAATGTGAGGATTTATATTTCAACAGTCAAATTGAACGCTCCTGGAACGTTTTATTCAAAACCGTCAGTGCTGCATATTCTTTGGGATTACATGTCTATGATGAAAGTATAGCTGATACTTTGAAAAACATTGAATGCGATTCATCGTCGATGGTGGTTCAAAATAATCCTAAAGCTTCTTTATGGTTCGTTATCAACTTTGTTTCTGCTACGCTCTGTTCAGTTCTTGGACGACCAAATCCAGTCACGTTCACGTTCCAACCTCTGTTGCGTAATTACGAAATCCGATTGAATTATAAAATTGCACTTGCGGAGCTAGTCAAAAGATCAACCAATGTGCTGATCGATTCATATAAGGTGGATATCAATTTGGACACGATCTTGGGTATTGACGAGATGTTTGTGAATGAATGTTTGATTTATGAGAAGATTCTTGTCGACACTATACAAGTGAGAAAGGTTGCAGGTCGAGATAGATCGAAGCCAAGTTTCATTGCTCTTCCAGTAATAGATGAATTAAAGAAAAATCGTCCGTCGAATTCTATCAGTCATTGCAGTTTGACTGAACTCCTCAACTCGTGTCCTTTGGATATTCGGTTCACAATTTTAAGACCTTGTGAGGTGACACCAGAAGATAGGTATTGTCTTTTGGATACCGATTGTGATACAATTTCGGATTTGGTGATGTTATATGGTAATCGAGCCAAATTTCATCAACATTTTATGTCAACTCATCAGAAGTCTCTGGAGTACTGTTTAGATTCCATTCTCAAAGTGTTCGAACATACCTATCTTCTAGCCGAGACTCAGATCAAGATTTTTGGAAAGGCGTGTTTTCATGAGATCTATCCATTTTTTTACACATTCTTTTATCAAACTCTAGTGGTGACGTATATCCTGTTACATCTGGGTTATAGCAAGCTTTATTTGTTTGCTGACGAAATTATTGCTGTGCGCCAAAAATTGGTCACATTATTTGACACTGTCGGAATTACCGTTTGGAGACCAAATGCTGTTCGAATCATGCAATACATCAATGACATGTGTGATAATTTCTTCCAGATTCATCTCCAACAGCAACAAGTAACGGCAACACCTGGTCCTATTACCCCTGAAGTTAAGGAAGAAACACTTAATCGTGTACCAGGGGCTCTACAATTATCTATGACTCCTATTCAAGAAGATCAATTAGCAATAGCATCAGGATCTAAAATCCAGATTCTCAACGTTCCGGAAAATCTTTCACATCCATCAATACCACCAACGGTTCAGGATCCGCCTCATCGTGCGGCATTCTATTTACACAATAACTCGAACTCGCTATCGCAAATCAATCTCGATAACTATAGCCTGGACCATTATGACCCAAAATTGCAATTATTTCCTCCTCCTCAATCCAAGGGAGCCGAATTTCAAAATCCAGGAGGTGAACAAACGGACAATCCGATGTCATTCACGGTAGATCCGTTGTTAGGATTCGATCTCAGTGATCCTTTCTTCATTCAGAACCCATCGAATTTCAACTACACTGATCCTGTGCTACAAGAAAAATCCAACCCCGAATCCAAATCCGCCCCATCGGCAGGCCGGCCCCAAAGCGCAAGACTCAATTCGAATGACTCGAATGACTTTACAAGCTATCTAGCGGGAGACAATAATAGTGGAGTTGGTTCAATCTAATCCACAAATCATCGCCGCCTTTCACCGTCTTTTTTACGAGACATGACGTCATAGATAATTAATCTCGTTAAGATCTGGGGGCTGAGTGGGAATCCCACCCGCCCAAAAATCTTAATCTGTTGCACCGCCTGGTCATTTACTGATGAACAATGCGTGATATAAATAGGGGCATGTATCATCTCTTTGTCATTAACAATGAGTAACTTACAAAACGAATCCACTAATCTTAACGAAGATAGTCTTCAAGACGTCGACTTCACTAAGCCTTCAGGGGCATCTTATAAGAAATATGTCAGTGAACAACCAAAGACAAGAGAAGAGTTCCAACAATCGTATGCGTTTGAATGGAAAACTCCTTCCAATGGCTGGTATGGAAATTTTGTTGATGCGGCTGGATCCTGCTTTGGTGCTTTGGGAGTGATTCCATGTTGTTTCTGTTTCCCTAATCCTTATAAAAATGTTGATCAGGGAACTGTTGGACTTGTCACTAAATTTGGTCAATTGTACAAGGCTGCTGATCCAGGTTTAGTTCGTATCAATCCATTGAGTGAAAAGCTTCATCAATCCAATGTGATGCTCAAGACCATGCATATTCCAACTCTTTCGTGCTATACCAAAGACAATGTCTCTATCACTCTTTCCAGTGTTCTTTACTTCCAAATTGTGTCTCCTCATACTGCATTCTTTTCGATCTATGACTTGGAAGATTCCCTTCGTGAAAGAACTCAAACCACCTTGAGACATGTCATTGGTGCTAGGAACCTTCAAGATGTGATTGAAAGAAGAGAAGAAATTGCCTCATCAATTGAGGAGATAATTGCAGGTCCGGCAGCAGAATGGGGAGCTCGTGTTGAAAGTCTTTTAGTGAAAGATTTCAGTCTTCCTTCAGGAGTCTCCAACTCATTATCAATGGCAGCTGAAGCCAAGAGAATTGGAGAATCCAAGATCATTCAAGCAAGAGCAGAGGTTGAAAGTGCTAAGTTGATGAGAAAGGCTGCAGATATCCTTGCTTCCAAAGCAGCCATGCAAATCCGGTACCTGGATGCTATGCAATCCATGGCCAAAAGTTCTAATGCTAAGGTTATTTTCATGCCTAGTCAAAACACTATTGAACAAGCCGCCCAAAGCGTTGGCGGTGGAGGAGATGCTCCAGCAACCGTTCATCACGACGACGAATCCGACCAGATCGGTCGCATGATTGGCTTACAAGAAGCTTTGTAATTTTCTATATCTAAAAATATCCGGGCTGTGCTTAATGTTTTTCTCCAAAGCCCCTTGAAATTTTGAAACATCGTATAATACGTTCTCCCTGAATTTTGAACTACTCCGACCTCTCCTCGAACAGAATGAGTAAGGTTGGGGACTCGTCCAAGAAGTACATTATCAACTCGAGTGGGATGTTGGGACCAGAGTCGCTGGAGAATCTAACAGCCTCACTTGAAAAGTCGTTCATTGCTTCTCCGCGCAATTCTCCTTCCAAGGCTAAGAAAACTCGTAAAGAATCTGTGCCATTTCCGGAACTTTTGTCACATCCACCTCCGCCACCTCCGCCAATGTTCTCTCCTAAGAAATTTGGCAAATTCACAGAAAAATTGACTTTTGGATCTCCTCGCAGCGCGGCAACCAAATCTTCCCCAGCCACATCTTTCTCGTCTCCAAGAACTCGAAATAAGTCCACTAACAAAGTGGCGACCCCCACACCTCCAAAATTCTCTGATTCGTGGGGTACACCAACCTCGTCTATCAATAGCTCACCTGAATCGAAACGAAAGAATTCGGCTCATGAGAGTTGTCTATTCTGTGATTTACCTCTTCAATCAACTCTTCTGTACAAATCTGAAAATTCGGATCCCGAGGGGATCATCGAACTCACATGTCATCACGTTTGTCACGAGAAATGTCTATTGCTTGAAATGGAGTTCTCCAGTCTCTCTTCCAAAATATCTCCAACGGATACTTCAACATCAGTATATTTTCCAAATTGTCCCAGATGTGGTAATCAAATAAAAGCGCAGCCGGTCTGTCAAACTACCACCGATCAACTGATAACAAGCATTCTGACAGTGCCTATGAAAAGACCAGACGTTGCACATAGCTTTGCCAACTTCCGTCCACCAGGATCTCAACCGAGCTCCAATGGCTCGTCTCCTCGAATTCATCAACGCAGTAAGACTGATGTTGCTCCTCGAAAACATTCCAAAAAGGCCTCTAGAGGATCCTCCATCTCGGCAATCTCATCAATCATTTCCTCTGTTTCAAATGCTCCTCAAGATACATCCACGAATGTCACATTTGATTCGACCAAGTTGAAGAATTCATGGACAAGTGAATTTCCAATTTATTTACTTCGATCCAAGTTCTTGAATGAACTGATCATGTTACAATCACAACGAATGAGCTCAGTCAAATTTGATAAAATAGCAATTGATTCATTCGGAGATTTAAGATTGTTCGATAATTTGTCATTGAGTCAAGATGGTATAAATTGGAACAATTGTTATTGTTATCTGTTTGAAAGAATGTTCCTGACATTGGATTTGAATGCTAATAGGATTGGAAAGTTGGCAATTGATCATAGTTTAAGAACGGAGATTCCATCACAATCGGTAGTGAAGTTTAAGACCGACACAGCCGTGATTTTTCTTAGTTGTTCGAACACCGAGGTTCTGGAGAAATGGGGCGTTGCTTTGACTAATTTGAACACCGAATTTCCTAGTGGATTATTATCAACAACTGTGCGAGAGGATGAATTCTATTCGTTCTTGGATTTCAAGGAACAACAAGAACTCAGACGACTTCCAAAAGGAGTGAATCCCAGATTTTATGAAAGTACAATCAATTCACTTGTTTTCAGTCGAAAACCTTCCAAAATGGCTATAGTCATCAATCAGTTGGTACCTTCTCCTAATTCATTGGTCTCCATCAAAAATATCGTCCGCAGTCTTTTGTTGGTTAAAATTGATATTTGTATGGTTTTCACCTCATCTACGCAATTACATTCGAATTCCAAAGTTTTGGACACTCTCAAGATTGATGTGAATCTTGATGACGAAGAGAAGGAGGTTTTGATAGGGAAAATCAACCAATATCATGACTTGTTAGATGCGATTACTCCAACAGTTGATGAAAAGAAAAATTTCTTCGATCTTAAACCAATTGACTCTTTGAGTGCCACTTTGGAGAGTTTCCGACAATCATGTGATTCAATTCAAGAGGACGAGTTTACAACGGTGGTCCTTTCAGCTTCTTCATTAGCAAACCTCACTGACTTCCCCTCTCCGAAAAATATTCTTGTTGAGATCAGCACACCTCCCGAACTACCCACCGCAGGAAAAAGATCCAGCATATTTAACGTAACGGGGTGGGAAGATGCAATGGAGGCGATTTGTGCATATATCGGATTAGAGTTCGACGATAGCGATTTCGAAAACAGCTCTGATGAAAGTGAATCCGAACATCAACAATCGATAAGCATCAACAACAATATGCTTTCAGTCCAGATCAATGAGGATCCCCGGTGGAGTACTTTGTTGAATGATCTAGACAAGGCTCTAGAAGAAACAAAGAATGGTATGTCTCGGTAATGTAATATAGTTGACACATGTGTAAAATGTGAAAGAGGGCTATTGTTTTGCCATCACACTGGGCTGTGCATGGAGATGCATTAAACCAAAAAAAAATGGGCTGAAAGAGGGATCAGATCTGTTTTTCCTTTGTCTTCTATATTATCTTCTTTCTTCTTAATCAAACCACTCTTCTCCATGAGACCATCTCTTATTACTGTTCTACTAGCTTTGCTCCACCTCACGTCCGCTATCACCACGAGAGTAAGTTAATATCTTCAATTAGGATTGAAATGTCCTTGTTTACCCCGATCTCAACTAACTTCTCTAGTTCAACCCCGATTTCTCTTGTGATGGATGTGTGCTAATTACAACTGCGGCTTCCCTTCAGGGAACTATCAACACCAACACCGAAGTCACCCCAACTCCTTCTGCTGAGGAGCCTACGTCAGCTCCCGCTACCTCTACAACTGATACCCCTACAATTGATACCCCAACAATTCCCACATCCACCACTACTGAGCCTGCCGGTCCCCCTACTACCTTAACACCGACTACTGCTCCAATTGGCCCTACCACTGGTCCGGTCGGCCCAACTATCGCTCCAGTCGGTCCTACTACTTCGTCTCCCGATGGTGAATATGTGGTCACCACTGTGGTCGGTGAGCTTACTACAAATACCTATGTCATCTCTACCAGCTCAGCCGTGGTTCTTCTGGTCACCTACACCGTGACAAATACTCACGTTAATACTCAAGTTTCAAGTATTGTTGAAACAAGCGTGGGTTCTTCACTCGTGGTCGAACCAACTGCAACCATCCACAGCACCATCGCTGTTACCACTGCAACATTTTCCGGCTACTTCAATTCATCCTCTACAGTCACTACTTATGAGACTGTGGATTCCACTCTTTTTGGGTCTTCTTATTCACTTTTCACCAATTACAGAACTGATTTCATCACCAACTACGACACCATCGTAGAGACAGAGACTTTAACCGAGACTTACATTGCCTGGAATACTGAAGTTTTGGATTCCTACAGTCTAACAACGGGATACAGAACTCTAGTCTCTACTCATTTCCCCTCCACGGTGGTGTCGACCGTTCCCCCAGCAACCAGTCCGCCTTCAATTCCAACCACAAACCCCCCACCTGCCGCAACTCCACAAGCTGTGACTTCATCTTCATATGTGACAGTTACATCGGTGGTGACCACTACGGAAAGCTCCTGTCTTGTTTGGGCAGATGCAAGTAGCACCTGGACTGATGATGGCTCCTTCACCGCACAGGTTTTGGCCAATGGTGCCAAAGCTAATAATCCGGCAATCGGCTCTATTTCTTTGATGTCCTCTTTATCTTGGATTATTGTTGCCCTGGTTGTTTAGCTCCACCAGGGGTATTACATTGCTTTCCTCGATCATATTAATTAATCACGTTGTTGAATTATAAATATTTATATTATTTAATATTATACTATGGTAGCAGATGATTTAGCTGAACTAGAAATTTACAAAAATCAGACAGTATAGGAAGCAAGTTCTTCATCGCTTACAACGTCAGGTAATAGCCAGTCGGATTTGTAGATAAAGTGGACCTGAGGTTCTATTTCTTCAGATTCGGATTCAGCAGCCTGAGATTCCTTTTTTTTATCTAGCATCTTGACTGCTTGTTGCTGCTGATTTCTGTACTGATTGATAAAGGAAATGGCACTTGAGGAAAGCATGGTACTGCTTAGTAGGTAACTTGTGACTGTCAAGATAGACATCCCCATTGAGGCCTTCTTAACTTGGCAGTTACTTGCAAGTTTTAGCAAAAGAGTAGATTGAAGCTCAGCACTGGTGAGATTATTGTTATTGAATGAGTTCAAGAGGTCAGAAATATCATTTGCAGAGGAATTAGAAGAGGAGGATAAGATGCTTTCAATCTCATTATAAAGTTCCTCATTTCCAGTTGTAGAATTATCTGATTCATAAATATTGTAGAAATTGGATAAAATAGGATCGGACAGATCTGAGGTCAAGTTGTAGCTGGATAGCAAGCTTTCCACATTTGAACAGTCAATTGAACCAAATTGACTAATTTGCATGATGGCGTTGACAATATACATTGCATGTGAGGTGACTTCGGAACCAAGAAGGGAGGTGAAATAGCTAGCTTGTGCAGTGGAAATAGAGGTTGCGGTCTTGGTGACAAAATTTGTCGCACTGGTGGACAAATATCTGAAGTTAGAAGATCTGTATAGAACGGCTGGTCTGAAGCCAGTTGTAGTAGGTTTTTTAGCAAAGAGTTTTGGAAGAGCGTAATTGGCAGAATTAGCGGAAACACTAACACAGGCCGAAGAAACAACGACTGCAGATTTCTTCCAAGAGGTATCAATATCAAGTGTTGGAACCTCGTAGTCTCGTTTGGTTAAAGAAGAGGTGTCAGATGAGGTTGAATTGTAAGCCTCAAATAGATCTTCGGCCAATGAAGACAAAGAGCTTCTATCGTTGATTATCTTTCCCGATAATCCCAACAGAATTACACCAAAAGCCAATTGAACGTATCTCACGTTTTGTGAAGAGGCAGATAAGGACACCATTGAAAAGAAAGAAAATAAAGGAATAACACAAAGGAGGATAAAGTAGTTAATTTACAATTTTTTGAAAACAAAGGAGGGCACATTTTGCTCCCACCACAAAAATATTGTCGCGGTTCAAGGTGTAACAGATCACGTGCCATGACAACATGCAGAGCATACTTTGAGCAATATGGGCTCTGATTAGGCAAAAGGTGATCAAAAATGTATGTGGGGTCGGGGGTTGATGCATTTTGGATCTTGAAGTATAAATTGGGGGCAGTTTCTGTAATTTATAACTAAGAATATGAGTCAAGGTAAGATTGCTTGAAAAAAAAAAAGGGATCATTAACATATAGGTCTAAAGTTCGATAGTCAATGTGTCCATTCAGGACAGGAGGAGCCCGAGCCTGCCAGTCGTGCTAGAGCTGTTCCTATATATTCCACCTCGTCGTACGTTTTCCGGGATTCCAAACATGGAGCTGATCTTTTCGGATTGCGGGAGCCAGGATACATTTATTCGAGATTAATGAATCCTACTACCGATGTTTTTGAGAAGAGAATTTCTGCTTTGGAAGGTGGATCTGCTGCTGTTGCTACTTCTTCTGGACAAGCAGCTCAATTTTTAGCGATTGCCGGATTGGCCCATGCTGGTGATAATATTGTTTCCACTTCATTTTTATATGGAGGAACCTATAATCAGTTCAAGGTTGCTTTCAAGAGAATAGGAATTGAGGTCAGGTTTGCCAAAGGAGATTCTGTTGAATCCATTGAACCTCTTGTTGATGAGAAAACCAAAGGAATATATTTGGAGTCCATTGGAAATCCTAAGTACAGTGTTCCTGATTTCAAAGAGATCATTGAATTTGCCCATTCTAAAGGGATTCCTGTTGTTGTTGATAACACTTTTGGTGCTGGTGGCTATTTCTGTAAACCATTAGAACTTGGAGCTGATATAGTGACTCATTCTGCTACCAAATGGATTGGTGGTCATGGAAATACCATTGCTGGAGTTGTGGTTTATAAGAATGTTGAGAAAGATAATGGTTTCAACTTCAAAGATTATCCTGAAAAATACCCACAATTCTCTAAACCCTCGGAAGGATATCATGGTGCTATTTTGAACGAGACTTTTGGTGATCTAGCTTACATTGGACACCTTAGAATTGAGCTACTTCGTGATTTCGGACCAACATTGAATCCATTTGGATCTTTCTTATTACTACAAGGACTCGAAACCTTGGCTCTTCGTGGTGAAAGACATTCTTCTAATACTTTCAAATTGGCCAAATATTTGGAATCATCTCCATATGTTTCTTGGATTTCTTATCCTGGATTGGAATCTCATGAATACCATGAAAATGCCAAAAAATACTTAACTAATGGATTTGGAGCAGTTCTTTCGTTTGGATTAAAACCAGTGGAAAATCCATCCAACGATCAATTCAAAGAAAGTGGTCCTCGATTCGCAGACAATCTCAAATTGTTCTCCAATCTAGCCAATGTTGGAGATTCGAAATCATTAATCATCAATCCATGGACCACCACTCATGAACAACTCTCTGACGAAGAAAAATATGCTTCGGGAGTGACTCCAGATCTATTAAGAATCAGTGTTGGAATTGAGAATATTGATGACTTGATTGCAGATTTGGAACGATCGTTTGCTCTACTTTATGAGAAATAAGATGGTGTAAAGATGTGTAAAAGACAGGAAAAAAGATTAAAATATTATATATATATATGTCATTTGTTGTTGATGAGGTAACAATTCCAGTGAATGTTGAGGAATTGAATCTTCCCAGTCGGATCAAAGACTTGCGTGGGGGAATTCAACGAGATTATTTGATGAATTCGGTTAACAATCTACATGAATTGATAGAAAGTCTATTTTCCTTTATTAAGGATACTAATCAGTTGATTGAGTATAAGAACTTAAAAGAGATGATGAATTCAGCTAAAACGATTGAGATTGGAGATCGAATACCATGGAAAGATTATAAGATTAATTTGATCTCCAAATGGACCGTTTATGACGAGATAATTGTGGCTTCTATCTCCCTTACTCAGATATACAATATATTAACTTTAGAAGCATTAACGAAAAATTATGATGGTGAATTGACTGATGAGACATGGAAACGATCTTCAAACATGTTGAAGAATTCATTTGGATTATTGAACGAATTTCGTGATGATATTACTGATCTTCATTCCTCCAATTTTAATAAGGTTTATCATACGAATCTAATTTTAGTTCAACTGTTAGTCATTTTCAAGAATATTTATGGAACTCATCAAGAAATAGAATCGAGGTTTGGAAGTTTTGATAATCTGCCGGATAAATTGAATACTTATATTCGAATCTTGATCTTCATTTACAATGAATGTGTTTTATTGGAACAAAATAGACCTTGTTCTAAATTATCAATTTTGAAGAGCTTCATCGAGATCTTGTTTTGTTATTATAACTGTCTATCATATTATAACAAAAATCAGATTGGCGTGGCTTTAGGATTGGTCAAATATGCTCTTACAAATTGTATTGAACAATCTTCAGTTCGATCTAAATTGCACATTAAAACAACCAAATCTAATCTTAAAGATAAGCATTTATGGAAACAGGAAATCAAGCTGATTCGTCCATATTTACAACAATCATTTCCATCAGCTTTTCGATTCAATTTAACACTATTGGTCAATATTCTACGAACGTTAAACTCGAAATTCGAGAAACTTAATAATCTTACATTCCAAACTGTCTTATCCTCAGATTCAATCAAACAAAACTATCTGTTTAAAGAGAACAACCTTCCTTCCGGTTTGCAGGTTCCTTTAATGGATATACAACAATTTGTTCCGTTATGTTTGAATGACAATCAAATCAATAATGATTCATATTTCTAGATTCATCCAAATAAAAATCCAACACTCATACACCAATTCTCCATTTTCCCATATAAACCATGAAGTTGACGACCTTGTGGTATTATGAATTGTCGAGCTCCTCCTCCACCACCACCCATCATTGGACTTTGACGTCGATCAGTAAGAATCTGAATGGCATCCACCCATGCTCCAGATCTGATATTGAATGCGATCAAAGTTTCTCCTTTTTCAAAATAGAAATCGGTGTGATGATGTTTGAAGTTTCCAAAATCAACGAAACTGTTGTCTTGGAAAACAACTCTAATTCCATCCAATGCTAAACCATGAGTCACCTGAAATCCGATGATCTGTTTATCAGGAAAAACAACGTTCAAATCACGTCCTTGACTGCCTCCATAGGGCTCACTTTTTGATAACGCTAACGAGTTCCCACGAACCATCATCGGAGTCCCAAGATTAGTGATGAATTTGCGAACATCATTGATATCCTTTTGATTGAATCCCCTAGCCAAAATTCGAATATTGATTGGTTTCCGAGTATTGAGTTGAGCTTCCAAATTAGACACAGATATTTGAAATCCATTTTGACAACCTTGCCCTCCTAAAAATGAAGGAAGAAACTCCAATCTCATGGAAGGAAACTCACCAACCATAAATTCAATCAAATATATTCCTGATGGACCACTCAATTGCAAAGTATCCTTATCAATCGCCACTGCTGAAATATCACCTATGAATCCAGAAGGAACTCGCATACCTTTGTTGACTCTCAAAGCCGAAGGACGGAAACCTTGATCATAAAAATCCGCGGGAACTGCAAATGCAGGATGATACAAAAACCGAATTTTGTCAAGTCTATGCCATCCTGGTTCTGCAGAGATTGGAATTGGTCCCCATTCTCGTTTTTTTGTGCGATCACAATAAGCCTCTTTAGCCAAGAATTTCCTATTCATTGTGAGATAATCACGAAGCATAACTCCATTTTCCTGATGGGGACATCCTAGAAGATGTCCAATTTCATGCATGAAAGCTCCCAAAGTTAAGGTAAAACATTCCCAGGCTGTTCCACATTGATTACAATCGTTGGCAACTTCGTTTGTGCTGATGACTGTTGTATCGGTAAATGAGCGATGAAGCGATTCGACATTCATAGGCCAAGAATGAAGACCATGAGACCCAAATATTGCAAGTTTGATCCGATCAGTGCCACCTCCTAAGGCAGCATGGCCTAATATGAGGTTCTGCTTTCGATCCCAATGCGCATCGAGAATCATCACTGCAGCCATTGCTGGAACTGAATCTGTTGAACTTGTCGAGAAGGGACCACCATATTTGGTTAATGCATTCAATGCTATATTAAACAATTCTCCTGCTTGTTTAGCGTTTTTGTTCTGTTGTGCATAATCTGCATTTCGAATCTCTGCGACCGTTTTATCGCATCGAATCAAATGGATCTTGACTTCGTCACGAAAGTTCCCTATTTGTTCTTCGAAATAACTGGTTGTACATTTTGTTGTTTCCTCAACGAATCTAAAACTTCTCGACCCAAATCGTTCCAAATACATATCATCCTGAGTGAAAGCTTGCATGATTCGTCCACCCATTCGAAGTTTTCTGATAGCAATATCAAGATTGTTTCCTTCAAACATCTTATTTTGAGGACAATCGAACAATCCAGGTGAATCTTTAGCCATTAGAATACATAAATGAATCTTTGGAATAATGGAATCATCTTGAATTGGACTATAAAGAATCTTGATTTGGATCTGATTGTAGATTTTAGAAGATCCATTAGGAAAAGCAGGCTGACCATTTAACCAAATTCCATCAATATGTTGTAATGTTATATTATTTACACCAGATCCCAAATGAATCATGGCTTTAAAATAACCATCATATATATCATAATATTGAACGTTGTATTTATCATTGAACACAGCCAGTAATCCATTGCAATGAGAAGGAGTTCTCCCTTTCAAAATATAGACTGGAACTTGAAGTTGAAGTTGTTCTGGAGGAAGATTATCGAATTGAAATGACATTTACAAGACTAAAAAATGTATATGGACGATTATTATTTATTCGACGCGTCGATAATAAAATAGCAGACAAAATACCAACAATTATCAGATCTCAAAAAGGACGCACTTGCACTTCCCCATCCAACAATATCCACTCTTCTTGGTTTCTATTGTGTTCAAAAAATCAAACGGTATTACAGTATCCTGCAGATATATTAATACAATATTTAAAATTAGATGCAGGTAGATAAATGAATAAACATCATATGTATTGCGTAATAGGATATCAGCCCTATTATTAGAAGTAAACTGTAAAAAAACAGGGGTTCAATTGACCAACCGAATACCTTGCCAAAGTCGGAAGAAATAGAGATGAAAGTAATGTAGTTTATTTATAGATCTGAACATTATATAAACCCCTTAATTGAACATAATTCAAAAAAGCATTGGATTCGGTTAGTTTGAGTACTAAGTACTAAAATTGGAATCGACGCGTCGGTCTTTTTTTGCTGGTGTTGAGTTCTGGAAATCTGACTAAAAAACCATCACGCAATTAAAATTGCAAGAACCAAAAAGATCGCATTCATCAACGCGAACACATTCGATTCCAGATCTTTTAAACTCGAACATCAGCAAGAAGATAATCAAAGTTTCATAGTTCCATTTGAAAGCACACTTTGTGTTAATCTCTCTCGCCACAAAGGCTTTATCTCAAAGACGCCTCTTACCACGCCTCTTCCATATTAAATCAATCATTATTTTTTGGCCAATATTGACTCTTGGCATTGCAACGAAGTCTTTCAATTACGTTCCTTTCTATATCATTCCTTATAGCATGACTGACAATAATGACTTGTCCTCAAAATTACAGGATCTTAGTATCCATAACAGAGGAATGAATTCCAACGCACAAGCCAAGTTGTTAGCCTTTCAAGCTAAGAGACAACAACAGCAACAACAACAAAATAATGATGAAATCTTTGGTACCGCTACATTAACTTCCCCAATCATAAGTGCCCCTTCAACGCCACGTAATGAGGAGATCAGCGCTCATACCACACCAACTTACGAGTATGATGATGCAGACGATATTCCTTCTTCTGAAGGTTTGATGAGACGAACCTCGTTCAGATTACCAAAAAAACAGATCGAATCCGATGAAAAGAGTCAAAAAGATTCTAGAAGTCGCAGCCATAGCTTGAAGAGTTCAAAAGATCCAATCGACCGGCCTTTTGGAGGTCACGCCACTAAATCTGCAGAAGCAATGCAGAATCGAAACAAGCCTCTTCCTAGAACTCCAGACTCTGCCCTTGCAGATCGATTGGATTTCGTTGTGCGGTCTGAGGCGGCTACAGTTTCTTCAGCGGAGGTTCAAACTCAAGGATCGACGGCGTCCAAAAGAACCTCTCTATCTGAAAGAAGAGGTATGAAATTAAACTTCAGTTCTCTCGATTCATCTAGTACTTTGATAGATCCAGCAATGAACAAGTTGAAACAAAACATGTTGCCTCAAAGGGGTGTTCCAAGTGTTCCGCAAGGATCTACCAGACCCAAGCCAAACTTCAAATTACCTCAAGCACAATCAAAGCCTAGTGGCATGTTTGCCAATTATGCTAGATATATCGACATCAAGTCCGGGTCTCTGAATTTTGCAGGTAAAGCATCAGTTCATTCAAAAGGTGTTGATTTTTCCAATGGTTCATCCTTCCGGATTTCGCAGGAAGACCTCCAATTTCTGGAGGAACTCGGACGAGGCAATTATGGAATTGTGTCTAAAGTGCTACATAAGCCTACCGGAATTATGATGGCAATGAAAGAGGTGCGGCTAGAGTTGGATGATTCCAAATTCAGACAGATCCTGATGGAATTGGAGGTGCTGCATAATTGCGTGAGCGATTACATTGTTGATTTCTATGGCGCATTTTTTGTCGAGGGGGCTGTCTATATGTGCATAGAATATATGCAGGGCGGTTCTCTTGATAAGATTTATGCAAATGGGCTAAATGAACAAGAATTGGCGTATGTGACCAAATGTGTGGTGAAAGGTCTCAAACAACTAAAAGACGAACATAATATCATTCACAGAGATGTCAAACCAACCAACATCCTTGCATCGGAAACCGGGAAGATCAAAATGACGGACTTTGGGGTGAGTGGAAATTTGGTTGCATCTTTGGCCAGAACAAATATAGGCTGTCAATCTTACATGGCGCCTGAAAGAATCAAGTCCCTCACTCCAGATGATGTGACATATACTGTTCAATCAGATATATGGTCTCTTGGACTATCGATCTTGGAGATCGCTAAGGGAAGTTATCCTTATCCACCGGAAACCTATGATAACATATTTTCACAGCTAAGTGCTATTGTTGACGGAGAACCTCCAACATTACCAGAAGATCTTTTCTCTGAAGAGGCCCGTGATTTTGTGAAACTATGTTTGAATAAAAACCCTAGCAAACGGCCTGTGTACGCAGAACTTTTGGCTCACCCATGGCTCAATAAATACAACGACGCAGAGTGTGAGAAGTTGATGACCCAGGTGGTCTTGAACGCTATCGAGAAAAACTCTCCAGATGCTACAGAACCTCCCATTGTGCCAGCATTGCACAAGACCCAGCTGAAGAGGTAGAGGTAGACATTTAATATAATTAACTGGATAGCGATAATTAATCAAGTACTTACGTAATCACCACAGGGAGGGATATGCTCCGAAATAGTTGGGCGGTGGGTGGATATTACGTAATCACAAATTTTCTGTGTGGTTTTTGACTTGGAGAAAAGTTAACAAAATTATTAAAGCATCAGATAAATGATTTCAGGCCAAAGTATAGGTCTGGCCCGGATAAAGTCCACAAGGCTAAGTTTCAGGTATCTTGCCTCTTTAAGTAAAGTGGGGGAAGCTGGAAAGTCAACCGAGGAAGAAGTGATTGGCGGTCCTATCAAGAGAAGAAGAAGACGAGTCACTCACTTCTCTGATAAACTTAATAAGGGTCCATCGTTTGATGACTTTGTTAGTGGTAAGGCCAGGGATATGTTATTAGATCCTTTGGAGGTTGCTAGGAAAGATCCAGATGCTCGATTGCCCTCATGGTTGAAGGTTCCAATTCCTAAAGGTAAGTCCTTTCACGCGGTCAAGAACGATGTTAGGGAGTTAAAGCTTGCTACTGTTTGTGAGGAGGCTAAATGTCCGAATATTGGTGAATGTTGGGGAGGGAAGAAATCGGAAGCCACAGCCACCATCATGTTGATGGGAGATACATGTACTAGAGGATGTCGGTTTTGTTCGGTCAAAACCGACAGAGCACCCGGTCCGTTGGATCCTAATGAGCCCGAAAATACAGCAGAGGCAATAAGCAGATGGGGACTTGGGTATGTTGTTTTGACTACTGTTGATAGAGATGATCTGGCCGATGGAGGTGCACATCATTTACGATCTACTGTGGAGAAGATCAAGCACAAGGCTCCACAAATATTGGTGGAATGTCTTTCTGGAGACTTCCGTGGAGATTTGGAGATGGTGAAGGTTCTTGCAAGTTCTCCGTTGGATGTTTTTGCTCATAATATGGAAACTGTGGAGAGTTTGACACCTCATATCAGAGATAGACGTGCAACTTATACCCAATCTTTAGCTGTGCTTCGGACTGCCAAAGAAACCAATTCAAATCTCGTGACGAAGACGTCATTGATGCTTGGATTTGGAGAAACAGATGAGCAATTGATTCAAACTCTTAAAGATCTTAGAAAAAACCAGGTGGATGTCGTTACTTTTGGACAGTATATGAGACCCACCAAGAGACACATGAAGGTTGTTGAGTACGTGACGCCTGACAAATTTGAACATTGGAAGAATGTTGCTTTGGATATGGGCTTCTTATATTGTGCTTCAGGTCCTTTGGTGCGATCATCTTATAAAGCTGGAGAAGCGTTTATTGAGAACGTGATTCGGAAAAGACAGCGGAATGTTGGAGTTGCTAGAGAATTGGAGGTTGGGGATGATGTTTTCATTTCGAAGGAGGTGATAAATAGATAAGGAAGTACATTTATTACGGGATATATGGATGCGTTAAGCTAGGAAATAAGCTTCTCTATTGACCAGAAGTTCGGTCAGAATAGGCACGTTCTTGCCTGTTGGATCAAGGGTCACATTTGCACTAAATAACATAGCCAAACTTTGAATAGAATTCTTGTTGGAATCTCGATATTGAAGCACCTTGTCGAGGTAGATAAATAAAGCATTGAGTATTTGATAATTTTCTGTTGGCAGGGCTTTAAGAACAGAATTGAATTCGCGGATCTTAATGGAGGTATTGGATAATCGGAGCAGCATGGAAAGTTGTGTGCAATCCTCTTCATTGAGAATTCTCTCACCCGAGCGGAGCCATCTTTTAAAAAGCGTAGTGACGGCATGAATACTTGGTTTTGGAGACAAGTTTATTAGATCCACGTCTCTTTGAGTATTGAACATTTCTTCCAACTTGTTGATTTCAGATTTCACGGACGAGAGTCGGAAAATCCCCACTTTGTCATATCCGACTTCTTGATCCAAATATGTAAAACACCGGTACATTATGATCGGTACTTTGAGACCTTTATAGTAGAACGAAGACATTTGAGACGATTCCTTTATAGTTAAACCAAAACATTTGGAAGGCTCTTCTTTATCTATAAGTGTACTTGATTTAGAGTCTGGCTCAAAAGGTATTGAATCCGAATTTGGTAGTACTCGTAATGATGACATATTATGATCAGGAATTAGATTTCGAGTCAACTGGCTCATCTCAGATTCGGTGATAAGATTCTGTGTGTCTGGAAGGTTCGTCCAAGTTTTCTGGTAATGGGAAAATCCCAATAACCTTGAAGAAGACACAGTTTTTGACAAATCTGCCACTTGCAATGCTAATGTACACTAACGCTTTTATTTGCGTTAGAAAATGGTCTGGGATTCAAGTAAAAAGACGACAAAAACGTCCAAAAAAAGACCCACCAAAGGTATTCAAAGATCGACAACAAGTTGAAATAGACTTGTTGATTCGTTAAACAATCCAATAAACCTTAGATAGAATTGACCTTATCAAGTTTCTTTTTTTTCTTTTTCCTTAGTGAGTTCCCAACGTATTATATTAGGCGAAGGTTATTACACAGCCTGAATTTCTGTTTTATAATTTTTCATACAGATGAAATTTCAAGATTTCATGTAACCTGAAATTGAAAAGATACCGAATCCCCCCTTTTGAGGTTAAATTGATCTATTATGAGTCGTACTAATTTAATTCTTATTTTTTTATCTCTCTACCGAAATCTTCATCTACTCAGTCAAATCCTCAGTTTTAATGACTTTGGCCTTAGCTTCTTCTTCGATCTCGGAGTTGATCTTGGAGATCTCTGCTTCCAACTTGGCTGCTTTTTCTTCGGCCTTGACAATATTCTCCTGAGTCTTTTCAGATTGTCTGGACTTGAAATCTTGTAATTTAGTCTTCAAACTTTCAATAGTGTTTGGAATTTCTTCCGATTTGGTTGGAAGAGCCACTGAAAGTTCGGATAATTGACCAATGACGTCAGGTTCAATGACGAATTTTGAAGATTGTTTCTTAACTTGAGACTTCTTACTCTTCTTGGATTTGTTACCAGTGAAGAAATTCTCTTGTTCCTTCTTAATAATCACAGCATCAGCAGGCATTTCAATAACACGACCAGTACTGGTGTTTGAAGGGAGTTTGGTTTCTTCCAATGGATTTTTGTCGGATCTAACATAGGCAGGATCGAAATGAGTCAACAAAGTTTCAACAAGAGAGATTTCATGAGTGAAAGCTGGTCTTTTAGATGATTCTTTCAAAACTTCAATCTCGGATTGTAAATCATTCTTTTTCAAAGTCAAATTGTAAATCTTCTCCTCTTCCTCTCTTCTCTTCCGTTCAGCTTCCAAATCAGCAACAAACTTTTTGTGTTGAGCATCAAATTCGGTTCTGATTTTGTTGATTTCAGCATAAATACCATCTTTCTTGGTATAGAATCCTTTTCTCTTATCAAACAAAGCTTGTCTTTTATCTTGAACACCTTTGTTTTTCAAAGTCAAGCTATCCAACTTATTAGTCACTTCTTCAAATTGAGCTTGAATCTCCTTGTTGGAAAGAGCAGCTTGTTTCTTCTTCAGTTCTTGAATTTTGACCTTGTCATTATCAACAGACTTTTGCAAAACATCAATAGAACCAAAATCTTTCTTGAGTTTTCTCAAAGAAGAAATCTCCTTCACATATCTTCTTTCATCAACAAGTTTCAAAGATCCAGAGCCAATCAAATCATCCAATTGGGCAACTTTCTTATCAATTTCCTCAACGTTCTTGAAATTATTTCTGGACGTTTGAGCTTGTAAATCACCAATCTTCTTCTTCAACTGATTATCAATCGCCTTAATTTGCTCATTCAACAAATTCCGTTTGTTCTTGATCTCCGATTGTTGTTTAATGATCGAGCTTAACTCTGCAGTCAACTTCTTTCTTTCTTGTTGAACAGAATCTGGAGTAACAGTAGTCTCAACCAACTTATTCAAATCAGCAACTTCCTTGTTAATCTTGTCAAGTTCTTTCTTCAACTCGGCAATCTTGGCGTTTTTGGCCTTAACATCAGGTTGTTTTATGAACTTTCTAGTTCTTGGGACCTTGATTTCTGGAACTTCGACAGACATTCTATAATTGTTAGTAATCTTTACAATAAAGACGGAAATTAGGGATATTCAACTTAAAAATCCCACTAGAATCCTCAACTTACAATTTCAAAGCTTTATCAAACACCTAAACTCAATTTTAAGGTTTATTGGGGAGGTTATAACCAGGCAAACTTGAATTTTTCACGACAAAAGTCAACGACACCGATCTCGAGAACTAATGGGTTTTACACGACCAATATAATAATCACCTATATACCATTTGATTTTTTATAAATCACCAAAGAAACATACTTTCACTCCCAATGAGAATCCTGAATGGGCCAAAATCAACAATCCTAGAATAATCATTGATTTTTGCTTTTCATCTTGACCGAAAATCGTGCGGAAATATTGATAAATCTTGAATATAATACTCAATCCACTCAAAAATGATCCAATTGCTATACAACTCCATTTTAAGGCTGTGTCAAGACCACGATGATTGATCAATAATCCACGAAATATGCTTAATAAGACAGCTGGGATCCACATGATATTGGAATAGGAATAGATAGAGACAAGTTTTGTCAATGGAATCAACATTACCACACCGAAATAGAATCGTAAAACAAGATATAACAAAGCTGGAATCACTATTATGTATCCATAAAGTAAATTGATTGAAGTTATAATCATTTTGAAATAGTTGATACTCAAATTGGTATTGTTAAGGAACCATTTGCTGATCAATTCTGCCAATGAATTGCAGAAGAATAGAAGATAAACTAAAGTAGCAGTGATCCAAATTGAACCATACAAATCTCCAACTTGTATAAATTCTTCTTCTGGTAAAGTGACCAATGGATTGAGACTTTTGTAACAATTTAGGAAGAAATCTCTGGTGTTCAGATCGAAAAACTGTCTATAGTAATTGAGAGTGAAAAATCCACCTGTATAGGTCTTTTTGGATTTGGGTCCTGATGATTGAGTAGAGGGTGCGGGGGTGGGCTCGGAAATCGGGATAGTAGTAGGTTTAGATGTTGAAGTGGATTCATCAGGTTGAATGAACACATCCGGGTCGTCAAAAGACTCGGGTACTGGTGCTTGAGTTCTCAATGAGTTATAATTAGACATAACCGAAATAAATTACGTATTATCGATAAGTTGTAGGCAAAATAGGCATCGACGCGTCGATTAGACGAATTGTTCAATTTTTTTTTCCTTGCCCGTCGGATGCGGCATTAAGTATACGCCCTACACAAAATGCCAATCGGGAAATTTATTGGAATGTGCGGAATGCTCAGCACGCGTCTCCAAAGGGATGAAGAAGCAAAAGCAGCCAGGCGGATAAATACATGAAAGTAACAACGAGGTCTGGGTCTCTGGGGTCTCTCTCTCTCATCTAGACCGATCATTAAGATCGACTTGGCCCACCTTCAGAATTTGTCGGATCTGAAACGATCACTTGATGCATTTTTTACTGTAGAAGTGTGTACCGCACACAAACGTTTCAGAATATATACTCTAACAAAGACAAAGGTACAAGACCGAATGATGGATGGTAGCCATCCACACCAACGAACGTACCACAAACTACACCAGTAATTTATCCTTATTCATCAATTGACAACGGGTCTCGTATTTGAAACCGCATTCATGTATCGCAATTTGTTGTGGCCATTTTTGGTAATGTTTACTTATGGGGAGCTGCAGAGAAAAATCTTTCAGGAGATTTGAGGTTCCCACGACTCAAAAGACCATTTGGATGCTTCTGAGAAAGGAGAAATTGTTTTCTTTAAGCTTTTTGTTTGGAGCGTCTCTGTGCTGTTAATTGAAATTGGCTTCTTCCCATAGAGACAGCATACTTTTGTTCAGAACACTGGTGTAAGAAATTATCACCAGGAAGTTATATACTAAACAACAGAGCTGTCCATTAGCACCCCAAAATTATAAACAACCCACGTCAATCATTACACCACAACAAAGGTGATACCCTTACACTCGTTTCAATAACATAGTCCGCATTTCATATCATCATGGTCAAACTTTCCAATATCGCATTGCTCTATTTCACCGCTAGTTCGGTGCAAGCATTGTATATCCCCTCCGTTTTCAACGGAATAGAGATGGGAAAGTTACTTAAGAGGGCCAGTTTGGAGCAACGTGATATTCCTTATTCCAATGCCACATTCGCACAACCGGAAAGCAGTTTGTCTTCAAGTTCTAGCATTTATTATCCAACTAGCTCACAGGATACTTCATCAGTGGTACCGGTGGTACCTGAAAGTTCTAGTTCAGAACCATCTTCATCGACGGAGTCATCCCAAACTTCTTCCGGTGATGTCGCATCAACTCTCGAGTCGTCAAGTTCAGCATTAACTACGTCAAGCTCTTCTTTGATAGGAACATCATCAAACAGCTATGCTATATTGGCAGCAAAAAAGACCACCAGCTCGGAGGAATCTTCTACGGAGTCATCACAAACGTCCAGTGAGAATCTCTCTACAGAGACTTTTGATACCCTCACTTCCTCGGATTCAACAAAGTCGAGTGAGATCTCCTCTACCAATGAAGCTACCAGCACAAAGGAGTCAACAACGAGTCCTTCCACAACGGATGGCAGCTCCAAGACAAGTTCCACAGAGAGCTCAACAGAAAGCTCTTCGACAACGGGAACCAGCTCCACAGAAAGTCCATCGACAACAGGAACTAGCTCCACAGAAAGCCCCTTGACAACGGGGACCAGCTCCTCTGAAAGCTCGTCCGAAAGTTCATTGACAACAGGTACCAGCTCCTCTGAGACTAGCTCCCCCACCGGACCTTCATTGAAGACCTTGCCCCCATCCCCTGAAGACACCTCTGCCACATCTGTGAGTGTCAATGAGATGAGAACCGCAACCGAGGAAACATCCAGTTCCTCTGTTTCAGTTTCCAGTACTCCAACTACGAACTATTCCTATCGTGGCAAAACCACCGCAACCAATAGTCCAACTGCAACTGCTGAAGCTTTGACTGATTCTACTGCTGAGTTACATACAGATTCCACTTCTGACTCCACACTATCCTCAAGCAGTACAACCGGAACTCCGGCTAATCAGTCAGGGTCCAATTTCTACACAACCAGTCTTTCATCCTCGACAGCTTCCTCCATATCAGAGACGTTGTCTCCTGATGCTTCCACTCCCAATGCTGCAACCACTACCTCGTTTCCAATAGAGAGTTCTTCCACTCTTTCAAGCTCCGAGTCCAGCAGTGTTAGCAGTTCTAGCAGTTCCAGCAGTTCCAGCAGTTCTAGCAGTTCTAGCAGCTCGTCCAGTATATCCAGTACGTCCAGTACGCTCATCACGTTTGGTACGTCCAGTACATCTAGTACGTCGAATACTTCTTCATCCACTCCGGGCAATGCAGCTACCACGTTTGAAGACTCAACATTGAGCAGCAGTTCCTTGACTTCATCGAGTCTGTCTGTTTCATCTGACAGTTCTGCCAAGCTTGAAACAACTTCGTCGTCTGAGTCTAGTACAGTTCCTTCCACTTCAGAGACTCAATCGGCAGTTCCAGCTTTTATTTCAGAGAATGCATTGACCACTAGTTCTTTGGCTTCAAATGCAACTATTGCCACAGAGACAAGCAGTTCACAAGCAGTTATCTCAACATCTAGCGCGGACGAATCATCATCGTCACTTGTCTTAACTTCTAGCGCGGACGAATCATCATCGTCACTTGTCTTAACTTCCAGCGTGGACGAGTCATCAACGTCTATATCTACAGATTCAATCTCTTCCACAGAAACACTTGAAACAACATCCGTTCCGACTCCACTTGTCGCAAACACAACAGAGTCCACACCAACTCTTCAGACCTCGGAGACAGTTTTGGCAACTTCGAGTGCTGAGATTGTGACAACTGAAACAGCCACCTCCAGTACCGGGAGCCCAACTCCGGAAGTTGCCATCTCCACTGAAGAGTACACTCCAAGTACTGCAGCAGTTGAGCCTACAACCTGGGGAACGGCTGTTTCTTCGCAATCTTCAACCACAACTACAGCACCAGCACCGGCAAATTGGTTGCCAACTTCGATTGTTTACCAAGACTTATCCACACGCTCAACTGAGACCAGCACGAACGCTGTTGCTACCTCATCGTTGCCAAAAGCCATTTCTCCTAGGCAGATAGTGGAGGTGGCCGCTAACTATGAACTTGTCACGATTGGATTTAAGCAACAGCTTAATTATCCATTTGTGTGCAGCAACTCGTATTCATCTGCTCAAGTGTTTGAGTTCTTGCCTGGCGTGTTGACCTATCCGTTCCCAGAGGTGAATGAGACTGCTGTTTTCGTGAAACAGCTTGTTCCATACTCCACCTCGAACGTGGATTACATTATCACTGTTGCTGAGGTTTACTTTGCTAGTGGTCATGTTGTTGCATTGCAGAACGCTATTAGTAATTCTACATCAGAATTATACACGAATCCAGATTCTACAGAGAATATACTTGCATCATTGATTGATTCCATGGTTCCTATTGAAGGTCTTGTTGGAAGTCTCTCCATTGGATCGACCAGTGCTGGTACTGGATCTTCTCAAAATCCGAATGACAATGGAGATTCGGACGATTCGAATTCATTAGGATCAATGGATTCATCTTCATTCACTTCTCAAAAATCTTCATCCGCAAGTTTGAAGGTTTCAGGAGGCAAAATTGCAGGAATAGTTGCAGGATCTGCTGCTGGAGCGGTTGTGTATGCAGGTATGATGCTTTATGTTTACAGATTGAGAAAGAAGAAGGTTCAAGAACAAGCTGTTTATGAAAGTTCTGTTAATGATTCCAATGATGAGCTCTATTCAATGAGGTATACCAGTGGATCGCCATTCAATGATGGATACAACACTGATTACAGCAGTGGTGGTGGAGCTGTTCAACTTGGAAATTCATCATCTAGTGCTTCGTTTGCTCGATTATTTACACGTTCTTCGAATTCTGCTCCTGAGATGGAACAAGTCAAGTATATGCCTGCTATTTCGAATCCTACCAATGTGAAGAATTCACTTGGATGGTGATAGAATATTTCTGAAGACATTATGTATCATAGATTTGGACAAATTTTATTGTTAAAGTATTAATTTGTATGATTCGTTTAGATATTCTTTATTTCTTTCGAATTTCAAGATTGTGATCATTGCGTTTTGGAAACGAAGTTTCTTTGGTTGTTTATTAGATTGTTGATTTTTCAAATTGGATAGGATTGTCAAGTATGAATTTAAATTTTGATCTGGTTCAACATTTTGATTTGTATATTTAGAGATCAATTTTGATTTTTCGAAATCATTCAATGATGGTAATTTAGCTGGGATATCTGTTCTTGCGTTTTGTTTTGATGATTCATGAAATAAGATATTTTTCAAAATTTTAAATTCAATATTATCATTTGGTAAAGTACAAGCATTTGAAATGAAATTAAGAGTATTAATCAATCTAATAATTAAATCTTGATTTGATAATGGAATTGGATTGATTAATAGGATTTGACGTTTTTGTTCGATATTTTCTTTAAAACGATATTGAATCCAAAGATGATAAACTTTTCGAAAATGAGGTACAAGATTGATGAATGGTTGTAATCTGATAAGGTTTCTATATAATATATTCAATTGTTGATCATGATTGAATTTAGATAGATAATTAATTGAGATTCCATTTTGGCCGTAGATTTGAGTGATTGGAGTTGATTTATAGATTAATTTTCGATTTACTTTAATGAAATTTGATTTGGAATGAAAAGACATTAAAAAAGGAAAAAAAATTATTTAATTAAACTTTTGATCAAACCAATTTTCAAGGTAAATTGGTTTTCTTGTTTTGGTTGGAACATGATAGATTGAATTCGAAAGTTTGATGTATTGTAATGAACAATGTTGAAATAGATTGGTTGCAAGAGGTGAAAATGGTGGATTGATCGGATGATTTGATGGATGATTAGTTTGAATATCCAGATATAATAAACTATTCATTGATAAGAGAAATTGAACAATGTTGGGGAAACAAATTTGATTCAAATTTATTCTTAAACTTGTCAATTTCAATTCTTTTAAACCTTTCAAATTCTCAACATTGATTGGTTTTTCACTATGAATACTCAAATGTTTCAAATTTCGATGTTTGATAATAGCTTTCATATATTTATCCACCATTTGATTGAAACTCTGTTGTCTATATTTTGTCCAAGGAATTGAAACTGTCAGACTTTCAAGATCATCTATATTGGAGATGAATTCAGCTCCATAATCCAATGAATAATTAGTGATTCCAAGACTTAATGATTTCAAATTCTTAGTTTCACCACAAAGTTGTTTCAACAAACATGTATTAACTGTTGTTTGTGAAATCCAACGATGAGATTCTGAAAGACTCATTTCTTCCCATTTCAAACTTTCAATTGGATAATTCAAATCGGGATATTCAAACAAATCATCCAATTTCAATGACTTCAATTTGGACAAATCTATTTGATTCATTAATAAATGACACTCTCCAGGATAAATGATAGCAGAATCAATATTGAATTCGATCAATTTCAACTTTCCTTGAGTCTTGAACAAGTTTGAAATGGATGTTCGTTGGGATTTCAAACTGGATTTCATTAATCCACAAATGGTTAATCGTTTAATTGAATCCATTTTACTCAAATCAAGTTGTTGACCTTGAGTTAAAATCAATTCTTCAAGTCCTTTGAAATATTGAATCTTTTCAGTCCTTAATGAGCGAAGTAAGGAAGAATTCAATAATTCACTTTCTACCAAATCAGCACTCTTTAATTTGGTCATTTTAGAAATACATGGTTCCAACTCATCCAGTTCACGTTTTATTTCTATCCGTTCAATTAATAAACCCAAATCAGTATTGATTAACGTTTTGGCAAGTTGTTTCTTTCCATAACTAGTTCGAACTCGACTAGATCGAAGCTTTTTACCACAAACATCTCTAATCCCTTGATTTTTCAGTTCCTTATCAAAATAAATTGGAGCTTCATCAACAATAATAGATTGGTATAACCTTTTCAAACAACATTCATACAAATATCTATTACATTGCATCAAATGATAACAATCTGATTGTTCCAGATGTTGACATACTTGTAATAGAATTTCCGCTGGTAAGTCCATAACATAAAGTTGGAAAGAGTTGATATGGTGATTTCGGCCATAGGAGAATATACCACGGACAATAACGGTCTATTGTCCGGAAAAAGTCTCGAGAAATAATACATTTGACATTTTCGTAAATATCGGTCCAGAAGCCAAGGACACAAAAAGAAACGTCGATACTTGATTTTAAAGCACTACCGTCATCTCCTCGAGGCATCTCCTTTAGCTGTCTCCTTAATTCATCCACCCAGACTTTTCTCTCAAGTTCCTCCTTTTCCTCCTTTTCCTCCTT